>JARYHS010008074.1:104517437-104606362 GCA_031002005.1 Vandiemenella viatica | reverse complement strand
AATACACGGACTGTAGGTGACACTCGTGAGTTATATTATATTGTTCATAATGAAAAAGTGAGTTTGTTTCCCGTCTCTTCGTCGGTGAATTAATTTTTAATGTCTGCCTGCTTCGATGAACGGAATTTATGTTAACAGCGAGGTCTTTAGAGACGGGAAAGGATGGGAAGGAATTCGGCCATGGTCTTTTAAAGGAAGCATCCCGGCATTTGCCTGGAGTGATTGAGTTTGTTTCCCGTCTCTTCGTCGGTGAATTAATTTTTAATGTCTGCCTGCTTCGATGCACGGAATTTTTTTATGGTTTTCCCTACCTTCGTCGGTGAATGTCTCTCGGTTTCAATGAAAGGATTTCACCATTGATGGGTTTTTGAGGCTACGAATTTTGAAAGGAATAACGTATGTGTGGTATTGCTATACTTTATCACAATAATTTCATTTTTTAAACTTTTTAACGTCTCTCTAACAATGTGGCCTTTTGAGACGGGGAAAGGATGGGGAGCAAGGAATGGGAAGGAATTCGGCCATGTCCTTTTGAAGGAAGCATCCCGGCATTTGCCTGGAGTGATTGAGTTTGTTTCCCGTCTCTTCGTCGGTGAATTAATTTTTAATGTCTGCCTGCTTCGATGAACGGAATTTATGTTAACAGCGAGGTCTTTAGAGACGGGAAAGGATGGGAAGGAATTCGGCCATGGTCTTTTAAAGGAAGCATCCCGGCATTTGCCTGGAGTGATTTTGGAAACCATGGAAAACCCAAATCTGGATGCCCCGGAACCGCCGTCCTCCCGAATGCAAGGCCAGAACGCTAAATAATTTCATGAAAACAGGTACACATAGAATTCTTACTCGGTGTTATATCTGGAGTTTATGACTGTTTTTTTCCATATCGAACGTTAAAAGGAAGAATGTATGCTTTTCAAATTATTTTTGAGGCGTGGAAATTATGTAACTTTGCGGCTTTTTCACAAAACACTTAAACACCGCGGCCGGACTCGAACCGGTGACCTAGCCCCAACACTGCCGAGGTCGTTTTAATGTGGACTTTTTTTGTTTTTAGTAAAATTGCAATGATTTACGCTTAAGTACCGAAGAAAATATTTTACTGTGTGTCGATAGTAGCCAAGATGGTCAGTGCTTGCTTAACAGGACGCTAGGAATACATATTTCGTCACGCTTAGTAAACAGAGATAACAGTCGTTGAAACAGTGTACACATTTCGCAAAGCGCGCCGGAAATACTGCCACCGAACGCCATCTAGCCGCCACCAAATGAACTAACGGCAAAGAAATTAAGCCCTTGGGAGATGGTGCCATCTGGGCGGCCGATCGGTGAACTAACATATGCGCAAGCCCACCCGGTGTCGCCATCTGTGCGGCTGGTTGAGGAACTAAATTGAGGTTTGAACGCCCGCCAAGGGAGGTACCCCCCACCACCTGAACGCTGATTGGCTGATTCAAAAAGCCCGCCGGAGGGGAGGGGAGGGAGGTCCCCCCCACCACTTAGTGACGTCACGGGTTTTCCCGGGTTTCTTCCTTGGTCCATCCTTCTCCTCCTACTTATATACAACTCCGCGAAAGCCTCCAATTTTCATTGCAGTCAACGTGTTAATGAAAATATGTGCACTATATTGAAAAAAGGTTTTAAGATCTGTAACTAATGCACGATTTATATTTGTACTCTCGCTGTACTTTATACATTGTAATATGACGATTGTCCGTCACACTCCAAGTTCCAATTTTATTAATATTGGAATAAATTTGTTAAAGCTCGTGCATCAATTCAATATATGTTTAATTCAATATGGAATACGAATACGAATTAAAATGAGTGGATATCAGGCACTGTGGAAGTAAGACATTATTGAAACGGTGTTAGTTCGAGCCGGCCTTTGTGGGAAACAACGGCCGGTAATCTCCACGGCGCCAGTATGTCGGCGTCAGACAAAAGGCTGGATTTGGCAAAGTTTTTCCTTTGGGGTGGTAGGCTCTCCGACACCGCCCAGGTACCCGCCGGACTCTAACGGTTCTGCCGCTCTCCCCCACGTCGTCACCCACGCTACGCAAACGCGGGGAATAGTCAAGCAATAAAAACTCCAGATTTGAATCCCGCGGACCAATCTCCATGGTTCTTAGATCTAAATTCTTGAAATTTTGTGTTCCGCATGTCCCCGAGAAGTTGGAGGGCGGGGCGAAAGCTTTCCTACGAGCTCCCAGACGCGGCGAGAATTCATTCTGATTCTGGATTCAGTTCTGGACGCTGGTTCGGCATTCTGTTCTGGACTCTGGTTTCTACACGCTGCTCTGGACACTGGCTCTGGACGCAGCCTTGGACTCTGCTTCTGACTTCAGCCGAGGCTGAGGAATACTGTCTGGCAGCCGAATGCGGGAATGTTTCTCGCGAGCCATCTTCGGACCACGCCGACTGATATCGCAGACTCAATTGGTAATGTGTTTAGCCATCGAAGCCATAGCTTGTGCATTTTAGAAAAGTGTTGGGGACCCGTAAGCGACTTCAGAAAACAATGCTCAAAGTTGATAGGTGAAACCCTCTGAGCTAGCAGGCCCAAGTGCATAAAGGCCTACTTATACAAAGGCATATGTGTTCGTTCAAAACTTTGTAATACCTTTCAACTTCTTTTTCAAAAGTCATCTAATAACCATTTGTGGCGCCTGACATATTAGCAACATAACGCAAACTGAATTGGATTCTGTTATCACGAGGTTGTTGTGATGTAACCTGAATATTGTTTGTTCATATAATTTTGATACTGATTATTTAAGTTGAATTTAACGTAAAGTTCATCATTTGTTTGCTTGCATTAATGGCGAAATTTAGCTTTGGGCGTTGCTTTGCCACATATACAATTTTTTTATATGTTGTGTTTAACGTTAAATTCGCCCAGGCATGTAATTGCCAGTGATCTCATTGTGGTAATTTACCTGTGATCCTGGAAAATAATCAAAGTTCTTGCAGTATATTAAATTTAGAGTACCTATCAAATTCAACCCTTAAAATTAATGATACAAAAGAGATGATAAATAAGATTTTCTAAAGTTAAATCATATTACCGTAGGTAAGGTACCCTTACAATATACTCTGTTTTATACGCGACAAGTGGAAATTGTTTAGTGGAAGAAGCTTTCTCTGTAGCTTACAACCTGAGGGAAATGCGAAATCCCAAGAGTAGGCGTCGCCCCCCTCTCTCCCCTTGTGTTGCGGGAGAAAATCCTGGCGTAACGAAATCCGAAGGGAGCGCGCGGACGTGTGGCCTGACAGGTAACATTCCAGTCACGTGTCCACCTGTGGGGACGCGGAACACCCTCGGGGAAATTTGTTCCTCCCGCGGCCTGTAAGCTCCGAGACAGCGGGACGTATATTGGATTACGGGACCCGTGATGAAATGTGGGTTGCCTCAAAGACTGTTCGCTCTCAACGGCTGGAATATTGCCGACACCAAGACAAGTCGAGGTGTCTTGGGTTGTTGCTCTAGAAGCTACTTGCCGCCCTTGATGATTCCAGCAACAAACTATAATTGTCGCTCGTACTTAGTGGTACCAACATTTAACAAACATGCACAGCATATTCAATATATGTGAATTAATTCATTTCAAGGGGTAGCGCGGAATATGAAATCTTATCATTATCTTGGTTCTCCGGGTGAAGCTGCTTCAATTTGTTGAAACCTAAGGTTTCAGCCATCATGCTGTGTCCTTCGTCAGAGGACTGCCACTGCTGAAAAGTTGAGTTTTAACAAATCGACGCTGCTCCACACGTAGAATCAAAATAATACTTACGACGACCGCGGAAGCCTTCACAATTGTACGAAATCTTATTATTTCTTCTTGCAGATATCCTACTACTTCATGGTCTTGTGAGGTATATGGCCTCAGTGAACATGAAATTTAATGTTAAAAGTGTATTTAGTTACTTAATAGTTGTAAATATATGATCTAACTTTGAAATTTGAGTGTTAAATGTCAGGGAACGTCATGCATTAAGAAGAAAGGATCTTTTGTTATCAGTGGGATGTTAAAAAAATTGCTAGAGGCTGATGTATGAAGATGGTCAAATTCTGACATGATGACCGTAAAATTGTAGCTGATATTTGAAAGTATGAGATAGATGGCAGCGAAAGAGAATAATAGCATGAGGAAATTGTAATTAATGTATTCAAATAGTCATCTGGATATTGTAGGCCATTTCCTCAATTGCGATAGGATCAATTTTATGAATAATTTTAACGCCAATGCAACTAAAATTGTTGTTTTATTTTCCGAACGCGTTTCGCTTCATTTGCGAAGCATCTTCAGCGGTTCTGTCTTTGGGTATTTATACATATAATTACATTTGTTCTACATTACAATTTAATCTCTGACTTTATGTTTGTTGGCCCACAAACAAATACTAACCATTAATAACAGCAAACTGCAACTACTAACATTTCAGGAAAACTACCACATTAACAAATCACTGGCAGAAGAAAAGAACATAATGAACGAATACACGAACCTGACGGACCCAACACTATACACAGTACTCAAAACCAAATACTAAACACAACCTTACACCACAAATGGACACAGCCTATAATAATAATACACCAAACTAAGATCTAACACATATTTAAAAGCGCGCCACCCACCGAGTAAAACAGAAGACAAACGTTAAACAAACCTGCTAATCAGCGATGTACAGTAACTAACGTAAGACATCAGAACTCAATGTATTACAGTGCTACGCAAATAATCGCTAAAATGCAACAAACATGTGTAATATATACTGCAGTTACAAACATAACTGATGCTAAAAGGCTGTACAATTATAAGCATATGTGACCAAAGAGAAATGTAAGTAAGATTAAATCTGTAACCCGCAATTTTCATGTTTAATTTGTAATATAGAACAAATGTAATTATATGTATAAATACCCACAGACAGAACCGCTGAAGATGCTTCGCAAATGAAGCGAAACGCGCAATATTCTTAAAAATGTAACATAAGCTTTCGCTTAGCGTATTAATATTTAGATTGAAATTAATTCTGGCAGCAAGCCTATCATCTTCAGACAATCCCGCTTCATTGTTTCACAGTTTGTGTGAATGATTGCACGCAGCGTTCGCTCTCAACGCAGGCTGGTTAGTGTATTTACAATCTTTCACTGAAATTCTATTTCCAGCTCCTGTGAGAATTATTATCTGATGTCATTTAAATCAATAGACACTATTGTAGATGAAAATGAAGCCGTAAATTTTCCATCTGAGTTTTTAAATTCTTTGGATACACCAAGAATGCCACAACACAATCTTCGGTTAAATAATGGTTTACCGATTATTCTACTTCGTAATTTTAATCCACCTAGATTATGCAACGGTACACGTTTGGTCATCAAAAGGATCACCGGAAATGTTCTTTAAGCAACTATTTTAAAGGAGAAATCGTCCTGTTGCCACGTATACCAGTGATACCGTCAGAATCTCCAATACCACTTAAAAGGCTTTAATTTCCGATTCGTTTGGCTTTCGCTATGACAATAAATAGGTCTGAAGGGCAAACAATGTCCGTTTGCGGCTTGGACTTGGAAAATACGTGTTTCTCCCATGGGCAGCTATATGTCGCCTTCTCACGTATGGGGAAACCTTCAAATCTATTTGTATTAGCAAATGACAGGCTAACCAAAAATATTGTACACCAATTAGGGCTTAGATAAAGTAAAATTATAAATTGTAATAATTTAAAATAATGAAAATAATTGTTAAAAATGTTTAAAATCAACTGCATCTACCTCATTTATAAAACTGAAGTTTAGATTTATAAATAAATAAAAATAATTTATCTATTTTTATAAATATCAATTTTTTTGTATATTTTCAATTAAGTAATTTGTAATAAAATGTAGTTTACTTTGTCCTTAATTTCCAATAACCAATTACTTTTAGATTTTCAAATCGACTAGAACTTTTTTGTCTTTATTAGTGAATATTAATTTGACTACATTAGGTAGTTTAGAATAACATTGATCCAACGTTCTATAACTACTGAGTCACAACAACGCGTGACCGGGTCAGTTAGTCAATAACATAAATTTAAGCAGATAGTAAAAGTAATACTATTTAGAATAAAATTATTTAATTAGTATCCATTCTATTCCGAGAAACAAGTTTAAACAATTTTGAGTTTAGATGAGAGTAGCAATTTGTTAACTGGGCTAATGTACTTAGTCTGTATTCCAGTGAAAATAAACGGTGTACCACATTTACGTATTTACTAATTATATAAAAACTGTGAGCTGTAAACATTATTTATTTCAAAGCCAGCCCACGATGTAATGCGGATGGATGTTGCAAATAGTTTAACAAATAAAGATGTTAAACTTGCTTTACTAGTCTCTGGAACCTTACTGTTCCGTTATGACCAGGCATCATTTGAATACTCGTAAATCAAGCCAACCTTTATGCATTAATGATATTCCATTAATTTACATCAGAATGTGAAAACAGTTAAATTTTGCGTTCCTTTGTATATCTTAATTTGATATTAAAGTAACTGAATAACAACTTCACATTTACGCTAATTCTAAGGCCGTTAATAACTTCTTTACTGTAAAGTCACTTATTTGGTCAAGCAGCAGGTAACATAAAATTATTAGACAGGGATTTCCTATCAAAATGTTTTTTGTCCCATGGTATAAGTTTGTAGAAACATAGTACTTGGCTTTTTTTTTTTTCAAATAATAATTTTCTAATGCAATGTTTTTTATATAAAACAGTGAAATTTTAATTTAAAATCCCATTTTATATCGCACATTTAAGTAGCCTTAACATTAAAAATATACGGATTTGTATAAGTTTTGGACCAGTTAGCGATGCCATCCATTCAAACTTCCGACCGTAAAACAACACCGGAATTGTTCATTACAATTATGAAGAACATTAGTCCCAATAAACATTGTTATACCACTTCTATTTTCTCGTCAATTTACTCTGATACATTAATTTCTATCAACACTTCCTTTCACACGACTCCACTTATCAAGTCACATCCTGATTCAGTCCAATAATTTTAATTTTATTTACTATCATTTTAAACAGAAAAAATCATTACCAATGAGTGAAAGTTATGACAGTATAAATGAAACAGCTGTTTAAGTAAATGTAGCGGTATCAGAACAGAATAAATGGTTTGTTTTGTTTCGTGCTGTTATCAGTTCCAATAACTGGAAAAAAAAGGTCAGAGCTATCCAATACTGAATATAATAAGGTATCGCTGGATACTTTTCTGTTGAACGCCTACAATAGTAATGTTCTACATTAGTATAACAACACTGTGTCAAGAACTTGCTAGAGGACTCGTTAAACAGATAACTATTCTTAAATTTAGACTACTAAACAAACTATACTTTTTAAGGCAACATAAATGCAAACAAGATAGCCAAAATCGTTTCTAAATACTTAATATGCCAAAACCACTATTGTCAGAGATATAGTAAACTTATTTTTTTAATACATGCATAAAACAATACGCCAGTAACCATGAGGAACAGAAGAAAATTTCCAGCTATCCTTTCAAATGAACGTTAACATTTTTTTTTTTTTTATTCTTTTTTTTTTGTTTTTTTTTGTTTTGTACGTGTTTTTCATGGTTACTTGTCCTATGTAAACAACTGCAAGTAAAATTAATTTTGAAGTTTTGAAGCAATTCAGCCAGCTGATACTGACAGTGGAAATTTTAATTGATGCTGACAACCTGTGTCGTCTGGAAATTAAAAATGGAATGTTAGCACTTTTGGTAAAGACGTAGCGAACATGTGAATTCACGACTGTGTAGCACGGTTCCTCATATTACCTGGATTTTAAATGGCGGCCTTCAGGGAGAGAAATAGCCCGCATCGTCAAGATTTCTTTATTTCTAGAATGTTACGGTCAGATTTTGGTTCAGAGTATTTGGAAACTATTGTATTATCACACTGATCAAAGATGGTATAGGTTTCTTACGGCAGGTATATAGCTCGCTAAACTACCTGAAATTAAACACCATAACATTGGAAGTAAAACTTCAGAATAATTTCACAGATGCTTTTACTTTGGCTATTGCCACATTTCTTCAGTTTTTATCTCCCAGCCCACATACCTTAGAACCAAACCTATATTTAATTCGCCTCCACCGTATTGTCATTTTGTTCTTGGTTCATGTAACGATTTGGTCTCCAACAACGGATTTCAAAGATTATCCTAAAGGTGGGAGGATTAGTTATCTCATCCAGCTGTTGTTATAATATTTCTTGCCTTATTAAATTTTCAAAAGTGACAGATGACGAGGGAAGATTGTAGAAAACATTGCAAAACTATTAGCATTAAGAACAAATCATACTAAACGAGGTATGGTTACTACTTAGCTGTTAAATAAATTGCGGGAATTGATTTCGCTTCTTGTTCCATAGCAACAGAAGAATTGGCACCAAACTTACGCCACAGGCAGTTTAGTTATACCACTAACAAATTTATTAAGACAAAAAATTAAACAGCTCAAACAAACATTAGATTGGTGAAACAAAGCGAATTGTTGGAAGATATTAATGATAGGTTGGTGCATTTAGAACACAATTTATTAAGCAACCATCTTGAATCTAGATACGTAGAAGGCATTTTATTCCTGTAATGTCAAAAATTGCTTTAAAATATTCGCTATCTTCTGCTGCATCTGCAGCATGTGATCTAATTACATCAATAATTAATATTTCAATACTAATAATCGCAATAGTCTACCAGCAGAACCTATAAAACAACGAGTG
This sequence comes from Vandiemenella viatica, assembly GCA_031002005.1. NCBI lineage: Eukaryota > Metazoa > Arthropoda > Insecta > Orthoptera > Morabidae > Vandiemenella > Vandiemenella viatica. Next base: position 104,597,577 of record JARYHS010008074.1, on the reverse strand, counting down.
TTTTTTGAAAAAAGCTGATGGCAAATATTGGTACATATAACTTTTTTTTTTAATAATTACTGAAAGCACAGTGGCCTCAGAGCAGACATGGGTTTCGTGTGTATATATCTGATACCTTCAAATTTCTCTGGTCTGGCTTACTCGGAAGGGAATTTACCATTTGTGACCTTAATTTCCTGCACTTAAAATGGTTCAGATTGCAGCCTTTCTCTGAAATAGAGTTCCAAGCATTATCGATTATAAAGATAGGATCCCGTGGCACAGATCCAATTACATCAGCTCTTGCCTCACTTGCTCTGGCGGCTGGCACCACCGACTTTCATAAGAATGTTAATGAAAGACTAAAAAACTAATTGCGACTGAAGAACAAAGTCCCCCCGCGGGAGCTCCGAGGCGTAAATCGAAGAGACTTCTGCGAACGTATTTAATATCTTTCGCCCTTCGTCAGTCCGGGAACAAAGAATTTAAATCGCGTTATGAAGTAAGTTTCAGTGTGAATTTAAGAATCAGAAACTGTTAAACGTTTTAAGACTTTAGAACCATTCCCCCAACCCCTCCCCCCCTCAAACCCTGTTGCATGAAAGCTATTGAAGAAGATGTGAATTTTGCTTTATTCTAATAATTGTAATGTATAAAGAGTAATTCTTTCACTATCAGAATTTATTTGGGAACTGATATTTTTGTAATGCTCACAGCTACAACAAATGAATACTACAATATACCGAAAGTACTACAATCGTAATTAATTTCTATAGTTTGAAATTCCCCTCTCCTTCACCCCCACCCCCACCCCTCCCATCGCTCCCACCCCGAAATTGTTTAGAATATGCAGCTTCCAACTCCACGATTACTATGATAAGTATAAGAATTTAACGGGAAGGGAAAGAGCAATTTGTTATCTACATGATTAGATTCTCACTTGAACATTTAAGGTTTCACATTCTGTTACATTAAAACTTTTCATTTATATATCGACAACAATACGGATATTGCATCAAATTTTATGGTAGTATGTATCTAATAATTCATAGCCCATGATTATGGCAATATAATAGGCACTGTTTCATTTGGATGTGACGTGGAATAACTGAGAAATTCAAGATAAAACTGTCCTCGAATTAGCAACCGTTTTTGGTTCACCCAAAAACCCCAAGTCAGAATGGAATTCGATTAATATTCAACTGATATTCCCAGGAGTATACTGAGACGTCTTAAAGCTTAGAAATAAAGATACAGGTGCCTAATTTTTTGTTGAACGCGGTTCATGCAAAAAGCTATTGATCGTATTTTGATGGAGTTTCAAATAATATATAGACCGTAGTGCTAGTAGTAAAACAGTGACGTCGAAAAGCTGCGAAATTAAGTTATAAGTGCCTGGAAATTAGTGTATATTTCAACTGAACGTTATTCATTTAAAAATTACTACTCTAATTTTGATGGGTTTATATCAATCTACTCCACATGGTCTCTGTAGTAAAATGGTATATCTTTCATTTTTAAGTGACTTCAGGTATCTGAGAAATTCAAATAAAAACGTTGGTAAAGTAGTATCAATTTAAAGGTACCTTACTTCTCCCAATAGAAATTTTAATTTGGGTACTTACCAAAAGAATTGTATTCGACGGAACTGAAATTAAGCAGCGTTTAAACTGGAACGCATCTGGTATGGATTGTGATTTGGCTTACTCGTTAAACTATAGTTTCAGGTTACCCGGTAGGAACACCTGGTTTGTTTAGATGACTATGATCGAGGTGGATGGAGCAACCGGTAAGAAACTCTGTCATTACGTAATTAATATCGTTTGAAATTATTATTATTTGGTTGCACTTGTATTAAAAGGATATTAGTCGACTTCAGTAAAGGTGCAGATAAATTACGTCGTAACAAAAAAAAAAAAAGACTGATATACCACCGCTTTCTACTGAAGATTATACATGGCGTTAAATGTAAATATTTTTATTGTAACAGTAAATCATCATCATCAATGGCAGTTTAAATACAGGGCTAGTCAAAATGATTGCAGTGATTTCAGAAAAATTGGAGATGCGAATCCGCAGGTCTGGTATTTCATTGGGATTTCGTAAAAGACACAGTGTTCATGCCATCAGTACCAGTTGATCTTCCAGACCTGCGGGTTCACATCACCGATGCATTTGCTCTCATTGACAGAGACATGCTTCATCGGGTATGGGATGAACTCGATTGTAGACTTGATGTGTGTAGCGTCACTATAGGTGCACATATTGAGCATCTGTATACACTCAAAAAAACTTTCACAGTTTGTTTATCTATCTGTGTAATCTTGTAAGTATATGTCAAATAATAAATCCATAGTAATTTTCTGAAATCACTGCAATCATTTTGACTAGCCCTGTATTTAAACTACGTTGTCCACTAGAAGTACTAAATTGATCAAACAACCTTTAAAAAAAAAAAAAAAAAAAAAAAAAAAAAAAAAACAATGTCAGCTATGCAATAGCTATCCTTTAATGAAGAACACCTATAACAAATCATAAATAGTTTTACCGCCTGTGATATAAAGCATCTAATGTTTGGTACTCCTCTTGAAGAGTTAATTTTACTTATTAAACTTTATAACTTTTTTGCATACATGGAATAACGATTTATAATATCCTAAACTAAACAAAAACTAAAAAATAAAGGTAGTGGAGTAATAAACTCTATCAATAATTTATATCAAAATGCGTAAATCTATACTAATATTATAAAGCTGAAGAGTTTGTTTGTTTGTTTGTTTGTTTGAACGCGCTAATCTCAGGAACTACTGGTTCTAATTGAAAAATTCTTTTTGTGTTGAATAGACCATTTATCGAGGAAGGCTTTAAGCTATATAACATCACGCTGCGACTAATAGGAGCGAAGAAACAATGGAAAATGTGGAAAAAAACGGGGAAAATTATGCATCTTTGAGGGCTTCTGTTGCGTGCGCTGCGAAAACGGTTCAAGATACCAAAAAAATATGTATGAAAGGATTATTCCTCTTGAAATGATCTAAAAAAATGTCCGCGACAGTATATGTCTATCTTTTAAGATTAACTCACTAGAACCGTTTTTATGGTAATCAAATTTGGTCGAAATTAATGCATTATTACCAATTATTTGTTAGAGTTGTATCAACATAATAATACTAATCTTTATCCAAATAAATGTGTTGTTGATTAAGAGTATTTAATTGTGAACAAAATTGTCTTTGGCATCACTTAATTTTCATAATAATGCAAACCTTCAAGATCGCGTTAATAATCCTTCATCAACGACACTTACAGCGTTCTTTGATCTTTGCAAAAGTGACGATTTTGCAAAAACCCTTTTATATCACGAAGTACCCCCGTATTACGTATGGCAAATCAATTCATTTTCTAGAAGAAGACGTGGGCAAGATGTAGAAGGATATCCCGGTGTAAAAAAAAAAAAAAAAAAAAAAAACTTTAGGCCGTGTCTACAACATTCATCCAACTCAAACTGAATGTTTTTATTTAAGAATGTTACTGCAACATGTTCGCGGTCCAATGTCAGTTAAACATCTAAGGACCGTGAATGGTGTTATTTGCCAAACTTATCAACGCGCTTGCAAGGAGTTAGGTTTACTGGAGGGAGATGAACATTGGCAAAATACAATGTCAGATGCTGTCATGTCCGAGCCAGCCACAAAATTAAGAGAATTATTTACCATCATCCTTATATTTTGCCAACCATCTGACCCCTTAGAGTTATGGAATAAATTTCGTAATGCTTTATGTGAAGATATATTAAACAGAATCCGTAATGAGAATCAAGATATGACATTAACATACAATGATGATATACACAATGATGGACTAATCATAATTGAAGATAAAATTCATGAGATTTGCGATAAATCACTAACCGATTTTGGGCTTCCTGTATCAAAAAGGATTAATTCACTTAATCATCTGGATCCGTTAGATGTAGCGTTGCGAAAACCGTATGATCTAAATGAATTAAATGAGTATATTACTGAAAATGAACCAAAATTAGTTAATGACCAGGTGACCGCGTATAATTGTGTTATGCGAAGTGTTCGTTTTAATGAAGGAAAAGTATTTTTTTTTTTTTTTTTGATGCTCCCGGTGGAACCGGCAAGACCTTTATTACTAATCTTATATTAGCAAAAGTAAGGTTTCAGGGAAAGCTAGCTTTGGCAGTAGCGTCGTCAGGTATCGCTGCAACTTTATTAGCAGGTGGACGCACAGCTCATTCCACTTTTAAACTGCCCCTAACTGTTTCTTTACAGAAAGATAGCGTGTGCTCTATATGTAAAAATGGTCCTTTGGGTAAGATCTCAGTTTAATAATCTGGGACGAATGTACCATGATCCATAGAGCTCATGTGGAGGCTCTAGATAGGACTCTTAGAGATATTAGAAGCTGTGATAAAATCATGGGTGGGATTACTGTTATGTTTGCTGGGGACTTTCGACAAACTTTACCAGTAATAGTAAGGGGAACTAGAGCAGACATTGTAAAGTCTTGCCTTAAAAGTTCCCCATTATGGAAGTTTGTTAACATTTTAAAATTAACTACAAATATGAGAGCACATTTGGGGGGAGATAGTATAACTTTTCCTTCAAAGTTACTTTTAATAGGAGACGGGAAAGTACCTCATTTTGAAAATAAAATTGAAATTGATCGCGATTTAGGAGAAAGAGTAAGTAACATTGAGGACTTAATATCGAAAGTTTACCCTGAAATCAGCGAAATAGAAAACAAAGATCATCAATGGATGTGTCAAAGGGCAATATTGGCGGCGAGAAACAGTAGCGTGGACGAAATTAATGACCTAATTTTAAGTAAACTTCCAGGAGAGACAGTTACCTACACATCTATTGATAACGTAATGGATCAAGAAGATGCGGTACATTACCCACAAGAGTTTCTTAATTCTTTGAACCCAAGTGGCCTTCCCCCATATTCCCTCAAGTTAAAAATAGGTGTCCCAATAATTTTACTTAGAAATCTCAAACCACCAAATTTATGTAACGGAACCCGACTTCAAATTAAATTTCTACGCAACAACGTGATCGTTGCAATAGTTTTGACTGGTCCAGCAGTTGGTCAAACAGTGCTTATACCTCGCATCCCAATGATTCCAAATGATTTACCTTTTAATTTTAAAAGAATTCAATTTCCCGTTAAGCTATCTTTCGCTGTTACAATTAATAAATCACAGGGGCAAACATTTAAACACGTAGGAATCGATTTACGTCAAGACTGCTTTTCACACGGCCAACTATATGTCGCGTTGTCAAGATCGGGTTGCGGAGAAAACCAATATGTTCTTTTGCCACGAGAAAATAAATCTAAAAATATAATTTACGCAGAAGTAGTTTAAAATAATTATGTTCTTTTAAAAACTTAAAAACTAAATTGCAAAAAAAATTGTAAAATAATAACAGAAATTGACGCGGACAAAGTCGTGGGTAACTGCTATAATTTATAAAGCTGAGGAGGTTGTTTGCAAAAATAAATATGATGCCCAAAATAACTATTCCACGTGGACGAAGTCGCGGGCACAGCTAGTAGAGAATATGTCATTTATGTTGATCTGACAATGTATTGTATTCCTCACCCACTGTAGTGAGCAGAGACGAAATGGTTGTTTCTTTTTCTACATCATCTCAAAGACGTTTTATGCCGTCGCTTTGTACTCTTTTATGAGTGCTGAGTCTCCGAATCCAGCGTTAATGAGAACAAATTGCTTTTATAAATTAAATAGGACGGCATAAAGTATAAATTAAAAACATACTGTAGTAGTTACGTTGGCTAACTACTTTAAAAAACCGATCCATTCTCATACGATTCTATACACCTACAATTTTAAAAGTAAACAGGTCTTATTTTTACCAAGTTAGAAACCTGAAATACTTGATAAGTTGTACTAGGAAGTAGACCTCTCGTAAATATTAAAAATACAACTGATTTTTAGAAACGAAAAGCTTGTTACTTCCTAAAGTTACAAAATTTCTTTGTAATTCGCCTCGTTATTTTATTAATATGACTGAATTCATCTGTACCTACATCAAAAGACCATAAAGTTAATTACCGACGTTAAATTAGTTCCATTATTACGTTCTTTGACAATATAAACGATACCCGACGCTGCTGTCTTTCTGCTATATTCCACGAGACTTTTTGCCAAGTTTTTGAAAAGTTAGGAGTGCGCTTTTTCTTATTGGAGCGATGAATAAATTTATTTCACATGTATATCTCAGAATATTTGCCGAATTATTAGGCTATAGGAATATTGTACGAGATCCGCATTGGCAGCCTTAACTTATGAACTGCACACGATATTTGTTTACTTCTGCAAATGAATCGAATACAGAGAAAAATCTGGTCTCGCTTATTTCGTACCATGCAGGAAGGAAAGCTTCTTGGCTTACTTCAAAAGAAACCCAATTTTAGTAACATAATCAAATGCGAAAGCCCATTTCCCTGCAGTTTATATTTCATGTTAAAAGACTTCTCATTTTGTTTGATTACTGTGCAAATAATCACCATCCATCTGGAGATTCATATTATTCATTTAAAAAAAAATAATTTCTCAATTTATAAACTTATCTTACAGTTCTTAAAGCTTTGACAGTAGCAAAAAAAAAAAAACTCTTAAGTTCTTTCTTTATATTTTGTGGACATAAAAAAATTGAAATAGAATATGTGGAATAAATAAGAGGTAATGGTCTCTCTGGTTATGTAAACAGTGAATGTTATAATTGTAGAGAAGAGCTTAGAAAACAGTATAAAATTGCCTAAGATTTCGAAGGAGTAACTCAAAACGTGTTCCATCGGTTCTACCATTGAAGCATTGATCCATTGATCCTCTAATTGTCGCATACTCACAGCTAGGGATTGCAATCCAGAAAAGCGGGATCCCGCAATCCCGCGGGAACCCGCATAATTAGACAGTCTGGCGGATCCCGCACAAAATTGAGCGGATCCGCAATCCCCAAAATCCGGCGGAAACGCGTGTCAGTCTGCGTGACTCGCTGTCCCACTCGGTCTCTGTCGGATATTTTGCACTGTTTGCCTGTACCCTTCCAGTTGGTATTTGACTCATGTGAACAAGCGTTTGTTTTTGTCAACCTTCGTCATTCGTAAGTAAATAAAAACACTTTTACGTATTCATCAAAACTTACGTTTGTTTCGAGTACACATTTCTCTAATTTGAGTTATGGTGCGTATTTAGAACGATTTTCTAACTACACAGACGGAAAAAAAAATCCCAACACCAAGAAAAAATTATTGTAGAGTAATGAAATTTGGACAATGCATTTGTCAAGTTAACATGTTTAATTGATTAAATTTTCAAGATCACAGGTTAATTTAAGCTCAAGAAAATGCATTTCAAATGTGAAATACTGTTAAATTAATAGCCGGTGTAACCTCCAGAATTTTGAATGCAAGCCTGCAAACGTGAATGCATTGTGTCATACAGGTTTCGAATGTCACTTTGTGGTATGGAGTTCCATGCTTGTTGTACTTGTGCTGTCAATACTGGGACGGTCAGTGCTGGCTGTGGATGATGCTGGAGTTGTCGTCCAATGATATCCCATACGTGTTCAATTGGAGACAGATCTGGTGATCTCGCAGGCCAAGGTAACATGTCGACACTCTGTAGAGCACGTTGCGAGACAACAGCGGTATGAGGGCGAGCGTTATCCTGTTGAAAAACTCCCCCTTGAATGCTGTTCATGAATGGCAGCACTACAGGTTGAATTACCAGACTGACGTACAAATTTGCAGTCAGTGTGTTTGGTATAACCACAAGAGTGCTCCTGCTGTCATAGGAAATTGCTCCCCAGACCATGACTCCAGGTGTAGGTCCAGTGTGTCTAGGCCGCAGACAGTTTGGTTGCAGCCGTTCCCCTGGCCTCCTTCTGACCAACACTCGGCCATCACTGGCACCAAGGCAGAACCTGCTTTCATCAGAAAACACAACAGATCTCCACTCCGTCCTCCAATGAGCTCTGGCTTGACACCACTGGAGTCGCAAACGGCGATGGCTTGTAGTCAGTGGAATGCACGCTACAGGGCGCCTGGCTCGGAGCTGTCCTTGAAGTAACCGATTTCTAACAGTTCGTTGTGTCACTGTGGTACCAACTGCAGCTCGAATTTCTGCCGCAGACGCAGTACGATGCGTAACAGCTGTACGCCGAATACGGCGGTCTTCCCTCTCAGTAGTGCCACGTGGCCTCCCGGAACCCGGTCTTCTTGAGGCAGTACCATCCCTTGACCACTGCACCCAACAATCATGCACAGTGGATACATTCCGGCCAAGTCTTTCTGCAATATCGCGAAAAGAAAATCCACCTTCTCGTAGCCCTATTACACGACCTCGTTCAAACTCGGTGAGCTGTTGATAATGGCTTCTTCGTCTTCTTAAAGGCATTCTTGGCTAACATCAACTCACTATGTCAAATCTCAGCGGTAAATAACGTTCACAAACTTTACAGCGCGTATTTAAAGCAAACCTGATTTGCAAGCTCTGAGTAGCGCTACTAGCGCCACACTTATGCGCGAAGCACGAAATTTGAATCGATGTCATCTTTCAGATGTATAAACACGCCTACCAAATTTCGTTTATCTAACACAAGTCTTTCTTGGTGTTGGGATTTTTTTTTCCGTCTGTGTATATAATTATTTATTAAGTGTCGCACACGTTATCTCAACTACACGGTTACAGATTTTTATTCACGGTTTCATTATTCCCATTTTCTGTATTTGCAGATAAAGTAATCGTGACAATTTCCTAATTTGCGGCTGAAAATTTGATTATTCGTTGATATGAAACTAATGTTATCGTAATTTTAACGATAGCGTACCTATTTATTTAACAGCTATCAAAAGGAAATTGTATATCCCTTGACTTATTGTTTTGGTCGCTGCCTCAATGCGTTTCTTTGACGAAAGCCACCTGCTTACATGTGCCGCTCAGGCTTTCGATTAATCCCTCTTCTCCATGTTATTATTTCGACTAACGGTAAAAAAAAGTTATAATGAAATTTTCACGGGTGTATCGACGAATTGTGTTGTAGGAACACCATACTTCGACGGCTGCCTCCACCGTCTTCCTCACTTGTGTAATTTCGTGTGTTTGCAATAAAATCCGGAGATACAACCTATGTGGACTTTACTGCAAACATTCGCCGAGAAAGTCTCCTTCCACTCTAAAAACGTCGTTAGGCCACATAAGTAAATCTGAAATACTTGACAGTTTACCTACGTGATGGTGAGTAGTTTCTTTTAATAACATTGAATCAACTGTAATATCAAACAAGGAATCAGGAGATATAATAATGAATCACCTAAAAAAAAAAAAAAGGCCAAGTCTCGTGCTTGTGCAGTGACAAAAAGTTATGAGATCTTGTTCTGAGCCAAGTCTACACTTCACAGAGTATATTCACTTCACTTTTTGAAATGGAATGCTTTTCTCGATGTTATGGAACGTTTATTTAGAATTAAAAAAAAAAAACTCTGGTAACTTGGCCATTAAACAAACCATATTTTTAAGCTTATGTGATGTATTGTAAGGCACATAATATGACCTAAGACTCAATATTTTCCATTTTTATTATTTATTTAAAAATTGTTTTAGATTAAAAAACAAAAATATAAAACCTCGAAATACACTTAAGACACGCTAAATAGTTTTAATGCCATTTTGCCAATCAAAATATTGTTAACTGTTATTTTTAATAATTTAACATTAATAATTATTTATTAATTTAATTATTATTTAATTTATTAACGTTTTAAGTAACTATGTTTTAAATATATGCGTTAAAAAAACTGTTTGTACCAATCCCGCACGGCCATCCTGATCTGGGTTTTCCATGGTTTCCCTAGATCACTCCAGGCAAATGCTGGGATGGTTCCTCACAATAGCCCATGGGCGCCACCTGCCATATCCCGTATATCCCTTCCAAACCATTACCCTTCCTGATAGGTGCAATGCACCCTCCGCCAAACACTTTTAGTGAATCGCGGAGTAATTTTAATAGTAATAGTAGATCCCGCGGGATTTGCACCAATCCCGCGGGATTGAAAACACTGCGGGATTGCAACCCTTACTCACAGCCTGTGCACATAAGCATTTATTTTTTAATAAATCAAAATTTAGGCTCTGACGATTTCAAAGGAAAATCAGTTTTATATGAACAGAGAGAGGGAAAGACATGTGACAAAATATGAACACTCACTTCAATTCGAGAATCATAACCCTGTTTAATTGTTTTACTGTCTTTTTGCTATTGTGTACGAATATGTTTACGTGATCAAAAACAATGAGCTGATGCGACGGCAACGAATATTTCTTCATGACTGCATGAAACGGTGATGTGACGACAGTAATATTTGATGTAATTTAGCACATTGCGTTGGACGAAACGTGCAAAGCGTGCTTCCATACTGAGCACAGCAGCAGTGACTCGCGTGGGAGTCGACAGTTAGTGCCCGCATTTGGTGTTCTCTCCCACAACACAACACTGCAATTGCAGATTGCAATTATAACTATTTTTTGCTAAACGTGTACACGATTTTTTTCTGATTTAATTTATACCATTACAAAACCGAATATTAAAATTAAATTTTTTGCCGTTGTATTTCTACACATTCGTTCACATACAGTCAAACATGTCCGTTCAGAAATATTTACAGTGGATTGCTTATGCAACATAAATATTTTAGTTTTCAGTATATAAAGAAAACGTTTGAACAGAATTATTATGAAATACATATTGGATTTACGAATGCTGTAATGCTTCCATTAATGATAGAATAAGTAACAATTACATAGACTGCCAAAATATGGTATCTCTGGCTATCTATAAACTCATCGTCAGAGAATTCAGTGGATAAGCAACTACCTTTCAAATGTGGAAGAAGTTAATCCATTCACTGGTAAGATCATTTTAACGCAATAGATATAGTAATTGTTCAATGTATAATAATTTAATAAACATTATAGACGCGATGGGTCGACGTCCTGTGTAAATGTGTGCAGTGATTACTGACAGGACTTCAGCATAACATCAAAAAGAAGTCTAATTCCACCAGCAATATGAAAGACGTATCCTTAATTCCAAGCGCATCAGCCTGAGAACAGGCATCAGTGGCAGTTTGTTCTTTCGGAGTGTAGAAGAGTTAATCAGTATCTCAAAACATACAACTTTCGAGCGAATCACTATATTAGATTGTTCGTGGTTTTAATTAAATATAATAAATAACTAGTCCACGATCCAGTTTAAATTAAGCTTGTTTTATTTCTAGTGACATCGGACTTCAAAATACAGTTCACACATAAACACAACACTCTAACGATTACAGTCGACATTTCTTCCAAAGACAATACTACCAAAACTGTTCAAAACTATCCTTGGCCGACGTAAACTGAGTCTGTAAAACTCTGTTGAAAAATTCTCTTAGTCTCTGCTGATTGTATTATATAAATTGTATCGAAAGTTCTAGAACACTACAGAGGCCTCCGACAGATATTTCTCGAACATTAACAATACTTAAATGATTGAAAACATATTAAAAACAATCAGAATTAATACATAATGAATTACAATCATTACAAAATACTTAGAAATGAAAATTAAAGATACTTAAACACAAAATTATCCGCATGAATCATTTTTAACTGTAGTAAATCGTTCTTTAACCATCGTGGCTCTCCTTAATACTTACAATTACAAACATTTAAGCAATTCTCTACCATATTTCTGTTCTTAAACATACTTAATGGTATTAATACAATTTATTTCCACAAAAGAAAATCCTTTTACACTGATTTACAGTAAATTACAAGACAATCATACAAAATTACTTTCAATCACATTCTAGCTTGCTACAAATGCTTCATAAAATAAAATTTCAGTTAACGTTTAGGTTTGAGGGCTGTTACAACTAGTCAAACTCACAACGTCAACTTGCAGTCAGCAGTACAGAACATCCTTCAACCTGTTTTGCATAGTGATCTCCAAATCTCAGCAATTTCATAAGTACGCACAACTAGTCACATTACTACCTTGTACGAGCCTAATGGTTAATGCAGAGCGGAATCAAAACTCACCCAAACAATCATGAAAATGAAAGTGTACAGCGATTTGGATATAACTAGGCATCAGATTTTTCACGTAATTAAGTTTTAGAGGTGAGACAACCGACCTGACAGAAAAACATTTTTCACACCAGAGCCCGATGTTTTCAATTATCTCCATGTACTCTGGTATACAGGAACTTACAAAAACTGAGCAAGAGTGTCTTTTGTCTCAAGTTTCAGCAGTTGAGAAGAAAAGCGAGAACATAAAGTTTTTTGGTGTAAAATTTCTTCAGTTTTATTTTTACTGCTAGATGAATTCATTCAAGTGATAACTGAGAAATCTTTACTTTTCCACAGCCTAAACGAAGAGAATTATTTTAGCAACTACTTGGCACAAGTTAACATGTATGAGAGACACGGTTAAGTGGGAAATGAGATATTTTAAACTATCTGCCAAAATATATTCAGCAGAATAAAAACATGTTTTTTTAGTAAAGTACATAGCAATTTACTTTTTTGAAGTAGAGAAACAAAGCTTTTAAATTCTTAACGCTCATGCTTACTCTAATCTCTCCGTTGTTTTTAGATATAGAAATTTCTAAAACGAAAGATGTTCCATATATACGCTTCCATTTTGTCCACGCAACATGCAAAAACGATTTATTAAAAAAAAGTCCATCATTCTTTGTATCTAAATTGTAATCATCCTCAAAAATCTTGTGAAACGCTTCTCCAACAAATACAATTTTCATTAATAACTAGCTTCGAGCCCGTCAAAAATAACGGTTTGAATGCAATATCCTGGCAGTTAATTTTTTTTTCAATTGGTTAATTATATGGAATTGTTATTACATAATGCTAATGGCCTGGATTTTGTAATGTTCTATATATTTCATTTGCAGTTCACATAGCGATACAGTAGTAACTTCTACTGAATTAATGACGATGGAAATATAGAACCAATAAAATTAAAAACAAATTAGGAATCCCACAAAAACTTTTGCTGTCAATGTAATATCAGTTTTATTCCTGGTCCAGGCACAATTCAGCACGATAAATATGAAACTTCTTTCCCCCGCAATAAATAATACTTCCAGTAACATGGTGCTCATGAAAGCAGTTTAAATGGCTTGTAAAACTCATTTCAGAGCGAATTATGCTGTAACAAAATGTGTCAGTTGCGATTCTGGTCAACTTAGCACCAACCTCCATTAACCTTGCATTCGAAAATCATAGCTTTTATTACCCTTATATGAATAACGACAGGCAGCACCTATGGTGGTAGTCTGAATTCATTCTAGAAAAGATTGCATGAAAAAGCGAATATCGACCATTTTTAATGAAATCTTCGTGATATGAGTACCATAGTGTGGTTAGATTATCGGAGTATTTGACTATGATTTATTTAAATAAATACATTTTACTTTAATGACGGAAAGCATAATATAAAAAACGGATAACGTTCATTTATCTCTGTGATACATTTCGCGATTCGTAAACTTGGTGTAAACTTTCTTGGAGTTTTTCATTAACTTCATTGTTTCTTATCATCTGCCAAAAACATTCTTAGGTTATGTTTTAACCTCGTTATTATAACTGGTACAGATAAAATAACGCAAACATGGAATACTCTTCTCCTTGCATTAATTTTTGCATCTAGTTGTCATAAACAAAAAGCAACATGTGGATTTAAACGAACGTACCAATTGTAACCTATGATTGCCTCGCATTAATTTTCTATCCCTGCTCGCCGCTATTTAGATGCAAGATTATCGTTGTTGAATTGCGAATTATAATTTGAAATAATTTGTAATTATATCCTTCGTGATATGAGTACCTACCTTATTCTGGTTAGATTATCAGAATATTTGGTTAGATTTTATTTCAATAAATGCATTTTTATAATTTCGAAAACGGATGACTGTTATTTATTTGACTGATACATTGCGCGATTACGTACGTTTCTCTGAGTTTTTAATAAACTTCATTGTTTCTTATCGTCTGCCAAAAAAGTTCTTAGGTTATGGTTTAACCTAGTTTTGATAACTGACACAGATAAAATAGCGTAAATATTGAATCCCCTTCTCCTTACATGAATTTCTGCGTCTAACTGATACGGATAAAATAGCGTAAATATTGAATCTCCTTATATGAATGTCTGCGTCCAGCTGTAAATAAACGAAAAGCAAGATGATAGTACGAATGTTGATGATTGGCCGTTCTCTAGCCAATAGCAGTAGCAGCTATAGACGACGCATCCAGACTCGACGTTAGCGTTTTATATAAGGGGGTGATCTTCCGTTTAATTCAAAATTTTGCAGCTCCAAAATTGTGTCCAACCTGTTTTATGTAATGGTTTATTAGTTTTTATTCTTCATGGGTGGTGACGCTTCCTTCTGTCCGATTTGTCACCAACCGCCGCAAAGCGACACTGTTTTAACCATCTTGGTACACAGAGCACGAAGGATGTATGGTAAAAATAAGCTTGCTGGTGAATTGGACTATCTCCGGAGAACTTTTTTAAATAATGTTTATAATCGGTGGCAGATTAGTCACGCGTTTAAAAGAAGGAATATCGACAGAAAGATTGTATTGATACCAAGGAGCCTTTCCTTCAGACCACCCGCAGAAATTAAAAGATTGGTGGGAAGCATTAAAGATTTTTTTTTTTTAATGGCATTTGGCTACGAGGCCATACAGCATAGTTTGCAAGTATGTATTGGATCACTTCAGTGTATTATAGGCTCAGCATGGTACAGACGACACAAGACAAACACAACACTTAATTAAAACCACCCATGCCCGAGGCCGGACTCGAACCGGCGACCCCTGCAACGCGAGGCTAGCACGCTATCCCCTACGCTGCCGGGGTAGGCAGCATTAAAGATAACCTTGGTTTACGTACGCTAGGTATGTATTATACACCTTGTGAATGTGGCCGTGTTTATATCGGTAAAACGCAGAGGTGTATTGTGCTGCGATGTGCCGAACACTCAAGAAATGTTCGTCTTGGTCAAGAAAAGAAATCAGCTGTGTCCGAACATAGCGTCCAGGATGGACATATATTTAATTTCGAAAAATCTCGGGTCAGAGATTTTTGGGATAGCATTATAATAGAAGCTGTAGAAATCAGAACAACTGATTCTTTAGTTAAAAGGGACACTGGTTATCAACTCAGTGCGGCTGAACCCCAGCTATCAATATGCTGAATCAGCTTCGTCTCGTTAATGACCAGAAGACTGGATGACGTAATCGTTCTTGATTTTTTTTTTAATTTATTTTATTAGCCTTTGGTCCTGCCGACCATACAGACATCTTCTAGTTTTACAATTCTTATATACATTTCAGGCTTGTTATCTTTACTTCCTTTACAACGTGATGCTAAAGTTACACAATTCTTTGTAAGTTGACACATGTCTGTACTTGTGATTTACATTTATATGATGTATAACTATATTTATTAACTAAATGGATCTTATTTATATTTCCCTAAATATCTATATTAATGCCGTTATATATAATAGGAAGTATACTTCCTCTCTTATTGTTATATTTATACAGTTTAAACGATTTAAACAAGGTTGGATTGTACATAGTTATTTACATAACAGAGGAGCTTAATTCGGTTAGTACATAATATACACAAAAGTGGTGGTTTAGAATAAACATTGTTTGAATTGGCTTTACCGTGTTTTTCCCCTAATCTTTACTGTTATTGTTTGTCTTGTTTCTTTTGTAATGAATATACTGATGTGAGGCTCTTGCATTGTAAATATCCTTATATTACACACTCATATGAGCTAACCGTCTTTATGGCTGCTTGCTACGTTTTATACATTACAATTTAATGTTTGCTTCACTAAGTAAAATAGCAATCGCCTTGTATCTTGTCGTATCGCGCTTGATTGCCTTTTGTTTTCCACCGTTTCCGTGGCAGCGCGTAAACAAATAGTTATCCAGTTGGTCAGTTATCTATGGTTGAAAACAGGGGCTGAGACAGACGCCTTCGAAATGTCCCACAAGCGTGACTTTTTTACACGGCTGGAAGGATAAGAAGATTTTATTTATTTACAACGCCGTTAAAATTCTAGATCTTAGATAATAAACTCGTAGCAAATTAATAACCTTGCTGGGGAAATACAAAATTAGGTAAGTAGTAGATGATTTTGTGTAGTGCATAGACAACGCTCTCAATGTTAAACACAATATTGATTTTTGGTAGTGGTATTACGATTATACGCATGCCCGAACATTGTTGCTTCCGCAAACAAAGTATAAGATATATAGCGTGCTTGATTGCAATATGTAATCAAAAGTTTAAACATTTTGGTGCTCAACATGATGCATCGTCTGCTCTTTCCCTAAATCATTTAAAAAATACCTTGATACACTGTAAATTTCCCCTTCTCACAAGAGAAGAGAGAAGGATTCCGTTTGAGCCATAGATCTTTTAACACAGGTTGCCAAGTAATACCGTTTTATTTATTAAAGGAAAGTCTTCTAGGTGTTATTTTAATGCAGTAGACAAATTCTGAAAAACTCCCAGCTTCACAAGGAAGGAGCTGACATAGGTTTTAAAATCGAGGCTGGTCGGTGAGCGGTAACGCTCTGACCTCGCTTTCGGAAGGACGAGGGTTCGAATCCCGGTCCAGGCATCCAGATTTGGGTTTTCCATGGATTCCCCAAATCACTCCGAGATTATTCTGGGATGCTTCCTCCAAAAGCCGATGGTCGAATTCCTTCCCGTTCCTTGTACCCAGTCCTTTTCCTCCTCTAATGACCTAGACGTCGACAAAGCGTAAAGCCATAAGCAAAAAAAAAAAAAAATATCCTAGTAAATAACGCTAATTTGGTAACATGGTGAGACACACATTAACTGCCCTAGTTTTGCGCAAAACAAATCAGTTTTAATGAACTGATACTCCGTGTCCTTTGCCTGATTTTTTAAAATGGTTTCGTAGAAAAGAATTTTAATATGAACGATATTTTCCACATTTTATTCTAGTACAGAAAAATATTGCGAATATTTAGTAAATAACACGATCTATTTTTAGTTTCTTAACATATCAAATACATAAGCTTTATACGAAAGAAACAAGTTTTCTATATTAGAACCATTGATGACATTTTCTGCGAGAAGGCGCGATATCATAGTCTTAAAAGTGCCAGATGTTTCCCTGATGTCGATTTCATCTTCTCTAACATCATCTAAACGATCTGGAATGAAATGGTCGGGGAGGGGGGGGGGGGAGGAGGGGAA
This sequence comes from Vandiemenella viatica, assembly GCA_031002005.1. NCBI lineage: Eukaryota > Metazoa > Arthropoda > Insecta > Orthoptera > Morabidae > Vandiemenella > Vandiemenella viatica. The sequence continues at coordinate 104,580,232 of JARYHS010008074.1, read as the reverse complement.
TTCTAATACCACAATTTTTTTTCATGTTGTCACACAGCAACACTAGCGACAGCAGTGTCGTTAAAATAAATTACAAATACTGTACAACCTTGAAAATACTTTAGACAACTTCGTTTTATGTCATTCTCGCCATATTCCTTTCTGTATCTGCATTTGTGTATATTTTAGTGACATACAGTATTTGCTGCAAAATTGTAATTGATTCCGAAATTATATGTAAGTATAGTTAAAGAAGGTGATATTAACGTCACTTATAAGTACCTCCAATTTTCACAATTTTGCTATAACTTACAAGGAAACCATCTGAGAGAATTAACAGCTATTGAAGCAAATTATAGCGGAACATTAACGGTAAATTTTGAGCATTTACCGTGCTGGTTGAGCAAGCACGCAAGCGTACTAATGAGCACGCATAGTCTGCCTGTACTGAGATTGTCGGGGCCTCGTGTTCAGCGAAATTGCCCCCTGTCTTCGTGGCATTTATAAGCCTCTCATTATGCATGATTACACCCCATGAAGCCACATTAAAATATGATTCATAAGTTATGAGGTCAATAACGACAGGCAGGCATGAATATTTAGGCATGCGTGAACAGCGGAATTAGAGGGCCGAAAGCTCAAAATCCGCACCAGCGCCACCTTTGAGGTCACGTCAGGCGGTGAAGTGACCCGGCGTGCCTAGCGTTGTGTAGTGCCTCGCCAGAACCTGCGTCATGCCCGAAAATGTGGCTGCCCTGAATCGGAACACACCTTCAGTTACGTCAACTTCTCTTTTGTTGCCTCTCACTAGATCTTACCTTCGATTATAACGTGAACTAAGGAATAAAATATTAGTTTTTTATTTCTTTTTTCCGTGATAGTGATGAATTACCGTACTCGTTCATTTTGATTCACGAAACAAACATTTCCTTACTTTTCAGTATCCTGTACAGTCATTTCGGCTATCTGATTTGCGATATTTATGAACCTGTCATAGATTAGTGCGAATGTAATTATTCTTGTAAGTGTAATAATCTTATATCTTTATTATTATCATTATTATTATTATATATTTGGTAGGTAAGGTTTTGTTTTTTAAGTTTATGTAAATAGTTGTTTTCCCTGTAAAAACGTGATTTTACAAACAAAAAATAATAATAAAAATAAAAAAACGAGTAATTCTTGATTTCGGTATCTCGGAAACGGTTCTAACGCCATCTTGTAGAAGTTTCAGGTACCAGTAAGCTTTTTTTTTTGATTAAATGGCTTTCGGCTGCTGAGGCCATACAGCCAGCTCAATGTGAATAAGTCATCATGCAGTGTTTATATTCAGTATCTTGTAAGTATGGACACCACAGGACGGACAGGACATTCACACAAACACACAACACTTAACATCCATGCCCGCGGCCGGATTCGAACCGGCGACCTTCGGCACGCGGAGCTAGCACTCTAGCCCCTGCGCTACCGAGGCCGGCAAACCAGTAAGCTTACTGATGCTAGTTTCTCTTTGGTAAGAGCTAGCAACTGTGCACCATTTCTTGTATACATTTGATATCTCGGAAACAGCTCTAACTATTTGCATGAAATTTTATTTGTAGGAAATTTGTTACCCAAATAGGTGTCTTCCCTGAAAAAAATGCGATTTTTCCACACAAGAAACCGAGAATTTCTTGTATTAGGTATTTCAGAAGCTGCTCTAACGCCATCTCGTAGGAGTCTGAGGCACAAGTAAGCAAATCACTTAAAAAAAAAAAAAAAAAAAAAAAAAAAAAAAAAAATCTAATGTTGTATTACAATGTTCATCCCGTAGAAGGTTGAGGCACCAATAAGTTCGAGCCGGCTTTATATATTAAGATAATAATCGTAAAGTGAAAATGAATAAAAACCATAATATGACTGATTATTTAAAATAAAACGATGAACTATGTGCATTCATGAATTTTATTTAACCGCCTGTAGTTTTACGTAAATAGATATGAAGTATATTGAATTTATAAAAAAAATGGAGTGATCTGGCAGGTCAAATGTGATCAGTGGTATTTGAAAAAAAAAATGGATGGGGGGTGGGGGGTTACGGTGCTTGCTTTCAAAAACTATTCTGGGCTTCCAATCCCAATATTTTTGTATTTTATCAAATGATCTACGCTAGGACGTTCCATGAAACGGATTCCTCATTAAACTGTAGGTTCCAGAGGAAAGGAACTGTCCGTCCTGCTTCTGGTACAATGCCGTAGTATGCTTTCTTCTTGAGGATCTAATCAACCTTCGGGTTGTGGACTAAATTAGGTTTTTATAATATATACTGTCTATATATCTAATCAATGCAATCCAATGCTATTTTATGAGCGACTTTTGTATATAAATAAATTAATTTCTCACAAACTTCTCTAGGGATTTTGATGATCTCTTACATACTGAACAGAAATCAAAAGATGCCCTGTGAAGATCGGTCACCCAAGTGCTATAATAACTCTTCGTGGTCGTAATGAGATGGTGACTGGGTTTCTACTGGCTGCGCATTCTACCACTCTCGTAGCCACCTTAACCGAATCCAGTATTCCTACAGGTAATAGAAGACCTACAGTTTAACGTGGATTTCGAACCACTAAAGCGTTCTGACATAGTTCACATTACACAGAAAGCTGTGCCAGAGGTGAATGACGTATTAAGGGCCTATGAAAATGCTCGGCGAGCCAGGGATTCGAATCGGGAACCTATCGGTCTCTAGTCAGGTTCCTTAACCACTGAGCCATCATACCGCTAATCTTGTAAGAACGAAGCGCTATCTGTGGAACCTCACATAAATGTTAATCACTGCGAGTGTTGTTTCTCCCCCCTCCCCCCCCTCCCCTCCCCCCTCCCTACTCCCCCCCCAACTCCAATCTGAGTTTTAATACACTAAATTTAAGATTTTCTTTTTACTTATTTCTTTCCGCCTCGTCGACGTCGAGGTCATTAGAGGCGGGATGGGAGTGGGTACAAAGAACGGGAGGGAATTCCATGGCCTTTTGAAAGAAGCATCCTGGCATTCGCCTGGAGTGATTTGGGGAAACCATGGAAAACCCAAATCTGGATGCCCGGACTGTGATTCGAACTAAATTTTAGACTTTTACTGTAACTTCACTTGTATACTGATATCTCGATATAAATATTGCAAATGAAACAAATGGAGACATAGCATACGTGAATTAAATTCATTATAATGCAACGAATGGATATTCATTGTTTTAAAAATAATAATTTTTAAAGGCAGCTAGTGGCATCTCGTTATCAACGTAATAATCTGAACGAAACAATCCGTTTCCCATGGCACATGTCGCGCGTCAGTTGCTCTTCATACTATTGACATTATAGGGTTGAGATACTGATATGAAAGTTTTAGTTTGCTGTTAGTATTTTGAACTGCATAATCATATAACGCTTAAGGAATTACGGTACAAGTATACATGCTTTATTTTGTATCCATATAAAGGCGAAGGATGATTCTTTTTCTTCTACTTTGCACTTACCTCAATATTGCAGGGGCTGCTTTTCTCAGTATGCGACGTATTTGGGATTTGACTTGTCGCTGAGGCTCACGCATTCTCGTGAGGAAAGTTGCGTTTCCATCTGGCTGCGAAACGTGTAACTATGTTTTGTGTGAGCTTAATATATTTATTTTTTCCTGTGTAGTTTATGAAGTGCAGATTGAGTACCAGCCCAGTATTCGCCTTTGTGGTTTCGGAAAACCACCAATAATCTGAAATCAGTATACCCGGTATGTGAGGACCAGGAACCGATTCTGCCCCATTATACCTCCCCAGTCCGTTATACGTCTCCCCTGCTCACAGAGTCACACTGGTGGATATTGAGATTAATGATAATTGATGTAGAAATAAATGTATACAAATTAGTGTCCTTTTTTGTAGAACGTGATTCAGGCAAAAACTACTAGTCGTATTGTGATAGAGCTTTGTTTGAGGTACAATCATGGGATCCGGGGATAAAATAGGGTATTTTATTTTTTCGATGAACTAGATCAACGTAAACACTACCTGTAGGATTTTTATGGATTTTCAAGTAATGTATAGACCGATGCCCAGCGGGTAAAAGGGGGTACGTTTAATTTTGGTGTTGCTCTTTAAAGCTGATAAATTAAAAGTAATTTTTGGTTGAACGTGATTCATGTAAAAAAAAATTGTCGTATTTTCAGGGGGTCTGATTTAATGCAGCCTGTATCTCATGATCCCATCTGTAAATTAGGGCATGTTGCCATTTAATGAGATATCGAAATGTCGAGAAATTTAATAACTTAATACCAGTTTTTTGTTGGAAACAATTCACAGAAAAATGAGGTTTCGTACTTTGGTGAGATTTCGATTAACGTGAATTCCGTTGTATCCATGTAATGTAGTGCATTGAGTGTCATAAAGTCGAGAAATTATAAATAATTTTTCTTTAGATTTGATTATTTGGGAAAAAAAAAAAAAATACTGGTCTGATTTGGATATGTGTAACCTCTGGTAAAACAGGGTATGTTTCCGTTGACGGTATGTCGTAAAGATGAGTAATTTAAGAAATTAATATCAATTTTTCGTGAAAATTGTTGGTCAGATTTTGATGTGTTTCGATTAATGTACAGCCCGTGGTCTCTCGAAAAAATTAGGAATATTTCATTTTCATGTGACATAGGATAGCTGAGAAGATAAAACAAATGTGTCCACAAATTAATATTCAGTCAAAGGTAAGTTACGTTTCGCAGTCAAAATGTTTATTGTGAATTAAACCTAATAGTGGGTATTATTTGGAGGAATAAAGTTTTATTTTGTTACTGAAATCCTTCAAGTAAAAATATTTTACTTAAGGAGAGCCAAAAGGGCCATGTATCAGGCAGAACTTGACGATATTAGCTTTAGAAAGCATTTATAACTAACTTATTATTTTTATTTCTCAGATATAAAAATTATTTTTTAGTTATTATTTTTCTTTCGCAGATATCAAAAAATATTTAAGTATAAAGGTGATCTTATATGCTGGATGATAATATACTGGTAGACACAGTTAAAGCTTTCAGATACAGCATCAACGGCAAGTATAAGCCAATTATACGCTCGTATTTTTTATTGAACGTGTCGTGTACTGTTATGCAATTAAATCTTGTTACTTACATGGTACTTTGTACCCTACTCCACAGATCTTAACCTTCAGAATTTACACTTTACTGTTACGGTAACACTATAAATGTTACTGACAAATAACCAAGTATAAGGTAACTTACCCTATAGCCGATAATTTTAATTTATGTAAAGAATCCTGCCATGAAGGCAAATGGATTTGGCGTTTGTTAAAATCAATGAAGCAATGCAGTATGTATTTTATAAAACATTTGACAAACATACTTAGAGTAATAGATCTCGGATTGTAAATAAGTGTTTAAAGAAATATTAGAATAGCAGTTACAGATCTTGATCGGTGAGCATTTAATGTTTGGTCCTGGAATTCTGGTGCATCTGACACACATCAATATTTCGATTTTTCTTGATATTCCAGTCTGTTGCAAAGATGATTCCTTCAAAATTCCACTACCGAATTTCTATATATTCCTTGCATTAAACACAACCTAGATAATAAAAAAAACTTCCAATTTTTTCTTTTGCTTGTTCCCTGCCACATTGCTCGGTACAAGAAAATATTTTCGTATGGTAAAGGAGAAACTGCTACTTGTTTTTCACATTTTAGAGAATGTTTACTAATCGGACAGTGAAGTTTATATTGCTACATACTGGAAAAAATTAAAAATTAAAAATATTTACCATAATTAAGACATAACTTAATGAATATCTCCTGTGTTTTTATACGTAATGTGATTCAGTGGCGATTCCGATTAGACAACTTTGACTCTTGTTCAGTGGTTGTCTATGAAAATGTGTAGTTAAACATCAACAGTGACGCCTGGGAGCAATTTTATTATTATTACTACTAAGCAATAAATATATCAAAATGCTGTGACAAGGATGTCAAACATTGGTTTAATTTTCACTGAAATACATCTCATTGTTCCGTTATTGGTAAAATCGCAGACGATGTTCAGAACGTCCCTTATGAAACATTTTATGAACGCATTTAAAGTAACTAATCCAAGATTAGCAATCAGTGTCTGTATCTAAAAGAAGACTGAACTTCGATGACTTTCTTTAATGTCAATTTTAGATGATTTCCAACTATACAGATTCTGAGACCAGTGAATTTTCATGGGAATTAGCGGGGAGATATAGCAAGATTTTTTACTGCTAAATAGTTAAATCAATTTCCATTTCAATTCTGTAACTGCGAATTTCATGGCAATTAGTCAGGGGATATAACGTAACTGATTAATACAAAGCAATAATTTAATATAATTATTTATAAATTTAAAAAAATTAAAATCTTCCCTGGAAAATAGTTAATAAACATGCTTTAAATTCCTGTTACAAAATGCAGGTCATTCATTTAAAAAAAAAAAAGAGGAATTCGAAACATCATTGAGAGTAGACGTCGCTTCGTAAAGCTAAAAGATCGAATTACCAATAACAAAACCATAAATCTTTCGGAAATGAAATATCAAGTCACAACCCATGTAGAATGTATAACGGATGTTGGTTTTAATTATCGTTTCGACTAAATGGGCTGCAAATTGAATCTTCCTTCATTAGAAGTATATGCTGATTATTTCTGATATAGTAAGAAGCACAAACAATTTAACAGCGAAGCGCGTTTCATGGTGGCATCACGGTTATGTAAATATTTTATGTTCATATACGATTATGGTATTTAGCCTCTCTCCCAATTTCCGCGTTAAAGCGGCACCACACTAAATCGAGGAGCTACAACGAACTTAGATACAAAACCGCTTCCTACGAATCTGCCGTCCTGATTGCGGTTTTCCGCAATCTCCCAGGCGTGTTCTGCTGTCCCTGATCTTCGCCTCGTTTCACAAACAAAAATTCGCTTATCTGATAATGGGGATTCGAACCCACGTTCTTTCAGACACTAGGTTACAGCGTTACCTCTCTCCCACCACGCGCGGTAGCTACCCCATTAAATGGGTTTCCCCGACGGTCACCAACTTACTTGGATCTCCCGGCACTAAGCGCAAGAAGTTAAAAAACAGCGACTCGAAAGGAAGTTTCATCTACATACAGCAAATCATGACCTATACCAGTCCAATCATTCTCTGAATTCTGTTCCACTTGTATCCAACACGCCAGATTTTCAGCCTCACGATTTAATATGCTTCAGATTTACTTGAGACATCAATAGGTGCAGAAATTACATACGTTCTTTGAGGGCGTCCATTAATTACGTGCGTTCAAGAATGGCCCTTCTCTCAAAACAAAAGTCACTTTAATTTACTTTGACTCTTTTCAATTCAGTTCTTTTACTCATAATACTTAAAACTTTAATGAAGGGTATTATTATTGTTGTAAATAATAATAAATTAAGCACTCAATTCAATTTGTTATGTACTTTTTGTCGAACAAATCAAAACATCTTCCGAAAGTTCGTTAGTATTAAGGTCCTATATTCATATCTTTCAAAACTCTCACATTCTCAGCTTTCATACAAGTCGAGACTGTTGCCTCCGTATCCTATCATCCCATGCCATGTCTATCGTATACTGTTCCACTACTTCTGGCGGACTGCAATGGATGTACTAGCTGTGTTACGAGTTTACTGTTCGGCTACCCAGCGAACCTTTGCGCCGCAACAACAATTGATTCTGTAACTCCAGAACAAGGTTTCATTATTACTATTTGAATTTTTAATTTAAGAAACAGAAAATTTACAATAAACTTTGAAATAAACTTTAGCAATTAGAAAATATTATGGATCGGGGTGGGCTTGTTACATGTGGCATATATGTCACTAAATCTCACTAAGGGGGATGGGGAGTTCGACGTAAATCTCACTACAATTTATTTCAGATTGCCGCGCCCTTCAACCAACAATAGAGTTGAAAAAAAGGATCTCCAAAATCACAAGGTCTATCTCACTTTAAGGTAGGGTTGCCAGATGGTCGGGAAATCCGGGAATGTACCGGAATTTTGTGTCTGGTCCCGTGTCCAGGAACTAAGCGTTACTGTCCCGGAATTCCCGTATACCAGTTTTTTTCTCAAACTTAAGATACTACGGTGGCCATGCCGCGCTCGCAGCGGGAGGTAGAGGAGCGCTCCACCTTACCGTACACCAGAGACAATAGACTGTTCATCTATGACGTGAATATATATATATATATATATATGTGTGTGTGTGTGTGTGTGTGTGTGTGTGTGTGTATGTGTGTGTGTGTGGGTGGGTGTGTTATGTAGCGTAGTTTTTACCTAAATTACAACTTTTTTAATTAATTTGAATATTTGTTCACTCCTTAAACGTATCACTAAAATGCCTTTTTAAGCCCAGAAATGTTCCGGAAATTATAATCCTACATCTGCCCACCCTACATTAGGGTGATTGGGGCGATGTAGCAGCCTCATAATAACAGCTAATGTAAAGGATAAAATATTGTTCCCCTATTCCAAATTGCTACCTACTTCCTTACTGGTACTAGATGCGAGACCGATGTATAGGCTGGGCTGTCGCTGTTACAATTAATCAGGGTGGCGCGATCGACTTCGGTTCTCCGCACGTCCGCTGTTGTCAGCAACATTCATCTTTACCTAATAGCTGCCTCTCGTTCGAGCGAGTCTTCTATTTCGTGGCAGTTGTCAATAGCGACCGCCTGCCGCGTGCCGTATCTCGATGCAGATAAGAGCGGCCACCATCCCGCCCTCTACTCGTCATTCCCCCGTGATTTACGGCGCCGCTTCCCGCCGCGGTGGCCGCAAAAGCTATCGGAAATGAGGCGAGCCGGGCGGGCGTGTCACGTGATCGTTACTACTGTGCCGCGCGCCCGTTAACGAGGCTGGCGCCTGCAGTAACGAGCGACACGGTCGCCAGGTGACGGATGACCCTAGCCTGCAGACACGGCCGGACTGCACCAAGCAGCTGACCGGGCAGTATCGGGATTTTTCACGTCAAATACGTTATGTGTGTGGAATCCACGACGCTTTGCGCTCATCTCCTGTACGTCCTTAAAAGAAAATGTGACATGTTTGATACGTTTGAAGTGAAGTTTCTTTCAAATGGTCGTGTATCATGAAATTAGAGCTGTAATTTCCTCCGTGATGAACACGCAACACATTTGACACTAACGATCGGGGCGAACAGTGAAAGCTGAGCGGCGATTTTGTCCTTGAGGATATTTGTAACGGAAATGGCGTTAACGGGGAACGTATAGGGGTGGGTGCTCGATGGGATGAAAGGGAGCTCAAGCAACTAGTCAACCAATCACTGGTGTGCTATCAATCACCAAGTAAATTGATTCGGTCGGTTCTTTACACTTAACCTTTTGAAAAATAATGTGAATACAGTAATAATGAAATTTTCAATTTAAAATTAACAGAAAAATAAAAATCTGTTGAACGGAAAAGGCATAAGTGTTGCATAAACAGACAGTTATTTCACTGAGAGGAAAAATCGCATTTTTTTAAATTGAGAATAAGACAGACCCTAATTCTTCTTTTATCTCCAGTTTTTATCACACCAATAAAATCTTATATGGAAAATATTTGTAATATTTCACAAAAGGAAGAGGTTACGACGTTCCACGTTTTATAGATTCATGTCCACAAACCGATCTTCAGGCGATGTGGAATAAAGCTACAGTTGCTGTTAAATTATCACGAAAGTATTCAGATTAATTCACCATGTCAATAACTAAAAGGGATCTTCGATATACAAAAGAAATCGTTGTGTTCAATGCAAAAACAACTCAGAAACGCGTGATATACGACTACGACCGTGGTTAGTCTTTTGGGAGGAATCCGCGTGCGCAGAAGGCTTGGTTGCAGTGGTTCTGAGTGTGTTTTGTGGGCATTTGGCACACAGTATTGAGTCTTAGGGAGGCAGGATTACACAGAAAACACATCTGAATAACATTACGCGTGATCGGATCTTAGGTAAGTTACAGGTAAGCCACAGTCATTGGCAGGTGGGCGAGCAGTTGTCTGTCGCTCGTAGCGTCATTTGACGTCGGTGGAGAAGGTTCCAGGAGAGAGGAAACATTCAACGGCTCTACGGGAAAGGTCAACAACGTGCTACTACCTAGCGTCAGGACCGTTATCCTGCTTTAGGTGCTCAAAGACGTTAACTATGTAATGTACAGGAAGCCAGAGAGTGAAACATGTGTGCATGGTTTTTTTTTGTGTGTGTGTGTGTGTGTGTGTGTAGGGAAGGGGGGAGGGGCTCGGGGAAGGCTGGTACTTATGGCAAAAACAGTACCGTGACAATGAACACCTCAAGACGGTGCCTGTACTGTTTCAGTAATACAATAAAACAAATAAATAAAAACGGAAATCAGTATCCGAGAATGAAGGGTGAGGCGGAACCAGGAGTACAACCTATCGGGGCAATTGTTAATATTATTAGTAACAGATAGCGGTTTGTTGCATGTATGGGCCAATCGGCGACAAGATCTTCCCTCACTACCTCGAGAGGGGGTAGAAGAGAAGTTCTTCGAATCAGCGCGGAGGAAAGAAGGGACATGATGGTTGCCTACCGAGAGGGGTAGATGGGTCGCTCAGCGCCACATGTCTCATACGGGGGAAGTGGCAGTCAGCACGCCGACTCCACAACTAGATTCGCTTGCACGGTAATCATCAGTCAGAAACAGGAAATTTGCATCATCGTCGTTTTTTTGTCCTAGTCAAGGCCCCGAGACAAACTCTCTTGCTCCACCGAGAAAGTTATGTACACTTGTGTTCTAAAAAGAAAATTAATCTTCGTATAATTTTGTCAAGTAAAAAATTCAAGTGCATACTTGTATGTAAATCGTGAAGTCATACTGTGAACCCTATTTTCAATATATCCCATCCAGTAATGTAATATGTCACTTGGCTTGGTTAATAATTCTAGTCATACAATAACTCTTGTTTAAGGGGAGCCGGAGGTGGTCAAATAAAAAAAAACGATTTTTTTTTGCTATCAAAAATTAATTGGAACATTCCTCTTTAATGAAAACTTTGAATTATTGTTCTACTTGCCCTAGAAGTGGAGTAATTACCATTTTCTCCCGCGCCTGCAGAGGAAATTGGCGGGGCCCCTGAGTGCATCTCGTGACTTTTTGGCGAACTACTTGGCTTTTCTCGACCTGAAGTTGAATATTTCCTTATGTTACCCATACAGTGAGTGTGCAAGGGTTGGCTACAATGTTTTCTGTGACAAATGAAGCGCTAAGAGCGCCGAACATCGTATCTTTGTTTCGAATTACGTCAGTGTTGCGCCTGTTGATAATAATATTATATTTCTTGTCTAAAGCATTATTCTGGTTACGATGCCACGTTTTAGTAATCAAGTATATAGGAAGAGGAAGAACGTAGGGAAAAGAAAATTAACACTAATACCAAGTTGTGATGCCGTAATTACGGAAACAATGCGCTCTTCTGCTAAGCAAAACACTGCTGGCCAGCGCCCTGAGACATCTTCTAGCAAGAAGTTGATTGGTGGAAGTGACAGAGAGAGGATAAGAGGAGCAGAAAGAAGAGAAAGGAATATGAAATATGATGGAACAACAGGCCAGAAAAGAAGACCAAAAAGGAAGCTTTTGGATAATGAAGAAGAAGACAATGATAATCAATCCTATAGTGCAGGAATGTATTGAGAAACTTTGATAGCCATTTCCCGTGAATTAGAATTTTCCTAATGTAAGGTACATGTTTTCAAAATCCACTGAAACTAGGGAGATAAAATTTTTATACAACACTCATAGTAGTCAAACTTAAATTGTAACACAGATATTTAACAATATGTTCAGTAGTTTCATGTCAATTTGATTAAAATAAAGCAATTTTTGTAAAAAAAGTTTGATCATTAAATAAAAAAATATTGAAAGGAAACTATAAAAGATACTCCAATATCCCTCCATCATAACTGCAATACTAAACCACTTTGTATGTTGAAAAAATTTCAAATTATTCTGTTTGGTAGATTGTTCATAAATGTTCCTTAAACTTAGTGATTTTAACATGGGCAGCATAGGCACCTCCGGCTCCCCTTAAATAATAATACTTTTAGGTCCGGATGTCGCTTCCCTCATACTAGCGAACACTCCAAAAGCAATCTCTGGCGCACACTTTTTAAATCTTTAATACTATTTGGATATCAATAGCAGGTAGTAAACGGCCACAGAGATGTTGAGACGTCGCTCTCTTAACGTAGGAGGGACTTCAACTAGCACATCACCTTTTATGCGTAGTGTCCTAGAAGCAGTATCTGGGTCACACATTCCACCTCAGGTATCGACAGGTTGTTCTGTATACTTGACGACGGGCATTATCCTCACAAATATACAGCAAGTAGCTCGTCGAAACTGGTGTCTTGCTCACTATGACTGGACCCATGAACAGGGGTGTAGTGCCCTGTTCACGGATAAGTAGCCTGGAGAGTGAATCTCGACCGTCTGTTCATCTGGCGCGCTCCTGGGACACATTAAAACCCGGTTAATATAGTGGAAAGGGACCAATATGGCGGCGGCGATGTTCGAGACTAGGGCGGCAATATGTCAGGAGCACATATTCCACTGTATGTGTATCATGGGAGCACTACACTATGATGGTTACTGTTTGTAGGGATGATATCCTGCAACAGTATGCGTATAAGCTGATTTGTAGGCAAACAAAGATAAAACAAGGAGAAAATACTATTATAAAACATCAACTGGAGAGTCGCGATCAGTGTATAAAAAATGAGTAAATGTCACGGGGTTCCGACGGCTCCTGACGCTTCCCCTAGGATTCACGGAGGTAGAGCTCCGAACTTCCTGTACAACCTTCGGCACTAGAATTGATGTGACGTGGTCAGCGCCACGATCCAGCCGTTCTTTACCTTCCCGCTGAATTTCCTCCACGATACTCATTGGATAGCAAGCTGGTTGGGCGCGGGCAGCCGTTCCAGACGTCCAGCTTTGAGGCTTCGGCTTCGTCGGGGATCATACTCCGGCCGAGCGAGTCGCAGTAAGGCGCTCTACCACCTGAGTTACGCGGAGAACAATTTGCGGTGTTGTCGCATATAAATGTGGATGCGAGCAAGAGATCTATGTAATTAAATAAATATAATTTTGTAGACTGTATTTCGTTTATAATCTTTTGCAGTTTATTTCTTTCGTTTGCCTGTTTAAAAAGTTATTTAATACCAATAACGACCGTGTTTGAGACAACCTTGACATCCCAAGATTTGCAGGTTTGTTCCTACTCAAGATCTCTCAATTTAATTTTACGCTGCTCCTAAATCAATCTTGTCTTGGTTGTTTCCTCTACTCAACAATTCTCCTCACTTCACTTCTTTTTTCAGAAATCATATCCTTTAAAGCCTCTCTGGGCAAACAATATTTATTAACCTTTGTATTCTTTTCTTTTTTTCTTTATATATATAAATCATTTTAACTTTTAATTTACCACTATGTCACAGTGTGGGAATATTTCTTTCGGATAAGTCAGACTTCAAGAAGACAAGTTATTTCTATATGACTTAACAATAAATGTTCAGCTTATTTCACAATTTGTGCCGAGTCGTATTAGGATATATATATCCCGCCCGCACAAAGGAGGACGAGTGCCTGTAACATGAGGACATCACGCGACTGGAGTGGCCAGCTCACCCCCCGAAATTAAATCCGATTGATTATGCATGCATGGGGAAAACGGCAACCACGGAGCATTGTTGACCTCAAGGGGCGCTTGTCCGGCAATGGGATTAGTTACCGCAAGCCGTGCTGAACGGCCTAATCCACAGTTTGTAGAGCCGTTGTGTATCTTGTATTGCCATCCCAGACCATCACGTACTGATGTTCTATATGCAACAGGCGGAGGAACAACACACTATTGCTCAGTGCCACACATAGTCCATATCTGTGTTTCCTGTATACTTTGTACTTTGTTTGTATTAGTGCACACATTGTCAATCCACCCTATGTTTCTCCGTGGATCTCCAAGATCGCTTAGTTTAATTGAAATAATTGAATGTTGGAACTGATTGGTGCATCGCATGACTCCTATAATAACCTTCGCTGTGAATCACTTAAATTCAGACAAAAAATTATACTTCCTACCTCAGTTCTGGTGATGGGGACTATCGAATTACTGTTTCGTCGATAAACTATGACCAGACGACATTTGCCTTGTGTGGCATATCAGGTTGATTGTTGTAAGCGGCTAAATAAATAACAATATATTGAACACTTCTGTGCTTACCTATAAAAAAAAAATGAGAGAGAGAGAAAAAAAGGGGGGGGATGATTTGAGTCACAGGAAAAGCGTACAAAGTTTATTTTGTTGTCATGGTTCGTACTTTCTTGATTTTGCCACCAAGCAGTTGTATTGTTGATGATCCGAACATTGTTAGGTTCTATGTAGAAATTAAACTTTCCAGAATACAATTAACAACTCTGCACTAATTATGAAATAAGATGAATGTTTATTGTTAAGTCATTTAGAAATAAGTTGTCTTCTTGTAGTCTGACTCATCCGAAAGGAATATTCCAACACCGCAGATGAATTAGTTAATTAAATGTCGTTTATATACTGATTGCGAGTTCTCTAGTTAATGTTTTATAAAAGCATTTTCTCCTTGTTTTATCTTTGTTTGCCTACAAATTAGCTTATTGCTATTTATTCGCTTGCGTTGCACAACATAAACGGACATTCTTAACGTTTCCGCAATAGGTGCACTTACTATATCTGCCTTCCTCCATTACATACTTCAAGTCCCGTCGAAAAATTATTTTTAATGTTTGATCATCATATACAAAAATCCAACCAAGATTAAATGAAGAAATACACTTTAAATCATTCCCATGTCACATAAGTCTGTTGTTGAGATATTTTCTACTTCAAATTCCTTATTGCTTCACGGTTCTTCATTCATAAATTGTATTCATTTTTATTAATGCAGTATTTATTTATGATTCGGAATATTGGAAGCCTTTAGCAGTGAAAACTCGAAAGAATAATTAATGACAGTAATCTCTGTACCATTATTGATTCAAACTGCGTACCCGGCAAGCGCTTGTCTACCGTGTCATCGCGTTAGATCTCAAGGTAATACAGCCCAGCCAAGTACTGCATCCTATGATCGCTTGTATAAACATATCACAAACATTCCACGCTTTGTGCGAGGCAAACGCGTGACAAACAAAGCGTGCCTGGCTTATGTGGCTGGTGACATCACATTAAAACACTGTCAGTCAGCGCTTATCTTGACGCAGAAACACAGAGGTGCTCCCTCATACCCGATAAGGGGAATGGAAAAAGTTAGATAGCCGATTTCGTAGTAACTATTTCTGGCCCAGGTAAGGTCAGACAGCAGGTCTGCTTATGATAAACGCCAGACTTACGTCAGCTGCTAATCAATCGCAGAAAATCCAACGAGTAAAGAATTAACGCCTAGCTTTGGACAGCAGCAACAAATTGTAGGCGATTTGCTAAAAAATAGTGGAATAAAAGTGCGTTCCAAGGAATTTGGCAACTTTTTAAAAGTATAGCAATTGTTAGTAATGAATACTGAGTTTTATCATTACCGATAAAGAATCGAACAATGTTTTCGTCGAAGCTTTAAATGGTACTTGCACATATAATTCACGAAACAACTGACCATTGCATTATCCAACGTTTCTGAGGTACCGGATCAAAATCTTACTTCTCTAATTGCATTCTTTCTACTTAACAGAGTCAAATTAATTGTACCAAACTCATAGCAGTAAAAATATTAAATTTTCTTTTCTATCACTACCAGTATCTGTTTCTAGGGTTTAATGGAAGAACGTATGTATCGCCATCTGTTTGTGCCCATTGGAAGAGGGTGAAAAGTTACAGCATTACTTCATCACTCAATTAAAAAATAACATGGCAAAATTCATACTTGTCCAATATAATTTAAACGATAAATTAGAACAGCATCTACCGGGTATTAAAACTACTGCCGCACTCTTTGCTGCATATCGTGTTCGGTTTTGGATATCTGCAGTTATTTTTGTTTTCGATTCGCCGGTGTTAGAAGGCAGTGATAGAGGAAACATTAGATCTTTTACGTACATCCATAGAAAAAATGTAGGGGGTTTGGTCAGGGTCTTCTGGAGGTCTATTGCTGAAGGGCTTGGTCATGATCTTTTCTATTAGTGATCGACCGTTGTGACAATTTTTTCTTCAATTAGTATCTTCAAGTAGATGTACCAATGTGACACTTACTCTAGTTAGAAAATAAAGTCTTCAGCTTTTTCTTCTAGGGTGAGGAAACAATAAAAGCCTCAGAAAATTCAATAATACTGAACACCCGCTATCGGGAGCTTTCCATCTCAATGCCAAATGAAGACAAGCTGTTGTAGTACGATGAAGTATACGTATAACGACATCTCTTTGACAAAAATTGAAAATTCAGAACATCGGTTTCACAAAGATTTCTAGAATGTCGCAAAGATGCAGCCATTCCAATTTGGAGTATCACCAAGTATAAATAATAATTTAGCAGAGTATGAATTCGTGGATTACGCACTACTTAATTAGTTAGTTTCCCAATAAAATGTTGTGCTTATCTGTAGAATAAGACAGCACAAGTACCATAAAAAGAAAGTTCTTCTGGTATTGCAAGTAGGTTTATGTTGCTAGTTCAATGAATAAAGAGGAGAGTTTTAAGCTGCTTAACCCTATAGCTTTAGTGAAATAAAGAGTCTGCTCTTATACATCCTAGATGATTTTTTTTGGGGGGGGGGGGGGGGTGCTTCTGGCTATACACCTCGTCGATATCGAGTAGAGGCGGAAAGGACTGGGGGCAAACAACGTTAATTTGGTCATGGCCTTTTCAGGAAGCATCCCGTCATTTGTCTCGAGTGATTTGATGAAACCATGGAAAACCCAAATCTGAATGACGGGATGGGGATTCGAACCCGCGTCCACTCAACCACGAAGCCATAGCGTTGCCGCTCACCCACCACTCTCGGTACTGCTGCACAGTTTGAAGCTTAGAAACGCAAATAGAGAGACGATAAGTGAGAGTGCAATTTTTAACCTAAATATGATTCTTTTTAAAAAAAAAGATATTAAATTAGCAATCAAATCGGGAAAAGCGGTACGTACACAGAAGCCAATCACGTGTGAAGACAGTATAAAATGGGTTTATTTTTTATGTTCCAGCAAAACTACTCAGTCTTTAAGACAGTCTAGTTTTGTGCATGAAACATATCTCACTACATATTTCACTATATCTACATAGGTAAAGAAGTATAAAATTCCAAAAATACCATTTGATAAAAAAAAATGATGTCTAAATTCTGACCAACAACAATTTGAACAGTTTTGATATTTCATACTTGTAATTCTGTATTTGTTTCTGACATGAGTATATATACAACGACGAAATTTATTTTATCAGTTATAACTTTGTATTAGTTGGTACAGTAAATTTTAGATTTAATAACTTTTTTATTATTATTCTTGTTCCATTAACCCAGCTGTGCAAGTAACTCTGGGACACGGAACATTTGATATGTACAATTGTACATACATACAAGGTGAATAAAAAAAATAACGGAAGTAAGTTTCAACAGAAGGAACAGAAAAATATGACTAACATGAAAGTTCCCGTCAAGGTAATAAAACTGAAAAAGCTGTTGGATGTTACCCGTATGTTTCAAATATGAACTGGGAAAACGGTTTTTTCTGACATGAAAAAAACACGAAAAAAAAAGTGAAAAAAAACATGTTTTTTTTTTTCTGGGACATGTTTTTTTTTCTATAACTACTAAATTTGATATTTTTATGGCATTTATCGTTTAATATGACTTTTAGACTTTATACTAAGTACTTATCTTAATTTTTAAATCTACTATATTTTTCTGGTTCAGTAGAAAAAAAATACAAAAATACAAAAATATTGGCAACATTGACTGATGTATTCTTTTACGAACGGGGATTTCCCGAATAGGCTTGGTTACACGAGAAGGAATCCCCGTTGTTTGGATTGATACTCACTATTTGAACTAGTGCTGCCAGCCCTACAAATTTATCTGTAGACCTACGGATCTTTTCAAAAAAATTAGGAATTTTAAATTTTTCAACGGTTTTTGCCTCTTTTTATTACTTATTGTGCATTCCTTATATTCGTATACTTGTTAAAGTAATTGTCAGTTATTATGAGTCATTTCCTTGCAACCGTTGGCATAAACCTACGATTGAAAAGAAATAAAGCTCCTATTTTGTATGATAATAGATTTAAATTCAAACTTAAAAGACCGTAATATGGAACTATCGGCGCAGTCTTTATGCACAGTGAGTACTTTGCTCACAATTTAAAATTGCAATCTCAAAATCTTTTGTGTACAATACAATCAGTAAAATAAAAGTAACTACTTCTGAAGTTACGGATCTAGAGGAGACAGAAGAAGAAAAAGAAAATTCCAACTCCGACCACACTAGTGTTGGTATTACTGATACTAGTGAATGTGGTACTGACTAAATATATTGTTTTCTGAAGGAAAAAAAAACATATTTAGAAAAAAAACCAGGGTGCCAGGTTTTTTTCGTGTTTTTTCTTTCACAAATCTGAAAAAAAACATTTTTTTTTTTAAATTTGCAACACTAGTTGTGACTTCTAGGGTCATGACGGCAAGATTAGTAACTGTAGGGATAAAAATGTGTCCATGCTATTATGAATCTTATCCACGTTATTAACGGTAGACAAAATATCATTTGTTGGTTTGTATCCGCATAATGGCAAGTACAAATTTTGGCGACGGTAAGCCGGTGCGGCTTTTGGTGCCTTCTGGCTGCAGTAACACAAAGCATGCGCACTCCAGTGTGGTAGGTTTGCGTATAATCCCTCGCCTTTTCCTCACCAGCATCCTACTCTCACATACGTAACTTTTACAACAGGGATTATTCCGGCTGCAGACAAAGGCTAAATGCTAATATAGGGGAGAGCATTTAAAGTGGTAACTGTTGTACGCAGAACTTAAGCAGCTTTTTTCGTTTAATTGGATGTGATGTCCACCACGTTATTTGCTACGGCTTGGATTAAGTGCAACTTACAGTTTCCTGTGGTATCCTTGAATGAAAATGGAGAGAAATGGAATGAATGCTGTCATTTTACACGGTAGTTGCAGTTAGCTTTCTCAACGACTGGATTTAACCGTCAAAAACATCGAATCACAGTTCCTTTGGGCTCTTTAGACTATTTATTATATATTAACGCATCTTATTCAATTAGAATTGTTAATATGCAGTTATCTATCAAGAATACACGTAAATCACTTCAGCATTCGAGAAAATCTGTATCTTCCTCTTCCAGTACAATATATTCTAGTTTCATCAATTAGTTGTGCACTAAAACATTTTCTATTGGATTAAGACCACTATCCCTTCTTTCGTCGCTTTTGAATGATTATTCCGAAACGCATCACTGAACGCCTTGATGTAGGCAACCAGAGAAGCACAAACATTGCTACTTAGCCGCTGACGTCTCTTTTTTTATTATTATTATTATTCCGAATAACCCTTTTGGAGGGTACGATAAATCAACTTTGGCTATGTTTCTTTGTATTTAATTTTCTTTGCTTCCAAACTTCCTTCATTCTTTGAGAGTGTTGTTCCTTTTGTTCCTGGGTCCATTTCCTTCCCTTGATGTATTTCTGTCTCTCCTGAAAACCTGCCTTGTGAATTACTTCTCTAAAAAGTGTTCTGTTGTCTATTATATCTGCTTTCACTCCAGCATTTTTCATGTCCTTTTCAGTTTCAGTGAACCATGTGGGTTTGGATTTGTATTTGTTCAGTAAGGTGAAGATCTGTTTTGTTAGTCTATTACTATCCATTCTGTATATGTGCCCGTAAAATTTCAGTCTTCTTTTCCTCATTATAACTGTTAATTTTTCTATTTTCGAATATAGTTCTCGGTTTGGTCTTAATTTGTATTCAGCATTACTATTAGGTTTGGGTCCCAGTATTTTTCTCAAGATTCTTCTTTCTACTTTTTTCAAGATCCCCATATCTTGTTAGCTTAAGCGTTTCTGCCAAATACAACGTTTCTGGTCTAACCACATCTTGATAGTGCCTTAGTTTTGTGTTCCATGATAATGATTTTTTGTTATATACGTTCTTTGTCATAAGAAATGCTCTTTCCATTTTATGTATTCTAGTTTCTATTGCAGTCTTTTCTTTTGTGTCACTCGTTATCCATTCTCCTATATATTTAAAACAATTTGTTTTAGCTATTGTTCCATTGCGAAGTTTAAGATTTTGAGGAGCATCATTGATGTTTGTCATGTACTGTGTTTTTTCATAAGATATATGTAATCCTACTTTGGCTGCCTGTTTCTCCAGTTCTTCGATTTGTTCTTTTGCACTATCCAGTGAATCAGTAATTACCGCCATGTCATCTGCAAAAGCTAGACAATCTATGGTGATTTTATTTGGATTTCTTCCCAGCTGAACACCCTTTGTGTTGATGGCTTTCCTCCATTCCCTCACTACTTTTTCTAATGCACAGTGGAAAAGTAGTGGAGACAGACCATCTCCCTGTCTCACACCTGAATTAATTTCAAACGGCTCGGAAATTTCTCCCATAAATTTTACTTTGGACGTCGTATTTGTTAGTGTTCCATTAATTATTTCAGTTGTTTTATTATCGAGTCCTAATTCTTTTAGAATATCTATTAGTACATTTCTGTAAATTGAGTCGTAAGCCTTTTTAAAGTCGATAAAGGTAATTACATATTTCAATTTCCTGATTTTTCTTATTTCTATTGTGTTTCTTTAAATTAAATATTTGTTCTGTGCAAGATCTGCCCTTTATAAATCCTGCCTGATATTCTCCTAATTGCGGGTCTAGTATACCTTCAGCTCTCTTCAAAAGTGCCTTGGACAATATCTTGTAGGTCACTTCCACGAGGGAGATACCCCTATAGTTGTTAGGATCTGTTTTGTGACGTCTCTTTTTTTATAATAATTATAATAATTGATAAAATTGCAATGGAGCACACGCTCCGGTGGCAATCTCCCTATACACCCGTCTTTCTCCTTTCCTCTTACAACCTACTATTGCCCTCAACTAATTTTTACTTTAAATTCTTTCAGTGTTTTTGGTAAATTATTAATCAATTCTCTTGGCAATTTATTACAATCCCTTACACTCTCTCCTATGAAAGGAAATATTCCCACACCCTTATGCCTGAAATCAAGTGCCAGCCTGTGGTCAAGGTCATCTTTACCCTTCCATCCACCTCTCTTAATTTTCTTACCAATATCTTTCCATACTTCATCACCAATATAGGCCTTGTACATACCCATGACACACTTCAGTCTTCTTCTTTCCACCAAAGAATCCCACTCCAGCTCCTTTATCATATTAGTTACCGATTGTGTTTTGCGATAATTTCCAAAGACAAATCTGGCAGCCCTTCTCTGCACCTATTCAACAACTGTATTTAATACCCAAAATGTGGGTCCATACTACACCACCAATTCCCTTACTTTTCTAGTGCATCCCATAATCACTCTTTCCAACTGGTGAAGGATTTTAAACCCTTTCCCCACTACCAGTCCAATTTGCCTTGCCCATTTAGGTTTGCTATCAAATATTATGCCTAGCTAATACATTTAGATTCTGCAATAAGTAGCTCCTTTCCCACTTTATAATTATAACCAATCATTAGCTTTTTATCTTTGTGCTATGTCCTTACGACGGCCGAACGTCATACGTCAGAAGGCGGTCCACGGGAGACGGTCACGAACAACCCGAACATGTCCCAGGAGCAGGCCGAAACGTAATCCAAAAACGCGCACTGGCAGAGTCCGGCGTGAGGTTCACAGAGTCCGAAGAGAATACCAAGACGTAGCCAAGAACGAGCACTGTCAGAGTCCGGCGTGAGGTTCACAGAGTCCGAAGAGAGTACCAAGACGTAGCCAAGAACGAGCACTGTCAGAGTCCGGCGTGAGGTTCACAGAGTCCGAAGAGAATACCAAAACGTAGCCAAGGACGAGCACTGTCAGAAGTCCGAGAGGCGATTCACAGTAAGAGAGAGTACCGAAATCGCAGTGAACACTGAACTGAGGAGTGGAGCTGCGCGGGCTTTATTTATATGTGCGGCGGGTCGGCTCCGATTGGCCGCGGCGGAAAACTATGATGTGGTGGCGCTGGTTGCTCCGATGCCAGCGCCGTCTATATGAAGTCGACATCCATGCCCTCTGCCGGGCATGCGGCGATGTCGGGACGGGATACCAGACTTTGTACCAAAGAAGCTGGCTCTTCTTCGCATTTATCTTTATCCCATGTTGACTCATCCAGCTAATTATCCTATCTAGATCACCCTGCACTTGTCTACAGTCTATCTTAGTATGGTGCCACAACACATGTGCAGGGGATAAAAGTATTTATAACTATAATTGTAAATTAAGGGGTTTAATTAAATAGTTATTCAGAAATAGAATTAAGAATCTCAAGCGAGATTGAGGCAGGTAGTATATTTGAGTTATTTCAGGACGCTGCTGTGGCAGCCATTAGGGCAGTCAGGCCACGCTAAAGGCCAGTCACCCTGGTCCCGCCCTGAGTTTAGTATGCCGAACAGCCTTCTAGTATCACCCCACGAACACCTAAAGCCGTATTTTGTGAGGGGCTGTATTTGTGGGAGCCTGTGTTCCATAGAGCAGAGATTGTACTGGAAAGTTGTAATGTCAATGTTGGTAGTGTTCCTCTGAGAAAGGCATCAAACAAACCCATATACAGTTAGCCGAAGAGTATTTAAGGCCCATCGTATACTCGTACAACAGTGTCCTCAGTTGCTCAGTTTTTCTCAGTGTGACCTATTGCTGTGTCTACCTTCACCGCAAGCCTGCCGCGTATGATGTAGGTTCATTAATAATTCTGTCTCTCTATGTGTCTCTATCAAAGAACTTAAGCTCGTTACTGGTTTTGGTATCAAGATGATTTTTTTAACTGCTTACACGTGAATCTTAGATGCAGACAATGAGGTGGTAGTTGAACTTTTGGTTGTTGGATAATTTTATGAACTTTTTTGTTTTGAATACGTGTTCCAATTTTGAGTAAAGATCTTTGTAGACAAGTTGCTTAAATCGAACAGAAGATAATTAGAATTGGTTCATCATCTATCCACTTATTTTATTTTTCAATGGTTTCTGTCCTCTACTACTTTACTATTAATAAGTGGTTTGCTGAAAATGAATGCAGACATTTTCTGGCAAATTAACCAAGAATTATTAAAGGTGGGATAGTTACATTACCTACCGCAGAAGGGCACCCGGATAGTTCGTAAAACTATGTGATGTAATCACCGGACAATCAAAACTAACTTCTTCTCATACAACAAACTTTGCATTCAGAGCACATAATAGGAATGAGACTCGAAAACACATCCCATTTCACCTTCTATACATGTGTGAAGCAGAGTCAGTTGGTTTAAAATTACACGATGTACCTCGTGTTTAATGCAGAGATCTTTGAGTATAATAACCAACTGCCGTTAAACGCAAATAATATAATCTATGCTACCGTTGAATATGTTTCTACGCTAAAAATTTTCAGACAATTTCCTACCAGATATGTAGTTGTGAGTTCTGTACCGTTACAACTCATATTCACAACGAGATTCATTTCCGTGATGGAAAAATGCATGGAAATTCATTTCCTGCTATGCCCACAAATACTTGCAGTGGAGAGCAAACCTCTCCAAAAATCGAACTGAACACTGTATCTGTGAGTTTACGAACAGCTCCCATAGGAAAAACTTTAATATAATCAAAACGTACAGTTCCACCAGAGTATGTAAATATTTCATTATCGTTTGCGATTTGAATTCCTACTTACAAAACAGCTGTTAACTGTAACTTGTTGCTAATAACTTTACAATGTGTGAAGAATATATTCTAACAGCTGAAACGCAAAGGGCAACAAGAGACTGAGAAAACAATAAAAAGTGTAGTGATCGTAATGTAAAGTAATCTACAGAAATTTTTTTAAACTTCTGGAAAGATGGAAAATGCTTTGTATAAAAATTCAGAGCTTAATAATCAAGCAACAGCATCCTGGTCTAATCAATCCCATTTCTTTCCCTACTGAATCATAAACAGTTTATATAACGCTGAAATTTTAACATCCTGCTAGGACGTATCCAAATATCGTCGTCGACGGAATTAGCAAGTTGTTATATCTGGTGTATGAAAGCCGCACAAAAATGCTAAGGATATAAATTTTGTTACTCTGTCACATATTAAAAATTTCTTCTGTTGTGAATAATTGGACATTTGTGCTACAATTTTCATCGATTCAGCTTAATAATTAATTCAGATAGCTAAAGTCATTTACAGCTTGACTCACTCATTTAGCCTGTATGTTAGAAGTGTTTATGTCTAGAATAATACTTTTTGTACTGTCCTACCAAACGCTATCTCTCGCTATGACTTTTATAGTATACCGTAATTTCTAGAATGTTTACTGGTCTCGAAAATGTCTTAAGATATATCCTTTCTACTGTATTACACTTGAAAAATTTATGATTTGTAAGTAGTTATCGTACATTTTCAATGAGAAGTCTTATGACGTATGTCATGTTAAAACGTAATCATTGAAGAAATACACATAACATTACAAAAACAACCCTATTTATTTCAGTGATCTCAATAAGATTCACTAAACATGTTATAGTTATAAACAAGTTTAATAGTTAATTTTACGAAAGTGCAAGACAAAACCACCTTTATGTTTGAAATATCTAATTCCTTATATCCCGATTTGCTATAAGATGGTCCAACTTAAGTCCTAAATTCACTATCTTATATTTGTTGTCTAATCATTGAACGCTAATAACCATAACTTTTTGATACCTGTAAACCATTTATTCGTCATAGGTGTTGATAGTGAAAGAGGAATTAAAAAAAAACACTTATGTATGCATTAAACCTATACCTTATTCTGGTGTTCAATAGTTTCTCTGTCTTTAGCAAGTTCTCCCTCATTCTGTATCATCAGCAATTAGAGTATGGAGACGTAAATAAACTGCACCACTTCCGTAAAACTGTGTAAACGTTTCATCATTTTAATCACTTCGTGAAAGACTTTTCAGTTCCGTACAAGAACATTAAAACAAACTTCTCATATCGCTAAATTAACATATTTACAGTATAATTTATGATTTTAACGAACGAAACACTGCATATTTATTTTAATGAATCACTGTTATGTTTTGAATTGACCTGAGAGACTCCCGACGATCATTCTTCTCCTCAGCAATACGTAACAATAAACATCGTTTCATTTTGCATAAGGCAGTTTTTTCTTATTTCTTCTCCATATTTCACCCGTTACCGTGTTGTCAATAACTGCAATAATGGCAACAGAAATGAGATAAACATCTATACCACCGAGTTTACCTGAATTACCTATATTAAAGAACATCTCCCACTTAACGTTTCTTTCTGCAAGTATTGATTTACTTTTTTACGATTTCTTCCCAAGTATTGATGAAAAGCCGAAATACGCCCAAGATAACAGTTTTAAAATTCACAAAGAAGGTAAACATATCTATACGAACTCTAACACTAAATTTCAAACAGATCTGATAATTATTACTGAAGTTAACGTGCTCAATCTGTCACAGATAAATACATTTTATGATATGCAAATTGTGGTTAAAAAATTAAAAAGGTCTCTGAATAAATGAAAGCGTCAAGATACGCTCATTCCAAATATTTCAGATGATAATCCAAATCTGACAATAAGATATTTGAGTAATGCTCCAATGTGATGTTAACCGTTGTTCCGCCGGATGGTGTCGTGGAAACAAAACGTTTGACGGCTGCGTTATTACGATCCCATTCGGCTGCACACCCATGAAGGTTACATTACAACAAGGTGGTATCTGGGCGAAAATTAATTTGACACCCTATATATCTACATAAATGGAGTAGGTATTGTTCATAACATGATGTAGGATTTTTTTTTTGAATTTGTACTATACTTCAAAGATAGTCGAAGCTCCCCTCTGCAGCGTCTATACATATATTTTAGAGGCAGTTGGGTACACTCGGTTTTTATTGAAAGTAAGAATTATGTAAAAGAGTTTTAATCAGTGTAATACAGATATCGTGCATGAAGTTATTTACCGTTTTAGAAGAAATAGGTATCTATATTTTGTGTTGATGACGGCTCAGGTGGGAATTATATACAACGAAGAAAGTAAATTATTTTCCAAATGAGTTAGCAAAGAAAGAATTTCTATTTCTATGCAAAGACTATAATTTTCGATAACAGTGAATGCTTGGAACACCTAATAAACAGGCTGAGAATTTAGCAAAAAAAATAAGGGAGAAACATTGTCAATCTGAAGTCAAATCTCCTTTAAAATTTCTTTTTATAGCCAAACAGAGTTATTAATTTTATGAGATAGGGTCTACTAAATATTAAACATTTTACGAACGTTTATGCGTATTGGAGTTTTTATCTTTTATGTATTTTATTAAGACCCTTTGGTGTTGTATTCCATTATATTATAAAGCAGGGGTGGCCAACCGGTCGATCGCGATCGACCGGTCGATCGCGGCTATTAATCCAGTCGATCGTGGCGCGCGATGGACAATAATCGGGAAGGTGGGGGACGCTGTCAGTCCGCTAGTTGACGACGTTATTGAAATTTTAATTTTGTAGATCCTTGAGATATGTGCTCCAAAGAAATCAAAAACTTATCACGCTAAACTACCGGAAAAAGGAAGTTTAGAGAGATATTTTAACACAATGCATAGTAAATATCATACCGACTTTCCACCTAACATCAAAATAAGAAAGAGTAAACTGAAACATTGAAATCGCTATTAACAGTCAAACAAAACGTGTTTTCTAAGCCTATTGAGTGAAGTAAGGCTGCCACTGACGCTTCTTTCCAAGTAAGCTACAGAATTGCATAAAATTGCTAACCTTTTTCCGATTGAGAATACATCAAGGAACTTTTCGAAGCAGTGTCAGAGTCGCTGTTCGTGAGTTTCAAAAATAAAAATTAAATTAAAGAAGTTATTCATGTTTTACAGCTGTCTGGAAATACTGTGATGCGCCGTAAAGAAACGATGAGTGAAAACATAAATGAACAACTACAAAGAGAGATCGTCTGCTGCGTTGCTTTTTCGCTTCAACTTGACGAGTCAACATACGACAAGTGCTGGCTAGTCAGAGACTAAACACAAAACGTAATGGATATTTCTTTCAAGATTGTAAATTCCATAAAAGGAAAAACTCCCCATAGGTGGCTCTTTAAACAGCAATTAGATGAGAATGAACCAGATTTGGCATTTCACACTGACGTAAGGTGGCTAAGTGGAAGCAATTTTTTGCAAAGATGTCGAGATCTATTGGACGAAATAATAAAATTTCTAGAAAATAGGGGTGATGATTATCGATAACTGCATGATTTAGACTGGCAAAAGATTTAGCATTTTTAGCAGATTTTACCGGAAAACTGAGCACATTGGAACTACAAGTCAAGAATAAAACATTAATTATGAGTTCTATTGCAGCATTTCAACAATTTGTAAACATCAAGGATCATATGGAAAACATCCTACCTACAATTTCAATCCTGACACGTACACGGCAGAAATTAAAGCAGTGGTATCAGACTTCGAAATTCGTTTCGGTGATTTCAAAAAAATTAAGAAGTTGGTGGAATTCATCAGTTATTAATAATTCCATTTATCTACATCTACATCTATACTCTGCAATTCACAATTACTGTGGGTGGCAGACGGTGCTAATCACCAATCCTATTTTAGAGTATTCCAATCCCGAACAGAACGAGGAAAGAAAGAATACATAAATGTATCAGTACGGCATCTTATCTCTCGAATCTTATCCCTTCTGTCATTGCGACCTAAATAGGTTGGCGGAAGAAGTATTTCGTTGCACTCGTAAATTAGAGATTTTCGCATATTCTCCAACAAATTTAAACGAAAACGACGTCGTCTGTCCGCCAAACAATCCCAGCCTAACCCACGTATCAGCTCTGTGACACATAAGGACTGTAACTAGCGGTCACGAATCGAGCGGCTCTCCTCTGTACTTTCTCTAACGTGTCAATCAATCACTTGCGATACGGATCCCAAATTGCACAACAGTATTCCAAATGCGGACGCACTAGTGTTTTGTACGCTATTTCCTTTGTATGAGCATTGCAGCTTTTCAAAATACGACCTATAAAACGTAGTTTAGAATTAGCTTTGCCTACGACGGAAGTTATGTGCAAGTCCCATTTCATGTTGCTTTGTACTGTTACGCCTAGATACTTCAGGGAATCGACCGTTAACTTCGTACTCGTGAGCAAACGGGGTCTTTTTACTACTTATTTGCATTGCCTTGCACTTTTTACAGTTAAGTGTAAGCTGCCATTTACGGCACCATTCCGAAATAACATCCAGATCGCGCTGTATTTCTAAGCAAAAGCTAAAAAATATGCAGATGCGTTTCAAATGGACCACATCATATTTCAAAACGAAACTACTACTCTGCGCTGCTACATATTTCTAAAAGCAAGGTCATCTTCAGGTCTAGATTTATGGCCAATGGTTTCCAACGAGAAATATCCAGATATGAAAAATGTGTTGAAAAACTTCATTCGTGTTTTGGTTCAACATATTTATGTGAATTAGCGTTTTCCTACTTAAAACAAAAACAAAATAAGCACCGTTCTTGCTTGACAGACGCTCATACATTGGATTCTGTAAGGTTGGCAATTTAAAACTACAAACCTGATTTTGCTGATCTAGCGGAAAATGCTCAGGCGCAATGCTCGCTCTAATATAAATAAGTAGTTACTAAGAACAATTTTCGGTTTAATATTTTCCCTCTTAATAAAATAAAATTATAACAAAATTGTGTACTGAACTATACTGTTTCATTTAAAATTTCAAGAAGTATGTCATTGGTCGATCGCACAGGGTTTCCTCAGCAAACAGTAGATCTTGGGTCTAATAAAGTTGGCCACCCCTGTTATAAAGGATATATTCCTAAAATTCAATTCACCTTTTCATTCAAACGTTTTTAAGTTGTAAAAAACATGTTATGGGATATTTATCATGCAGTTGCCATGAAGAATGGCTATTTAAAAGATAATAATAATAATAATAATTTTATAAAAGACTGAGGGTTGAAAATATTTAGTTATGTCTTTGGCGATATCAGGTGCATAACCATACTTAATTGTGTCATCCGGATACGAAGATAGCGTAGTACATCACTCAGCACACATTTAGAAACATTTCATGTTTCACGGAATATTTTTATTTGTATTTAGTTGTGCACACCGGGAAATCCTTATTCTTTGAAAATGCTGACGTCCGCAATCCAACCAAGCAAATTATATTAAATAAATAGCAGCTACATGTAATAAGAAATTATAAATATTTACTTCTTGAAAAAAGCTCTATTCATTCTAATGAATCTGCGATGAAACTTTAACAAAATTAAATTTCTTCTCATTTAAAGACTTTAGGCCATTAATCACAGCTTTCAACAAAACGTGACGATTTTACACAGTAAGATTAATGCTCATGCCAAGAATTTAATTTTGAATGCCATCTTTATTCGAAGCTTAAGTTTCTTTTGTAAGTTATCTCTTTTGTTTACACAAGTATTCACATCACAAAATTAGAAGATATCTATTACTATTTTAACTGAGTACATGTGCTAAAATCGCAAAATTTCCAGTACAGACGATTCTTTCATATGACAAGAAGAACTTATATATATCTGAATACGTCTTTATAGACGTACACTAACATCACAGAGTCTAATTTTTTGGAGAATACGCTTTTAAAGAGTCTTGCGATGTGAGAGAGTGACTAATGATTTTCATTTACAGTTTCTGTAACATTCTTGTTGAAGGTGCTTTTAATCAAGAAAAACACATTTAATTTCTCCTGTTCATAAATAATCCGTCGAAACATTTTAACAGACTCCTGCTTAAAAACCCTTCTCAAGCTCTCTTTTCTGCAGTTCATGCTTTCTCATCTCTTAAGCATTTAATTTTAAAATCTCAAGGAACGTGTTCGGATCAATATGTGATCCAGTGAAATGACTAAAACGGTTGTGTTAACTGACTTGTAGTCCTCAACCTTATTCTTCGTAAATTTACATTTAATATTAATCGTGAAGTTAACGAACTATACGCATGTAATGTGATTAGACGAATTATAGATCTTTGTGTTAGACGTTTTAAATTACACCCACTTATGAAAACGACGGGAAAAACTGTAGGTTGGATTTTATCGCAAAACGCCAGGGTAAAATCCTAATTCTCTCCGCATTGCCTGTTGAGTCATGGCTTGCGACACTATTGGTGGAATCACTCCGTAATATGGGTATTCAAATCTTATTAGTTTATCTGTCTGTTTATTTCAGTTTCATGACAAAAACCATTAACAAATTTTCATGGGAGTTCCACAGTTTAAATGAATATGGTTTGCTTTAAAATCTTAGGTATGCGTTCATACAGTACGTTGGTCTACATAACAGTGGTCTGATGGTTCAGTGGTTAAGGCATCTGCCTGGAGAGCGAAAGGTTCCCGATTGGAATCCCTGTCTCGGAGTGGATTTTCATAAGCCCTTTACCAGTCCGTGAGGTACGCTCTGGCACCGCTTAAGGCGCATTCCCACGATCCCTTCTAACGAAGGCGAGACGGGACGGGACCTCATTAGCCGAAGTTTAGGGACAACCGCGGGCCGCAGGTTACTCCTAGCTTAACTCGCCGCCACCTCCGCACCACGTTGACTAATGTCGTTTGGCACAGAGCACTTTACAGCAACAGAAGTGGTGCGCACCGCTGCTGCAAACCGATGGCAACAGCGCACCGCTACACATACCTGTGATGTTTACCGACTCAGAGTGGGTAGCTGCGTCTCGTCTCCGCTAGCAGAGGCAGCCCTGTTACCATGGAGTGTGGTTGAGTATTCGTCCCGTCCCGTCCCGTCTCGCCCGTCCCGTCTCACATTCGTTACAAGGGATCGTGGGAATGCGCCTTTATTGTGTAATGTGAAGTACGCCAGGAACGCTTCCGCTGTTCGGATTATACATTAAACTGTAGGTCCTCTCTATGGTTAACAACTTTTGCTGTAACTCTGATGTGTAGCCACCTACAGAAAAATTCAAGCAAAATAAAAGTTTAACGTGGACGTCCTGTGTACATCACAGTAGGAATTTAACATCTCTTCTAAGCATTTAGCGTTTTGATTTATAAGCAGCCGAAGAGTAGGGCTGAGCAGTGCGGCAACTGGCTCAGCCTCTTCGGTCATTCAACATTATATTTACGAAGCAACAAACTACATTCAAAAACACTCGTAATACTAGAAACACATGGACAGGAGCTGACCACTGTTCCTCTGTATCTGGCCGCAGTGTGACTCCTTGCAGATGTAACATTGTGACTGAAAAGAGTTATCGAGTTCATACGTATACCAGGTGTGTTAGATAAAAAACTGATAATATGCAAACATGCAAGGTACATAATTTTTACCCCTGATAAGATCATGTACTTTGCATGTTTCACATATCATTATACCTTGAATTTGGCCTTAATTACCTAACCTTTCACAGGCTTGCTCATTTTAGTGCCAATGTCCCGTCGAGCATCCAATGCTGTTTTTTTTTAGTTTTGAATAACAGCTAGATATCTAAATGGGAGCATGCCTGGGAAATATGAACCATAATGATGGAGTGTAACGCGTTTCTCTCTGTGAAAATCCTGAAACAATTGCACAATTTTATCATTTCACCATCTCGAGAGAGTAGTCACGAGTGAGGATTGTGCCAATTTTCAGATCACCTGCCGATTAGATAAGTTTATAAATATTATTACTTAAAAGGATTTCGTCCATTTTTGTCTCAAAACACTAATGATAGATTTTT
This sequence comes from Vandiemenella viatica, assembly GCA_031002005.1. Lineage (NCBI taxonomy): Eukaryota > Metazoa > Arthropoda > Insecta > Orthoptera > Morabidae > Vandiemenella > Vandiemenella viatica. Next base: position 104,548,257 of record JARYHS010008074.1, on the reverse strand, counting down.
CGTCTGTTTGTTAACGGATGTTAAAATTTTTCAAATATTTTTCACTCAGTTATTTTATAGTTCGATGTTAATTATTTTAATTCTCTGTTACCAGCCGGAAATACAAAGTGAACATTAAATCAGAGTATGAACAGTTACGTGTTATACAGGTCGTTCCTTTGCAGAAGTCAGTTGTTAGCCTGTATTTCGCATGAGACAGAAGAGAATAGGATGCAAGATGTAATAACCGCCGCGTTGATTCAGTTGGTTGCGGCACCGTGATGATGTCCGCCGCTGGCACAGTGCTACAAGGTTCGAGTCCTAGTGGCGGAAGAAATTTGCATCGTCAGAGCTTGTCCGACAGGGTAGGAGAGGTGTTGTTGCACATTTCCTAATGACCACATTACTATCAAAGTTCAGATTTAAATCTCAAACATTTAGTAGAGATACGACACTGTTGACGGTGACTCATCTGTCGGATCGTTAAGCCTGGTGACACTCTGTGTGACCTTCGGAAGAGAAGAACTGAATGGGCAGGTACAGGTTTCACCCGGGTTCTTCTTCCGTCTTTCATTTATTTACAACATACGCTGACCGCTTCTGGAAGACGCGGGTTCGAATCACCGTCCGGCCATTCTAATTTGGACTTCCGATGGTTTCTACTAGACAAGTGCATAATAGTTCACGAAGGGGAGCGCTCAGTTCGCAGCTCCCTCGCGAACTAGTTCGATCTTTTAGTTCGTTAATTCGCGTCTCCAATTCAGAGAAACACATCGTTCGCTTACCTTGCTACCGCAATTGCACGCGCAGTTTTGTTTGTTATGTCAGTTTTATTAGGACATTACTTAATTATTTTTTTGTCTTTTCTAAATGGATTTTAATATGACCTTAACAAAAGTTATTACTTAATAATAGTCCTCTCAAATCACATTAGCGTGATCAACTGTCGCCGATAAACCAAAGTGCTCATTGTCCTGTGCACAAATGGGTAAATTGAATAACTTTTCTGTTTTTATTTTTTACTTTACATGCATTCGTAGAGTATTAATTTTTAATTGGATTTATTTATTAGTTCACTGAAGAAACATTACTTATAAAATATTATAAATGCGTTTATTTTGATGACTTAAAAAACTCGTTTATAAATAATCGGATTTATAATTTTTATAAAATTTTGAGAATCATTAACAACAAAAATTCTATTGAATACTATATGACAGAAACAATGTTACCTGTATTATTAAAAAAAATAACATTAATACTTCCAATGTGATACATAACAATTAAACATATAAAAATAACATTGACCCTGGATTGAGAAAATGTTATCAATAACTAAAGTTCGTCAATCAATTTCCAGTGAATTGGAAGTCATTGAGCGATTATTTTATTAGTGTAGGGGAGGATAATCCAACACACATTCAAAATATTTTGGCAACGAATGAAACTGATGAAGACATAAAAGCTAAAATCATTTTGAATTTCGCGAGCCATTACTTTACATAACTTTCACAAAGCTTTTAAACAACTAGAAGGTTTTAACGTCACAGACTGAGATAAGTATTATATTTTGTCAACTTTAAAATATAAAGATACTGTTTCTTAGGTTAAGAAAATAAGAAAATGTCCTTAGAAGCCAAATTCTCCACAGAAAGTGATAATATTAAAAATAATGTTCTAGTATTCGTTGATAAACGTCTGGAGTATCTTAATAAAAGGTTAGATTTTAATTAAAGCAATTGGCTATACAAAATCCATTTAAATTCAAAACATGAGGTTTCGTTTGATGACTGTGAGACAATATTAGAGGTTCTAAATTTACGAGAAAAAATGAATACCAAAGTGAACGAACTTTACTCTAAAATAACAATATTACACGAAATCTAGGTAAAAGTAAGAGAAGTATTTCATAAATAAAAAATGAGCTTTTGATCGACATTAATTTAACAACTGAAAGCGATAAAGCATATGTCAATTTTACTGTAGACAAAAAAATTGTTAAAGATACAAGAAGTACAAAACTTTATAGCTTAAAAATTAAATAGTAAAAAACTTATCTTTTGTCCTTTTCTACTCTTTCGTAAAATATTATATTTTTGAAGTGTACTATATTTTTTATAGGTTATTCTAAAAAAATACTACCATCAACCGAAAAATTTTTGGTAACCCTAGCGGCTAATGATTCTAGTTCACGACCAGTAGCGTTCAGTTTAGTTCGCGACCGGTAGCGCTTAGTTTAGTTCGCGAACTAGGTCGCTCCCCTCTGGAATTCCAGAACGACAGCTCGTTCGCTCGTTTTGCTAGCGCTACTGCACGCGCTCTCTTATTTCTTATGGTAGTTGTGGTTATCGATGGTTGTCTTTTAGTTATTAATGGGATCAAATTGTGTTTTGTTTTCACATTCCGTGTTAAATTTACATTTATGACTTCTGCAATAATTATTTATGTTGAACAGTTTTTTCTTTTCTTTTTATATTCTGTGTTTTCAGTGAAATGTTTTCACAGTGACCTGTGTTTCCTTTTAGATAATAAACTAAAACAAAAGTCGGGCATCGGGAAAGGATCAAACGAACTAACGAACTAAGGAGCAAGAAATCTGGGAACTAGTTCGCGTAGTTCTCCCGTGGGAGCGCTCTTCCGAACTAGTTCGTTCGCGAACTACAGGTCAATCCAGGTGAATGTACGAATGATTCCTTTGAAAGGCCATGGGTGAATTCCATGCCATCCCTTTCTCGCCTCCAATAACCGTTACGTTGACGATGCTTAAAGCCTAAAAGAAGAAACCGTATACTGAACAAACAAACACAACATTCATCCAGGAAAATTATAAACACATAAACACACTTCCATTACTGCGGAAGGCAAGGGTAGATAACCTCATTTTTATAAATTTCCCAAGAAAAAGTACCCATCAACCTAATAGTTTAGGAGGAGAGGAAGCAAATGCAGTATGAACCTGTTTAAAGAAATAAGTGTTTAGTTATGTTATTTGTCATATATCGAGACGAATATTGTCGACGGTGAGGACTTTAAAATGAGGAAAGTTTTGTAGGCAAGAAATTGGAACGAAACCGATCTATGTTTTTACGCAGTAAGCGTCTCGACCGCCACCTAGATTTTTTTTAGGGAGCACGATGAATCTAAATCTAATTGGCGTGATAGGTTTAAAACTAACTTTCTTCTAAAATACTCGCTATTAAGCAATCAGAGCTGACAGAAGACGTAAGCAAATTTGAAAAAACCAAAGGGCGGGTAATGTGGAAGTTCTTTTCATTTCGACCACCACTATATGAAGACAAAATATCAACCTAAGGTGGTTATTAATCATCACCAGTGTTCTGCCCGGACGCAGGTTTTCACGTGGTTGGTCTTCATGCTCTTCTGTCTTCTGCCCTCCTCTTCATGTCCATGTAGTTTCCATTTTCTTTGATGTTATTTGCAATCTTCTACCTCCTTCTTCCTCTTACCCTCCTCCCACAAAAAAGTCCTTCCAAGGCGTCTCTTAATAAGCACTCCCCTCTCAGCAAGTGTCCTATTTAGTTCCTCTTTCTGCTTTAATGATTTGGAGAAGTTTTCTCCTTGTTCAACACTTCAACATTACTCATTTTTCCATCCAGTTTATCGTCTCTATTCTCCTCCAAATCCCCATCTTAATGCTTCAATCCGATTTTTATCTTCTCGCCTTAGTGTCTACGTCTCCCATAAAGAGCCAGACTCCATAAAAAACGTTTGAAAAGTCTTTTTCTCAATGCTTTATCCACTTTCCCAGTTAAAAATCGACTCTTCCTATTAAACGCTTCCTTCGCTACGACAATACGAGTTTTTACCTCTTGGTGGCATATCAAGTCAGCAGTGATTGTACTTCTTATTTTGCTGATATCAGCTAGTCCTTTCTTAATACTTATTAGATTTCTTCCTTTACCAATCACCATACTCTTACTTTTTGCTGCACTGATTTTCATTCCAAACCCTTCACAAGTTCCATTTAGATCTTACGGAATTTTATTTAAAGTTTGTTCGCTAGACCGTATCATTGGCAAATCGTATACACTATTCTCTTGCCACCAATACGCACTCCTTCTTTTCCATCTAAGCATTTTCCAATACTCCCTTCTAGGTATAAACTGAATAATAATGGGAAAAGGGAACAGCCCTGCTTTACGCCTCTCCCAATACTGCTTTCTCCTGACATCTCATTTCCAGTCTTTATTCTTAATTCCTGTTGTAAATATAGGTTCTGTACCTACCTTCTCTCCCTTCAATCTACTTATTTCCTCATCAAGATATCACCGGCTTAGCGGGGATCTGGTTATTAATGCCTGACGCAAATACATTTCCGTTCCAGGTTGAACAGACACTGCAAGAACGAAGGCGGAACCAGACAAAAATAGAAGTAAGCTGTATCTCCAGCGCCCTGGGGCGGTCTGGGGGCTACAGTGCGGAAGTTTGAGCTCGGCCGGAACTAGCGGGGCGGAAGAGCGCTGGGACAGCTAGAGTTTGTCCTCCCGGGCACGGCCACGGGTAACCGAGAACCGTCCGGTCTGCGTGTTTGAGCAGCCTTGTCGTATAACATTAATTAAGTTGCGTATTTGCCCACCCCGCCTACGCAGTAGTTAAGCGCGTTCGGCTCAGGTTACAAGCAGTAAGCCCGATTCCGGTAAACGCCACGAGTTCTTTCTGATTGCTTTATTACTTTGGAGCTGTGCTTAATGTGGTGTTCATTAATCATTTTAGAGAATGATTAATTAATACAGCATTATCAACAATGTAAGCTGGAAAAGTTGGTTCAATTGCCAAATATTCCATATACCATTGTTCTTGAATTTTTTAAATGAAATTTTTATACTTTACGTTTAGCTACGGAAAATTCACTATCGTTCAAACTGTTGAAAACGTAATTGTTGTCATTAGAAACGACCAGTTCTCTTACAAATAGTCGAGATAAAAGCATAGAACTAGCTGATTTTGAAATGCTTACGCTGTTGCTAGATATGAATACGCATATAGATTAAATAAACAAAACTTAGAGTTTGATTTAACTTCCGTTAAAATTGAATATTTACAAACACATTATTATTTTTACATTTTGCATTACATAAATTGTATGTATAGTTTTATCAATTTAAAGTTCATTGCAATTCTCTTGGAATACAATGTTTTGGTGCATTCCATTTCGCATATGAACAAAGAAATATCTTGATTTTCCCAAGCAGGAGCATGCAACGTATAACTGTCCATGAAACAATTTTCTTATTTTCAATATCAAATAATATTATAGCAAAGTTTACTGCAGAATGATCAAATTGTAATTTAGCATGCATAGCGGCCGCACGAAAATAACATATAAACAAATAGATGCAATCTATTTTCTCTGTTGAGTTTTACTTCCTTTCTGCAGGTCTATTCGAGGATTTCAATAGCTTTGAACCTTTTGCAGACAACACAGATCATTTTGCAAATAACTGCGTGTAAATCTGTCCAGTAGGTTTTTAGTCTATATGACACACATACGAACATTGAATTATATATATATATTGTAGAAACGTTGTGTCCGTGTAATAAAAATTATCTAAAAAAAGGACCTATAAGATACTGATGATAGACATGCCACACCGTAAAATTTAGAATTTCTATCTGTCGATCTGTTGTCTCTCTTTCTGCAGAAACTATTGGACGATTTTTAAATAAATTGCACAAATGATGAGCTCAAACATGATTAAAAGCACTACATACGCCGTAAGTCCAGAAGGAATGGAGAAGCTCCAAGAAAACAATACTACTCCTTTGCTTTTACCTAACTGTTAAACATTTCTTTAATAATTTATTTGTGAATTACAGCAGACGTCTCAAATCCCGCGTGACGAAGTCACAGCAAGTTTAGTAACATTAATCTATATTATGTAAAAAAATTATAGAAAACATATGACTGTACACGAAAGTTACTTTAAAAAGAGCAATTTGGTTAATTACTAGTTAAAGAGATATGGAAAAGTAAATTTTTTAAAAAGAAATCTGTTTCCGTTCGCGCATCTCACAAAAACTAATGAACGTATTCAACGAAAATTCGCATAGCAATTGTTTATAAGTTTCATATAGGATATTTTTTATCTATACCAGTAACATTGTTGTCGAGGATACAGAAACCAAAACCGTCAATACTAAAATCTTAGTCTGCCTGCGCCTCACGCAAAAACTAATGAATTAATTTAATAAAAAATGAACATATTGATAGCTTCTATTATCAGTCACATGTAGCTTACCTTCTATCCAGATTAGTACATACGTGGGCTAAAAAAGCAAATTTTGGACGTACGGTACTTGTGTCCACGGACCAAGCAAGAATACCCAGTGGAAGCTCATGCCATGTTATTGCTAGCATATGTTACGATTCAATGTGAAAATGTTTGATAATTTAATTTTTCCATAATAGTACCTATCCATTTGATATCGTCTGAGTAAGGCTTCTAGCATTCGAAATATTTACCGCGATTAACCCTATATACGCAGTAACGGTATCTTTAAATCTGTAAAATTGTAACAGATCGATTTCAGCCAGATATATTTTTTTATCTGCTTAATGTCTCTCTAACAGCGAGGTCTTTAGAGACGGGAAAGGATGGGGGGCAAGGAATGGGAAGGAATTTGGCCATGGTCTTTTGAAGGAAGCATCCCGGCATTTGCCTGGAGTGATTCGGGAAACCATGGAAAACCCAAATCTGGATGCACGGACGGGGATTCGAACCGCCGTCCTCCCGAATGCGAGGTCAGAACGCTAGCCGTTACACCACCACCAGATATTTTGTACCATAGTTTATATACGTGTATATATTATGCAATAGGTTCGAAGAAACTCCAGACATCTATATTTCAAATACTGCTTACAGAGAAGATTTGTGATCAATATCCAAGTATGCGAGTAGATCATCCAAGAAAATAAATTCTTCCTAATTAATGGCAGTTTCAATGAGTGGTAGAAACAAATGATTCACAAACATGTTTTAATAGTACCATTCAGATTTTCAAGTTCGGATAATTTCTTTAGCTCAGTGAGACAGTATTTACTTTTCTGTTAGGTCTTTATAAACGCCTCTTATTTTCCCTCTTCTGCTGTGAAATGGGCCGGAACATGTATTTTAAAGTTTCTTTCGATATAAATTTTTAATCATAACGACATATTGGCCAAACAGACACATTTATCTTTTATTTGCAACCTATTTTTTCGCATTAGAGTAATATTCAGAATTTGTGATATCGCTTCTCGAATGTCCTGCTGCAATAATTTCCCAGCTGATTTAGGAAAAATACGCAAGTATTAGTGCTTCCAAATTACAGAATTTGGGATCCTGGATCGGAGATCGATAAGTATTTCTTATTTTTCGAGTTTCACATATTGAACTTGAGATGCCGCAGCGTCAATGTGATTTGTGTAAGAAGCAACCATTACAGAACTCTGATTATTACTAGCGCTTGCATTTTGACTATTATTAAGTATGGAGTGATTTTTAGTTACTCGTTTTTTCTCCATCGTCACAACATGCGTCAAGTACATGGACTTTGCTATGTTGGCTCAGTACACGGCTTCCTGCCAGCATGTTCTGTTTTTGTCACATCATTAGGAGGAAGTTGTAATTAGATCTTACCTGTGGGTGTTCAGTCGATGCCTGGTGCATTAGTGCTGTTATACAAAAGTCTCTTGAGCTGCGTCCACGTTTCCTGCCCAGGGGTAAATCTCCTGAAATAACCTCCTTCTCGTGTGATTAGACATCGGTACGTTGATATCTCCTATAAACGCTGTATGTAGTTGCCCCATGTGAAAGCGGTCGATCTCAGTTCCCACTATAGAGCTGAAAACGAATAAGACAGCTGTCCATATTATCTTTACTGAACCATTTCCCAAAATCACTCCAGCCGAATGCCAGGATCGTTCCTTCACAAATTCGGTGATTGAATTCCTTCCTGTTCCTTGCCCCAGTCCTTTCTCGCCTCTAATGACCTCGACTTTGACGAGGAGTAAAGGCATAAGCAAAAAAAGAAAAAAAAAGAATACTGAACAGTACATCAACTGAGGAATCACTAGTTATGTTGAAATACACTGCCTGATAAAAAAGTGAAGCACCCAGAAAGGAAGAAGGAAACGAAATGATACTTCGCATATTGAGAGTGTAGTGTGCGAGGTTCGGATTCCGGTATGGTCAGGAATTTTAACCGAATTTTAGTATTGAATTTCAGCTAAGGCAAATCTTTTTTTATTTTTGTTACTATTACTGATTATTATTATTATTATTATTATTACTCCGCGATTCACTAAAAGTGTGTGGCGGAGGGTGCATTGCACCTATCGAAAGGGGTTATGGTTTGGAAGGGCTATAAGGGATATGGCAGGAGGCGCCCATGGGCTATTGTGAGGAACCATCCCCGCATTTGCGTGGAGTGATCCGGGAAAACCATGGTAAACCCAGATCAGAATGGCTGGAGTGCTTTATCGAAAGCTACTCCTGTCGGATTTTAAGTTTACTCGCCCGGTAAATCCTTTCTATTCCATTCCCTAATCGCTCGTGGGAAAAATGAGTACAGAAATGAATCGGTTCTGGCCCTGATTTATCTTATCTTATTTTCACGGTCATTTCGAGATATGAATGTTGCTGGTAGCAATATTTGCTGACTGTCATTCCGAAATATATCTGTCATGAATTTTTCAATTAGCTTTCGTCGAGAGCAACGCCTTCGGTGTTCCAGGTCTTCCCAACCTAACTCCTTCAACATCGCACTTACGCTTTCCCTCCAACTATATATACCTGTCACGAATCGGGCGGCTCTTCTTTGGACCTTCTCTAAAGCCTCCATTAACCCCTTTTGATGGGGACCCCATACAGAACAACAATACTCTAAGTGAGGACGTACTAGTGACTTGTATACAATCGATTTAACTTCCTGAGTGCATTGATTTAAATTACGACCTAGAAATCGGAGCATACGATTTGCTTTTCCCATTACATTCTCGATATGCTCATTCCACGACAAATTATTATGAATTGTTACCCCTAGGTATTTAGCGGAATCTACCGTTTTAAGGACAGTGCCATTAATCGTATATTCATAGTTAAATGGTGTCACCTTTTTACTTACACGCATGACTTGGCACTTTTTAGCGTTTAACTCCAACTGCCAATCTTTACACCACGCAATTATTTTCATAATATCGTCTTGTAACTAAGCGCAGTCGTCCTGGGTTTTGATTTCGCGATAAATTATAGCATCATCGGCAAATAATCTTTTCATCCCCCCTATTATGTCGCATAGATTATTGATGTATATGAGAAACAACAGTGGCCCTAACACGCTTCCCTGGGGAACTCCAGACCCCACTTCAGTAAGTGATGAACGCTGACCGTCGAGAACTACACACTGTGTTCTGTCCTTCAGGAAGTCTGCAAGCCAGTCGCATATTTGTCTAGATATGCCGTAACCGCGAAGTTTCCTAAGTAACCTAGTGTGAGGCACAGTGTCGAAAGCTTTTTTAAAGTCTAATAGAACTAAATCAACCTGGGATTGCTCATCTATAATTCGGCACAAGTCGTGAATTAGAAGTGCAAGTTGTGTTTCGCAGCATCGGCCTTTTCTGAATCCATGTTGATTTGGATTTAAAAGCTCACCTTCATCCAAGAACCGCATGACATTTGAATAGATGATATGTTCTAAAATCCTGCAAAATATTGAAGTTAACGAGATCGGCCTATAATTCTCAGGATCATTAACATTCCCATTTTTAAACACTGGAGTTACGATAGCGGTCTTCCATTCGGCTGGTATTTTTCCTTGATCCAGAGAGACGGTATACAATTTCATCAAATACGGTGCAATTTCCTTTGCGTATCTTGAGTAGAATCTTGTAGGAATACCGTCTGGTCCGGGAGCCTTATTGGTTTTTACATTCATAAGCAGTTTAGTTATTCCCTCGACATCAAGAGCGAGATCATTCATAATTTTTTCGGTACGATTATTAAATATCGGTATCTCCTCTGAGTTTTCTATCGTGAAAGCCTTTTTAAATATATCATTCAAAATTTCTGCTTTCTCTACGCTTGTTTGTGATAATTCACCATTTTCTTTAATCAGCGACGGCATAACCTTACGAGAGCCTCTTATTACTTTGATATACGACCAGAACGTTTTTGGATTAGTAATGAGATCTTCGGATAAATTCCTAGCTTGGAAATCTTTAAACGCATCGCGCATTGCCTTACGCACTTCCGCACGCAACTGGACTAATTTAGCACGATTAGATGAGTCCCCCGATTTTTTCACCGCGGCATGTAAACGCCTTTGCCTCCTGAGCAAACGTTTCACTTCCCTATTGAACCAAGGGAAGTTATTACTGACCTTAATACACTTCTTAGGAACAAACTGGTTTAAACCGGTCCATATTAGTTCTTTTAAATTAAACCAAAGTTCCTCAACATTTGTATTTAGCATGTACGTTTCAAAATTCTTCGCAAAGTGATCAATCATACCCGCATCGTTTGCCTTATCGAAGCAAAACACGAGTTTCTCTTTGTCATGCTTCAGACTCAGACTAGAGTTTAACGTTACCACAACCGCCTTGTGATCACTTATACCGTCTTCTATACAAACTTTATCTACAATATCAGGATTGTTATTAGAAAAAGATCCAGAATGGACGAGGAATCTTTGTCGCACCATGTTGGCTCTTCGACCACTTATGCACGCTTCGTGGCTCTAAGGTAAATTGCAGATATAATTTTACTTGTAGAATTTAAGGGCTAGGTTATGCAGATACAACAGTGGCGGATTTTGCAGCCGATAAGAAACTCTATCAACAGGTTATTACGATCTTCTAATAAAATTTTATCATTAATTATAAAAGACAGTATACAAATATTTCTGCTGTGTTTACGCTGTTATTTTTTAATTATATTGTTTAATGACCAAACTATTAAACTGCGTAATACTTACTGTTTATTATTAATGCATTTTGTATGGTAACTATAGAAACCAATGAGGCTAGCTGTTGCAACGATTTTCGTGCTGTTCATTACAGTCACTGAAGAGATTTCTGGTGATAGCTTTTTACAGTGCGAAGATCAGCATTTACGTAAGTAGTCTGGCGCTTTTGATATATTACTGACCTTACTGAAATCTTTAAAATATTGATCTTGTGACATTTATTTTGTAAGATCTCAGTGTAAAACATGAAAGTGAAATGTGCTTCCCTATACAAGACGAAACAAGTTAAGAAACATAAGAACCATCCGATAATTACGCATAACTCTGACACATTATTTCATTGAAACTTTAACTATTTGGCATTGGTAATAGCGATTTTCCCTCCATTTTAAATTTTTAACCTTTAACGAAAACTGCAGAAATTGTTTTCGTAACAAAATGATTCTGTTGGCAGAGAAAATAGTTGGTTCAATGGAATTTAAAGTTTTAAGTAGAGAAGCATGCTGCGTATATAATAAACTATCCCGATAGTATATTTAAAATTTAAAAAAATTGAATTATGCCATCATAGAAGCATGTTAAAAATGAAGTAGACAGATTAATTAGAAATATAATTCTGGAAACAATCGTTACTTTGATTAACTAACGAAATAACCTTATAAAGATATGAAGGTGAGTTACATTTTCAAACATTGTAAGTTGTTAGTTAATTATTATTATTATTACTTACTTTGTAAGTGAATGATGAAAGGGTATTCTTAGAAGGTTATTAAGCAGAAATCAGACACGAAACAAACTCACATCCCAATAAGCTTTCGCGGAATATAAATACGCAGAGCTTTTTAGATCTCGGTCAATAGATTAAACTATTTTCTATGTATCAAAGTTAATAAAATATACATAATGTCCTAAGAAAGTTATATTCGTTTGTAGGTAGTAACGTTCACCAAAATTTCATACAATTTCATGTCTCGTGGCCAGGGCGGGACATATTACAGGCCGAAAGTGTTATGTATTTAATTATGTAAACCCATTCAGACACTTCGACTTTATTTCTTATTTTTTATTTATTTATTTATTTTTTTGAGAAAGTAATAAATTGTATTTTAACTCTGTTACCCCCTAAAGGCCCGAGAGTCCAACCAAGTGTACCTATAACGTTTAACTATTCAGGAGCAAAACTAAACAAAAAACGTATCTTACTGACATTCAATACAAAAACACTAGCAATTTTCGTAACGTTTTAAGGAATCACTAAATAATGACGATCTGAACGAATTCTATTTGTAATACTTGCTGCTAATTACTAGTCAGTGATCGTCAGGTACTTTTTTAATCATTTATGCGAATTTTTGCAGTTCCTCGTTTTGCTCGTCAATTTAAGTTTGAAAAACGAATATCAAAGCAAACATCAGTGCAAATGATGGGTTGATGTTACGTCAGATGCCAACACAACGCTAAACCCCGCAAATGAGGTAAACGGATAAATAGTTAACAAGCCAGATAGTTACAACCGGAAGACTAATTGGACATGTGAGTCCGAATTGGAAGCAGTTTCATACGCGAAAGAATATATGATCGCCCTTTTTGTGGAGCTTAAGGAGTTAAGGTTTTGCGTAGGGCCATACATTCAGGGATCACGACAGACCCCATGACTGCTATTTCCAACTGCCTTCAACATCCACGAATAAGGAGTTATCGGTATGTACTACAGTTATCTGAGAAAATCCTTAGACTTTAAAACTCGAAGGCAAAGAGAACCCTTGGGCCGCAGTAATACTCCCATATCTGTGGAGTGGGACAGGCGACGATATGTATGGCCGAGAGAGGAGCGTTCGCTGAAAACTGCCAGTAGCAAACGGCGCGGACAAAAGAGTCTTTCAGTGTCGGCGGGTTCCGATGGTCAGCCGTCCATTCAGGTCACACAATGGCCGAATTACCCACTCGCCCGCCGTACAATGAAACGGTTTTGATAGGCTGTGTACACTTTCTGTGATTACTGCCAGTGCCTGCGCACTCGTCCCCCTCAGCCCCGCTATTAAACCCGACGTCGATATTGGACACGCGTATGGAGGGGGGGGGGGGGGGGGAGGAAGGGGAGGGGACGAGTGCGTAGGTACCAAATGTGTAGCGAGGTGGGAAGGTGCTGAGATGGACGCCGATTCAGTTACCACTATCTGCTAATGAAGCTTAATTTCTAGGTATACTATTCTTGGAAATAAATCGTAATGAACAAAAAATTATAATAAAGCTGCTGAAATAAGAGGAGCAAGAATGGAAAATGCCATACGTTTCTCCAGATATACTAGAAATTTCTATTAACTAAATCATTCAGTGACCTTGTGGCTCAGTGGTTAAGGCATATGACTAGAGACCGATAAGTCCCCGGTTCGAATCCCTGTGTCAGCGGGGATGTTCATATGCCTTTGGGAGCGTCCATAAACAACGTGGCTAGATCTAGGGAGGGGGGAGGGGTTAGCTGGAAAGTTACGCTGGGCAACGTGGAGTGGGGGGAGGGGGGAGGGGAGAGAGGATCCTAGCCAAACCACGTAGCTTTTCTATCATATTATTTTTCACAGTTAAAGTAAGGTACAGAACAAGCATTACCTCGATACGAAATTTACGATAATCTGAGAAAATAGTACAAAATGTCTTCTGGAATCAATAGGGAAAAAAGCTACGTGCTACGTGGGGGGAAGGGGTGAGGGGTAGAGGAATAAGCCACGTCGGGCATCGTGGGGAAACAGGGGCCAAAATGGAACTAAGTAGTTTATGGACGCTCCCTTTAGCCCGACCTTCACCTCTGGCACAGCTTGCTGTGCAGTGTGAAGTGCCGCAGTCAGTGTCAGCCTGTTTGCCGTGGCATACGGAGCTCCATCTCAGTCTTTAACACTGGTAGCATGCCGCGACAGCGTGTACGTGAACCGTATGTGCAGTTGACGGACTTTGAGCGAGGGCGTATAGTGGGCATGCGGGAGGCCGGGTGGACGTACCGCCGAATTGCTCAACATGTGGGGCGCGAGGTCTCCACAGTACATCGATGTTGTCGCCAGTGGTCGGCGGAAGGTGCACGTGCCCGTCGACCTGGGTCCGGACAGCAGCGACGCACGGACGCACGCCAAGACCGTCGCATCCTACGCAGTGCCGTAGGGGACCGCACCGCCACTTTCCGCCAAATTAGGGACACTGTTGCTCCTGGGGTATCAGAGAGGACCATTCGCAACCGTCTCCATGAAGCTGGGCTACGGTCCCGCGCACCGTTAGGTCGTCTTCCGCTCACGCCCCAACATCGTGCAGCCCGCCTCCAGTGGTGTCGCGACAGGCGTGTATGGAGGGACGAATGGAGACGTGTCGTCTTCAGTGATGAGAGTCGCTTCTGCCTTGGTGCTAATGATGGTCGTATGCGTGTTTGGCGCCGTGCAGGTGAGCGCCACAATCAGGACTGCATACGACCGAGGCACACAGAGCCAACACCCGGCATCATGGTGTGGGGAGCGATCTCCTACACTCTCCGTACACCTCTGGTGATCGTTGAGGGGACACTGAACAGTGCATGGTACATTCAAACCGTCATCGAACCAATCGTTCTACCATTCCTAGACCGGCAAGGGAACATGCTGTTCCAACAGGACAATGCACTTCCACATGTATCCCGTGCCACCCAACGTGCTCTAGAAGGTGTAAGTCAACTACCCTGGCCAGCGAGATCTCCGGATCTGTCCCCCATTGAGCATGTTTGGGACTGGATGAAACGTCGTCTCACGCGGTCTGCACGTCCAGCACGAACGCTGGTCCAGCTGAGGCGCCAGGTAGAAATGGCTTGGCATGCCGTTCCACAGGACTACATCCAGCACCTCTACGATCGTCTCCATGGGAGAATTGCAGCCTGCATTGCTGCGAAAGGAGGATATACACGGTACTAGTGCCGACATTGTGCATGCTCTGTTGCCTTTGTCTATGTGCCTATGGTTCTGTCTGTGTGATCATGTGTGGTATCTGACCCCAGGAATGTGTATATAAAGTTTCCCATTCCTGGGACAATGAATTCACGGTGTTCTTATTTCAATTTCCAGGAGAGTGTTATTAAATAGAAATAAACTTATATTTGAATAAAATAACAACCGGCGAAAAACCATGACATCAATATCGAAAACGAAATAGTGTAGCGCGCGGAAATGTTGTTGATCCTATTTTAACCTCATTGCAGGCTTCCCCATACAATAGTTATCTAAATTTTGATTAACCAATAACAAATACTCATATAAATAAAGTTAGTTTTTCTATAAATAATTGTGATCATAATTAAACTTTCCTTATAATAAATGATTATTTTGTTCAATGTCAATATTAAGCCTTTGAATATTATATTATTTTAATAAATATAATCAAATAATTTATACAAACCCTTCTTATACCAAAATAACTGAGCAACACTCAACCTGAAATTACAGCTGCAACGTGTGGGTACTATGAAATACTATACTTTTTTTTTAATGTTGTTAATCATGCATTTCTCTTCCTACAAACTGTTACTATATTTAGAGTATAAAATTACAGAAATATTACAATTATTCAAGGTTATTTTGTTAAAACCAACCAATAACCGTAGTAACATCATTGTTTAGTTTCGTTGTATTCCATACTATTTCACAGAGTATAATGTTTAGAATTCGAGTTTCCGATGTAAAAGTAAACTGGCATTTCTAGAAAGTAAATTTTTCCTTTGAAATAACTTTCAGCATTTCAACGAACTTAACCCCGCAGCCACATTTTTTCATGGTGGGTATTTGTGGACTGGTTTGTCATAATGATTATTAATGCCGGTCTTTATTTAAGACTAGTCTGATCTTTATTTATTATAATAAAATAGTGAAATAAATAAATAAACGCCGCATCTTGAGAAACAAATATTGATTAATCTAACATTTGATTTTAAAATTACATATTACACTTCCATAATGGCGCAGCAGTTATACAATAATACAATAGATAACAATTTAATTCGCCTTTTCACCTTTTGATGTGCCTTGATTTCACTTTAGAACTGACATTTCTACATTAGCCTGCAGCTTTTAGCAGAAAACGGTGGTAGACATTATCTGCAGAAGGATCTACACTAGAAAAAGTTTCATGTGCTAACATTTCTGGTTCTGCGTAACGGTACATTTACCTCTATACGTACTATGGATGAAAGATAAATTCTGTTGTTTTATTACGAACATAAGTAATTGTTTTTCTGTCCTACCTCAAATAAAGCATACGTTAATAGAAGTTTTTATTTTATTCATTAGTGCTGGTGAATAATAGAAACTACGAGATTTTTTCTCAGTACTCTCCCTGCTTGTAAAACATGAAGGGCTGTGCCTTAGCCTCTCTACGTATTTCCCGGAAAAAGTATTACCGTAATGGAGCTATTTGCCGAAGGCCACGCCACTTCTTTTTTAACGTCCCACGCACAAACTCTTTATGAGCAAACACATCAAATGGTAGCATACCCCTGAGACGAAACTACAGGTCGACGGGCAAAGAAGTTTTTTTCTGGCAGACTGCTTCAAAGTGTAAAAGTTAGATGACTCTCAATATTAACCCTTGATTCCCTAATACAAAAAAGTACCAACTCTCTTGGGCCAAGTGCTAGTTAGTTATCATCGTCATCTCTTGCTTTAGAAGTAATTCTTTAGCCAATATCCATCCAGACCTCATTGTCAGTATACGTCTCTCATATACCTAGCACCCTACCAACCCGCCTCCTATCTGCTAATGATTCCTAATCCAGTTGATTTATCATATCAGTTACTGAGTGTATTCTACGGTAATTTTCGCAAACAAATCTAGCTGTCATCCTTTGGAGCCTCTACAATTCTTTTGTTTGACAACCATAATTAGGTTTCGATACCACCCATCATACTCAAGCAATGGTCTAATAAAGGTTTTGTAACCCAGTTTCCTCGCTTCCCTGGTAAGTTCAGTCATCATTCTTTCCAGCACTATATTCAGGAGTCTCCTAACACCTGGCTAATGTGAATTCCTCCCCTCACTAATGCCCAGTCTTTTCTCACCTCTTATGACTTTGACGTCGACAAAGAGTAAACACCGAAGCAAAAAAAAAATAAAAAAAGTCAGTTGAAAGTTAAGATATCTTACTTCCTGAATAAACTGTATCAACTGTTATCAGTGAAATTGAAAATATGTACAAAATACTGTTAATTCTTGGTTGTCCGGGTGGCGCCGCGTCATATTTATTTTAGGCGACGTTTCGACCCTCATTCTGTGGTCTTCTTCCAGGGCAGAAGAGGCCACCGACGCCTTCAACTGGCGCCGATACTGCGGCCTGGTGCTCCTCGACGTCGCCAAGGCGTTTGATACCGTTTGGCACGAGTGACTGTTGTACTGCGTCTTCGATCAGTGTGCGGTGTTGTTTTATAGTCGAGGCCCGTGCCCGTCTAGAGAATTACATTTGCCGGGCCAATCAGAAGGTTCGAACCGTCACGTGTTTCGCTGGCCTGGTGGGGCGCGGCGCGGTCTGGTGGGAGGTGACACGTTACTTGATCTGTCTGTACTAGCGAGAGCCAGGCGTCGTGTAATTTAAACCCGTTGTCTTCGTTCATATTGTTTGAGCGTTTGGCGATGAGGCTCGAAACGTCGGCTACAAGAAATATGACGTGGCCTCACCCGGATAGCCAAGAATCGACTGACTCTGGCCGCAGAAGCCTACGATTTCAAATTACCGTTAGTTTAATGATATTTATCACTTTTCAGACAAAATTTTTGCTAAGATATTCACTCGTTGAAGTCAGGAATCTGTAGACGTGGCTTTTTTTGGTTGAATATAAAGGGGTATTATGTTGATAGTGTTAGTACCATTTCAGTAACAAAATCAATGCAGAATTCTTTCACGAAAACTGCGTTTTAACAAGATCAGTTCTTGCGGGGAAAAAAATGCCAATTCTGAAGTAACGGATTTTGTTTATGGCAACAACATTACAGAGGTGTTAAAATTTATGGCTATCGGTTATCGTTTATTTTCTAAATCTCAGTAAATTTTTAGTTATAGCGTTTCATTTTGTGTAAAAGAAGAAATGGCAGATTGTGACAGTTCATTCACGTATGTTAATCCGTAAATGATTACTCCTTCCAACCCTAACTACTTCTGTTAGCATGAAAGAAGTTATTCACTTCTCTCCATGTTAACAGACAGTTGTATCACATCTATGAAATATTTACATTAGTTGCAAGGCTAAACACTGTAGTATCCAGTCATTGGGTCACCGTTTTACAAGTTTATTGGTGACGTTATCGATTAAAATGGGAAATTTCTCCACTGTTTGAAATAATGTGCTCAGGAAATATTAAAATTCGAATATAGGCGGCCGCGTAGCTCAGGTGGTAGAGCGCCTGACTGCGGTCCTGGGGTTCGATCCCCGACAAAGCCAAGGATTTTTCTTAGAAGTTGAACGTCCAGAAATGCTGTCCAGGCCCACTCAGTCTGCTGTCCAATTAGTACCGTGGAGGAAACTCCGCGGAAGGTAAAGAACGACAGGAGCTGACCCCGCCACATCCACTCTAGTGCCGAAGGTTAACCAGGGAGTGCGGAGCTCGACCTCCATGAATCCTACGGGACGCGGCAGGAGCCATCGGAACCCCGTGATCATTACCTCACCATTTAAAATTCCTATATTTTCTTGTATTTTTATGACGGGAAGGCTAAAGATCGAGGGACGCTACTTTATTTATTTTTCCTTAATAAAACAATCCAGTTAATCCCTGAACGAATAAAAGACTTACAAACCAACTTAAAAAAAAAACAAGTAGCATGTAATAATGATGATAGGACTTTCCTGGATGCCACTTTTCCGGCAACGAATATAAAAAGTTGATTTCATTACGAAAGCCTTTGAATATTTCATTCAGTTTTAGACGGCTGGATAATTGTTTTACATTCTGTTTGTGGTATCAGTTTTTTCAGCTTGCAGTATTTAAAGTTCCATTTATTAAAAAAAAAAAAAACACACACCGCATTTTTTGAAGGGATGAAAGGGCAATTCAGTGCTTTTATTTATTGAAAACAACATTCCAAATGCTTTCCGTGAATTGTTCCATTCAATAACAATTGTGATACTTGGACAGTGCTTAATTTCAGATTATTTGACGTCCGATTGTCTATCGGTCTACTCCAATTAGGAATCTAAAATGGTTACAGTGTTTAGGTCAGTATACGTCCTAGGATGGATTTCAGTTAGGTGCTGTATTACTGAGTTCAAAGATCTATAAAGTAAAGATCACATACCATTCTCTATGCAATTATTTATTTGTGGTATGGAATTTAACAAGATATACTCAAGGTGATGACAAATTTGGATATCACAAGCTTGTATAATATTATATCTCTAGACCTAATGTTTTTATCCAATCAACTACACTATTCGACGCATCGTCTATTTGAGTTATTGTTCCTTTGTAGGTTCGCAGAGGACAGTCAGAAATGATGTGGTGGTGTGTCTGTAACGTCGGTGGAATTATGGCTGTTTACTTAAAAGCAACTGTACATGTTCTATTTTTCTATAAGACAGTGTACAGCAATAACCGAATTCGTGCCGAATTTCTGTTAAGAAATTTTAATGGATCTTTGTTTCTTGGTATACCTCTGAAACAATTCTAAGCAATTTTGGTTCTGTGTGTATATATGCCTTTTGTCTACACTTCAGTTAAGTGAAGGTCGTACCTTAATAAATATTAATATGATTTTCAAAGGGTTTCCATTTAATTTTCTTTCGAGTTATTTGCATTTATTCTAGATTTTAAATGTTTATTTCTCTCTTATTCTTTGGATCAAATTGCATAAATATTAAATAAAATTTGTGCTTAATAGTGATTACATTTCTGATTTACTATATGGTCGCGGATAACAAAAGTGTCGAGAATGGTACTATAGAAAGAAGATTTTATTTTAAGTATTTTCGCTTAGGTCATAGCAAGATTATTGTGACATAAACAGAACTATTTTAGGATCAAGATTTATAACAGCCCTTTAAATCGTCCCATTTAGTTACTCCGATAGTTAATCTCCATGTGACGACCAATGACTAAATCAAGTAAAAATGTGATCAGAAGACATGTAAACTCTCCGATTATCTACCACTTGGCTTAAC
Organism: Vandiemenella viatica; assembly: GCA_031002005.1. Lineage (NCBI taxonomy): Eukaryota > Metazoa > Arthropoda > Insecta > Orthoptera > Morabidae > Vandiemenella > Vandiemenella viatica. The sequence goes on along the minus strand of JARYHS010008074.1, from coordinate 104,528,164 downwards.
ATTTGTTTCAGGGATATATACAAAAAAAAAAAAAAAAAATCATGTAACTGCGGTAAGACAGCTAGAAAATGAGTTGTAGAATAATATAAAATATTACTTACGGTCAAATCCGTGTTCATTAAACAAAGATTCATTTCGATTCACTAGGACTTGTTGAGTATAGCAAACGTAATTTTCTAAATCCTTGATAACTTCTGAACATGACATATGTCCGATTATTGCTAATGTCCTATTCCTCCGTCGCATAGGAAAATATAAAACTCGTATAATTAAAGATATTCGAACTAAATATTTTTGCCATTTCACCTCCGATAGCTCCGTACTGTAATTGACGATTTTTAAGTACTGCGTTGGAGGAAAGATATAGCCTCACTCATGCAGTATTTAAAATAACAGCAAAAACGCGTATTTTCAGGAAGGCTCCGAGCTTAGGCCAGTGCCTGTACGTAAAGCCGGGACCACACGCTTGCCAAACCTCGTCAACGATCACAAATTGAAACATGTGGATAGGGCGCTTGGCTTAGCTTGAGTAGGCTTGCCGGCACTTGTGGCTGATCGACCGGTGTCGGTTTTTTGGCACAAATCAAAGGCGTTTGCGGCAAGTGCTTGCGAAGCTACTACACGTTTGTGCGGTCTTAATATTGTATGTGTCCTGACGGCGGACAAAACGTGCGTTGAGAAATGAATAACTTGTCCAACGAGGATATTTTAAAATTCCCCCAATGCTGCAAAGTAGAACCCTTCAAAGACCATAAAAAAGTAAGTCATGTTTGGAGTCGTCTTTGTGAAGTTTTAAATAAAACTGTCATGCGGAATTTTTTTTTTAAAGAGATAGAATTTCCTAGTCACATTTCGTAAACATTAAAAAAAAAAAAAAAAAATACGATTCTATTCGCTCTGGCTCAGATATAAATTTATTAATTTAGCTGGTGTAGTACTGCTTCTCTGAAGTTGAATTTTCTTTAGAAGCCGTAGGTGAAATTTCATTCAGCGAATATTCAGAATCAGTTTATTTCATCAGGCAGTAGTTATCAAACTGATCAGATGGCTCAAAAAGAAGCTCATTAAATGTTTCTTCCATAAATTCTCTGCAATCAAAAATTAATGGATAAAGACATTATAATGCCGTTAAAACAATAATTATTATAGAATTCTAATTATAAAACAATATGCTTATATTAAATGAAATACATACATGAAGCTAAACAGTAAACATAGTTGCATGAATGAAATGTAAATTAAATGGTACGGTTTCTATGAAGTTTTACCATCCACGGTCTTCTTTGCCGTCTTTCTAGGTTTTTATATATATATATATATAAAAAAAATAGGTTAGGCTAAATGTTATGGTCGGCACAAACCCCGACGTCCGTCATGCTTGCTTCTCCAAAACATACAAGCGCACTAGCAAGCGTGTGGATGACGATGTTTGGCTCCCCTAAATTGTAGAGGCTTGGAGTTTGTGACAAGTGTCAAGCGTGTGGTCCCGGGGTAACAAAGAAGTTTGCGTCTATACCCAGAGTCGGATAAGAGTGTTATCGAACATTTGGTAACGGAGAAGGGTGCTTTTGTCACGTAGAATGAATGGCTCTTTCCCACAGCAGTGGTGGACAAGTACTGTCGATTTATAGATTCAAGTGGACATCTATGGCCAGTCGTTATAATGCCAGACGCAGTATCCACAATAAGCTGTACTATTCCGACGTTTCAGCTGCTATTTTCCCACATCGATTGCGACTCGGGTGGCCGCAACAGCTCAGGCATCGCGCATGTTACAACATCTGTTCATTACGTCTACGGTACTGGATTTAATGTATTTTACACAAATTCATGGAAACTATCAGTTAACCTTGTTCCCTATTAAATTTTCATTCATTGTAAAGATCTAATTAAATGGAGTCCATAAAATTGGATTTTGAGCTACAACATTTAGCGATGACTTTATGGTAAACAGGATAATCCATGTGAAGTTAGCTGTCTTTCACACACTCACAGTATTAACTCGATTCAGAGCCGGATTGAGACAGCGTGAGGCCTCTTAGCTAATGTATTAAATAAAACAGCACATTGACAAAACTGCCTTTCGTGATTTAATCTGGACAAATTTAGAGATAATACTAGCCAAATCAATATTTCTAAGAAAATCATTTTATGCTTAAATATTTTTTACGCATAGGTGCGAGACCCCATAAGTTGCGAGGCCCGTAGCATTATCCAACTCATGCTACGTGGCTTATCCGGTACTGGCTCGATTCCCAGGTTAACTATCAAAATTTCTGATTCATGGTCTCCAGAAATAAGTGCATATTAATCTGTGAATAGTCCTTTCTGTATAGTACCACAATTTAATTAGTACTTTAATATGTTATACTAGCTTCGAGCCCGTCAAAAATGACGGTTTGAACGCAATATTCTGGCAGCTCATTTTTTTTGCAGTTGGTTAATTAAACGGAACTGATATTACATAATACTAATGACCTTGATTTTGCAAAGTTCTACATATTTCATTTGCCGTTCACATAGCCATACAGTAGTAACTTCTACTGAATTAATGACGCCGGAAGTAAAGAATAAAATTAAATAAAATCAGATTAGGAATTCCAAAAACTTTTGCTATCCATGTAATACCAGTTTTATTCCTGGTCCAGGCACAATTCAGCATGTTAAATAAGAAACTACTTCCACCAGCATTTATTAATACATTTAGTAACATGGCGCTTACGAAAGCAGTTTAATTGGTTTGTAAAACTCGTTTCAGAGTGAATTATGCTGTAACAAAATGTGTCAGTTGCGATTCTGGTAAACTTAACCACAACTTCCAGTAATATTGCGTTCGAAAATCATAGCCTCTATTACCCTCAAATGAATAATGATGGGTATCACCTATGGTGATAGTAGGAATTCATTCTGAAAAACCTTGTAAGAAAAATAATATTTTTTAATTATATCTTTCGTTATATGAATACGTTACTCTGGGTAGATTATCAGAGCACTTGGTTAGGATCTCACATAAATAAATGCATTTTACGTTAGATGACGGAGATTACAATTTTGAAAACAAATAACTGTTATTTATTTGACTAATACATGTCGCGATAACGTATGTACGATTCTCTGAGTTTTTAATAAACCTCATTGTTTCTTATCGTGTGCCAAAAAATTCTTAGTTTACGGTTTAACTGGTGCTTACAGCTGAGACAGGTAAAATAGCGTAAATAATGAAAACCCTTCTCCTTACATTAATTTCTGCATCTGGTTGTCGTAGATAAATAAAAAGCAATATGTAAATTTAATCGAACGTAATAATTGTAACTTTGTGACATATAATTGCCTGGTATTAATTTTTTTCCCCTACTCTCAGTATTTATTATACCACTGCTCACTGCTGTTTTGCGGCAATAATATCGTTGTTGAATTGCGAGTGTCATATCCTTGATGATTTAAATCTGATAAAAAAGTTATCTTAAATCTCATTTAATAGCTAACACATGTATCAAGAACTAAGGGTATCATATATAATGGTAGTAGGAATTTATATATGGAAAAGCTTATAAGGAGAAACGAATAAGTCATCCTTAATGATATCTTTAGTTATACGAATACGTTATTCTCGTTAGATTATCAGAGTATTTTGTTAGGATTTTAAAATAAAAAAATGCATTTCACTTTAGATTACGGAGACTATAATTTCGTAAACGGGTAACTGTTATTTATGTGAGAAATACATTTCGCATTATGTACATTTCTCCTAGTTTTTAATAAACTTCATTGCTTCTTACATTCTGCCAAAAAAATTCTCAGGTTATGCTCATAACTGATGCAGATAAAGTAGCGTAAATATTGAATCCCCTTCTAAATTTCTGTGTCTAACTGATACGGATAAAATAGCGCAAATATTGAATCTCCTTCTCCTTATATGAATTTCAGCGTCTAGCTGTAAATAAACGAAAAGCAAGATGGTGGTACGAACGTAATATGGTGGTTGATGATTGGCCGTCCGTTAGCCAATAGGAGAAGCAGCTATAGACGACGCATGCAGACGCCACGTTAGCGTTTTATATAATAGGAGGATTAATCCGTAAATATAACTTTTATTCGCTCAGTACTTACTGAAAATAGAGGATACAGAAAATGGATTCCAAAACAGTCCTTCTGTAAAATATCTTCAGAGCACTAGAACCTGAAGATATTCACGAAAAAAACAGACACTGTTAGAGCTAAAATAGTTGGAAATGACCAACTGGTTGAACAAGTTTTGAGTTGTAACTACCTTGACTATGCATCGCATACATTGAAAAAAAAAAATTTGATAACAACTTTTCTTTTTTTTTTACTTATGACTTAACGTAGCGGTCATTAGAGGCGGGATGGGATTGGAGGCAAGGAACGGGAAGGAATTCGGCCATGACCTTTTAAAGGAAGCATCCCGGCATTCACCTGGAATGATTTGGGAAAACCATGGAAAATCCTAGTCTGGATGCCCGGACGGGGATTCGAATCCGCATCCTCCCGAATAATAAAGTGTACAGGTATCAAATGATGTGAACCTTTAGGAAATGGAGACATAAGAGATACAAAGGTAAAAATTTATGGAGAGCTAGCTCTTCTTATGATTTTCTATGGAAGTGGGTGCTGGGTAACGAAGAGAACAAACTAAAACCGCATATAAGCAGCGGCGATGAAGGCATAAGGCTAGATCTAATAAGAAAAGACACAATAAGAGATGAGTTGAAAATAAATAAGTGACAAGCTAGAGGAACACAGGAATAACTCCAGAGAACATCTGTGTAGAAGTAAACCAATATAGAACAAACCGTAGAATTAGTTATAGGAGGACCAAAGAAGAAATCCATGAATAAACCATGAATCCGGAACAGGCTTAATCGTTTTATTGTTCGCGATTTTCTCTCTGGCTCCTGGCAGCCGGCTACCAGTTATATTTATACGGTTGGACTATCGCTGACGCTTTCGTTAAAAATCTACCGACAGAATATTACACTTATTATTTCTTAAGTATACGATCGCAAAATTTAATAAATGTGAGATGTTACACTTCATAGGGAGCATGATAGATTTCCTACCTGTTCATATTCCACAATACTCTGCTGATACTCGTTGCCAGTGAGCCGTAGAACGAGAGCAAAAAAAAAAAACCGACCGTGGCGGTGTAACGGTTACCGTTCTCGCCTCGCATTCGGGTGGACGGCGGTTCGAATCCCCATCCGGACATCCATATTTGAGTTTTCCATGGTTTCCCAAATCACTCCAGGCAAATGCCGGGATGCTTCCTTCAAAAAGGCCATGGCCGCATTCCTTGCCCCCATCCTTGCCCCCCCCCCATCCTTTCCAGTCTCTAAAGACCTCGCTGTTGAGAGACGTAAATCAGTAAAAAAAAAAAAAAAAAAAAAAAAAGAGCAAAAAGTAAATCACGATCGAATTTGGAGAAGTTAAGTTGGCCGGCGATTGGCGCTCAGTCCTCTGGACGTGACCAAGATCTTACTTTTTTATTGTTTATACTAGCCACAAAGTCCGTCAGAAATGACGGGTTTAACGGACTGTTCTGGCAATTGATTTCTTTTTGATTGTTTACCTAAATAGAATTTTTATAAAATAAAGCTCAATATGCTGTAATTTCTCGTCCCTTGTGATGTAGCAAAATGTTTCAGTTGTCAATTTGGTCCAGGTTGCGTTTCAGCCTAACTACAATCTTCGCCAATATAGCCGGTAGAAAATCAAAGCTTCATTCACACGCGAATTTATACATTCCCTGAATCGCATGTCAATGTCATCATGCATCTATACCAATCATGCATCATGCGATACAAACTTGATCCAAAATCTTCACAGTTTCTTACAACTTTCTTTTTAACGCCTGGCACAGCTTACAGTCAGCTGAAATAATGAGCCCAGTGAAAACGAAGGATGCTAAAAATAAATCTGAAATACTTACGTCATGTAATATTAGTTTCAATTGTGGTTTAGGTTGCAATGCAATTCCTATTGTCTGGCGCTATGCCAAAAGGTTTCGGTTGCTATCCTGGTCCAGGTTGCATTTGAAAACTAACCACCTACGGGAGTAGTTTACATCGTGATTCATGATATCAAAACGTGACATAGTGCTTATGAAACCTGCTTAAATAACTGATAATAGCTAAATTCAACATGCTATTGCTGTGATAAGGTTCATTATTTATTTTTGTCCAGACTGAATTTCAACCTAACCACAATCTCGGGTAATACTGCCGCTGCAAAATCAAAGCTTCAAGCGCATGCGCATTGATGGTGATGTCATGTATCCCGACATAAGTATAAAATAAGTTGTAGTAAGAAGTGAATTATACAACGCAGGAATATATTTATATCCTATCAAGAAACGTTGCCAGCGTTTTTACAGTTGTTGCTGTACATTCCGAAAAAAGTCGCCAGGAATTTAATTAAAAATGCCGAAATATGACATGACGCTCAGCCGTTACATGCCGCCAACGTACACATACATGTACACGTTTTCTTAAAAGGTATGACCATAGGAACGTATGCGGTAAATTTCAAACGAATAGCACAATTCTTTGGGCCTCGTTTTTATTTTGCCATAGCCAATATCACAAAACGAACGTGTGCGACAGTTTTCCGACCAAAACGACAATTCATTGATGAGACACATTACGCAACAACATAAATTTGATCAAAAACATTCAAAAAAAAAAAGAATGGTAAAAAACCAAAAATCTGCAAAGTGATTCAGACCGATATTACAACGTTCGAATAGCTGTCATAGTTACACATTGCGGAAATACGTAATAGCCTCAGTAATATTACTAAGTGAAATCAAAGAAGATTAAAATAAATCTGATAAACTTACATTATGAATTGTAGTGTAGGCTGCACAATTCGAGATGAGTGGGCAACTATTTCGGTTCAAACGAATTAATAATTTCAATAATAGTGCACAGTTTAAATTATTTTGAAAAAAAGCTAAATTATTCATGCCCTCTGCCATAGCGTAAAATTCCAGTTGTAATTCTGATTCATCTTAAGTAATACTTTAACCAAACTTTTCTCAACATTGATGCTCGAAATACAAAGCTTTTATCTTACAATATCTATGCGCAAAGAATTTAAGGAATACTTCTATATATCAAAAGAATGTTACGTAAATATAAGCATCTAATGATTGATATGTCGATTTTAACGCAATACATAATTTTATTTCAGTGTTCTGTGAGTTAATTTATTCACTGATGCTTGGAAATGTTATTAAACAACGTGCACTCCCGCGTATAATATCGTAAAGCGTGACGTCATAGTGCAACGTCATAGATTGACGAAATGCCGTGACATGACGTCAGCGTGACATGCTATATTAAGCCTATTATATTAATAGATGATTACGTTCTCCTGGCACAATTGGTATACATATTTTATCTGATTTCGAGGTTTTTCTTAGAATATTTTTCTATGACCTTACACACTTATTCTTCTTTTGCTTCATCATCTTTTCCCAACATCTGGACTCGGCTGCCTTCGATGAAATCGAGCGTGGTGGGTCAGCAGTAACTCTCTGGCCTCGAATTCGGGAGGCCGTGGGTTCAAATCCCCATCCAGCAATCGATATTTCACATTTGGGTGGTTTCTCATATCATTCCAGACGAATGCCGGGAAATTTTATAGGTCAAATTACTTCCCATTCCTTGACCACAGTTTTTTTACGCCTGTATTAACCTCGATGTCGACAAGCCAGAAGTAATAATAAACCTCTTTGGCATGGAAGCGTCCATAAACTACGTGACTCGGTCTGGGTATTGAGGGAGAGGAATTGGCTGAAAGCTACGCTGAATTACGTGGGGGTGGATGGAGGGGTTCCGAACCAGGCCACGTAGCTTCTCATTTATATTATTTGTCACAGTCAAAATGAGGAAATGAGGTACAGAAAACACAATAGCATGTAAATATTTATTTCCTTCAATTAATTATCCCTATATGTAATTTACAATAGAATAGTAAACAGTAAAAAATTTCTTCTGGAATCAATAGGGAGGGGGAGAGACAAAAGCCACGTCGGGATATGTGGGGGGCGTGGGAGTTCACAGAAGTCCAAAATGGAGCTACATCGTTTATGGACGCTCCCTATGGTCAAATTTTACTGCCTCCTGACGCCAGGCATTTCGTAACTATTTCCCGGCCGTACTATACAGGGTGGGGCATTTAATATGTTTTCTGGAAATATTTCGGAAAGAAAGCATCTTAACAAACAATAACCTATATAAAAAATAATCGTACAGTAGGGGGCTACAATTATGTGATATTGGTTTTTTCACAGGTGGCGCTGTTGTCATTACAACAAGGTCAAGTTAATTCTTTTAAATGGGAACCCCTATTTTTTTTTGAAGATTCCGATTCCTCATGAAAAAATAAAAATAGTTTGCTTAACTCACTTTTCTGTTAGTCTCACAGATGGCGCTGTAATCGCGAAAAATGAATATTCGCGTTTTTTGTGTATAATTTTAATTATTGTTTTATATAATTACATGTAATTTTCATTCTGTAAACATGGAAGGTAATTTTAAAGGATAATGACGAAATTGATGTTTAAATGCTTTTTCTTACTTATTTGCAGCCATGTCTACAGCAGGTGCTCAAAAAGGTGACCATTTACTTCCAGACATTTTCTGACCCTTTGCAGAAATGATGCCTGAACAGGTCGAAGTGTGTCAGAAAATGTCTGGAAGTAAATGGTCACCTTTTTGAGCACCTGCTGTAGACATGGCTGCAAATAAGTAAGAAAAAGCATTTAAAAAATCAATTTCGTCATTATCCTTTAAAATGACCTTCCATGTTTACAGAATGAAAATTACATGTAATTATTTAAACAATAATTAAAATTATACACAAAAAACGCGAATATTCATTTTTTCGCGATTACAGCGCCATCTGTGAGGCTAACAGAAAAGTGAGTTAAGCAAACTATTTTTATTTTTTCATGAGGAATCGGAATCTTCAAAAAAAAAAAAATAGGGGTTTATTCAGTCTGCCAGTAAAGGCCCCTGCCAGGCAGACCTCACACACAACGCGCCTGCACGCCGGGATACATATACGACTCCAAACAGGCGCAGAGACATCAAAACAAACCAGGAAAACAAATAGAATCATCTAGAAGCTAAGTGGGACTATTTCTTACAGAGGTCGCCGTACTACCACACAACGGAATTCCTGCGCCAGGCCGCCTATATAAGCGTAGCCGGCCGCTCCACCGCCAGTTCCGGCCTGACCGCGGAACCAGCTTCAACTACAGAAGACCACCGGAAGTTCGCGAGAAGTAGAAGCCGTCTCTCTCTACCCCGGATCAGGACCAGGCAAAATTTCTCGACGGTCATCCGCTAACTGTACCACATTTGTTATTGTTTATCAGTGTTTTGTGTACATAGTAATAAACCTCAAGGAACCATTAAGTGTAGTTCACTTCAGAGGCGACAAGGTTGGGATAAGAACTCTCGACCATCATGGCTACGCCAGCAGCACCTACGGAATGGCAACAGTTCCTCCAAGGACTTCTACATCAGTTCTTCGAATCTCAGAGACAACTGATTGCGGAAGTCAGGAATCTCCGCCAACCCACGGCCCCGCCTCCGTTCCCAGCATTCAACGACGACGTCGAAGAATGGGAGACCTACGAGAAGCGCATAAAACAACACTTCGCAATTCATCACATATCCAAAGAAGAAGACCAGCGTGCATATTTCCTTTCATGGAACCAATCGAAGTGTTGTCTTGCTCACCAAACTTCAGCCACAAGACCCCGACACCCTCACCTTCACGACCATCTGTACGGCACTGAATGCATACTACAGACGCCGGTACCATGTCGTCGCGGCCCGCGTCGAATTCTATCAATGCCGGAAGAAGCCCGATCAGACGTATCGCCAGTGGGCGGCCGAACTCCAAGGCCTTAGCAGAAAATGTAAGTTTCAAACTCGTTGTTCCCACGAATCCTACGCCGACGACATGGTGCGTGATCACATCATACAGGCTGCACCAGATGCCGCACTCCGGCATGACGCCCTCAAGTTAGAGGACCCATCCCTGGAGCAGGTCATCGAACTTGCCTACAAATTCGAAATATCTACGGCCGCAGATCGCCGCCTGGAGTCCTGGGCGGATGTGGCCGCAATCCGAACCGACGTAGAGGACACACAGGACGTCGCCGCCATCCAGAGCTCCCAGTCGCGCTCCTCCCGACACCACAACCGGGGACCGCTTCCTCAGAAGGACATCGAACCGGCCCGTTCCGGCAGGGGCACCAAGTCTCGGCAGCAGCAGCGGATCCCGCAGCGCCGACGCCGCAGCCCGCTCCGCCTACCCTCCTGCCCCGCCTGTTATTCAGCACATGAGAGGGAAAATTGTCCGGATCGTTGGGCTGAATGCTCACGTTGCGGCAAGGAAGGACACCTGGCGTCCGTCTGCCGCACCAACACAACCAATGTCAATCCCGGCTCTCGCCGCCCAGGGTGTTACCAAGACAGGTTGAGCGGCGCACCTATGGATATCAATCAGGTAGACACTTCCACAGCATCCAAACTTTTTATTGACGTTACGGTCAATGGCAAGTCGACACAGGAGCAGCAGTCTCATTGCTTAATTATACTACTTATGTGCAAATTGGCTCGCCCCCCCTCTCGCCGGCCCCCAAGCGCCTCCTGACATACAACAAACAGGAAATAGCACTCCTGGGA
>JARYHS010008074.1:104430172-104516437 GCA_031002005.1 Vandiemenella viatica | reverse complement strand
AAACTGCTACTTGTTTTTCACGTCTTGGAGAATGTTTACTAATCGGACAGTGAAGTTTATATTGCGACATACCAGAAAAATTTAAAAATTAAAATTATTTACCACAATTAAGACATAATTTAATGAATATCTCGTGTATTTATATACGTAATGTGATCCAGTGGCGATTCCGATTAGACAACTTTGACTCTTGTTCAGTGGTTTCCTATGACAATGTGTAGTTAAACATCAGCAGTGACGCCTGGAGCAATGTTATTATTATTATAATTACCACTAAGCAAAAAATATTTCAAAATGCTGTGACTAGGATGTCGAACATTGTTTTAATTTTCACTGAAATACATCTCATTGTTCCGTTATTGGTAAAATCGCAAACGATGATCAGAACGTCCTTTTTGAAACATTTTATGAACGCATTTAAAGTAACTAATCCATGATTAGCAATCAGTGTTGGTATCTAAAAGAAGACTTAAGTACGATGACTTTCTTTAATGTCAATTTAAATGATTTCCAACTATATTCTGAGACCAGTGAATTTTCATAGGAATTAGCGGGGAGATATAGCAAGATTTGTTACTGCTAAATAGTTAAATTAATTCCCATTTCAATTCTGCAACTGCGAATTTCATGGCAATTAGCGCGGGGATGTAACGCAACTGATTATTACAAAGCAATAATTTAATATAATTATTTATAAATTTTTTAAGAAATTAAAAACTTCCATGGAAAATAGCTAATAAACATTCTTTGAATTCCTGTTACAATTTGCTGGTAACTCTTTTTTTTTTTTTTATAAAAAACCGCAACACCATTAAAAGTAGACGTTGGTTCGTGAAGCTAAAAGATCGAATTGCCAATACCAAAACCTGCAATCTTTCGGAAATGAAATATGAAGTCACAAACAATGTAGAATGTATAACGGATGTTGGTTTTAGGTATCGTTTCTATTAAATGGAATGACTGTAAATTGAATCTTCTATCATTAGAAGTATTTGCTGATTATTTCTGATATTGTAAGAAGCACAAGCAAGTTAACAGCGAAGCGCGTTTCACAGTGGCATCACGGTTACGTAAATATTTTACGTTCATATACGATTCTGGTTTTTAACCTCTGTCCCAAATTCAGCGTTAAAGCGGCACCACACTAAATCGAGGAGCTACAACGAACTCAGATACAAAACCGGTTGCTACGAATCTGCCGTCCTGATTGCGGTTTTCCGCAATCTCCCAGGCGTCTTCTGCTGTCCCTGATCTTCGCCTCGTTTCACAAACAAAAATTCGCTTATCTGATAATGGGGATTCGAACCCACGTTCTTTCAGACACTAGGTTACAGCGTTACCTCTCTCCCACCACGCGCGGTAGCTACCCCATTAAATGGGTTTCCCCGACGGTCACCAACTTACTTGGATCTCCCGGCACTAAGCGCAAGAAGTTAAAAAACAGCGACTCGAAAGGAAGTTTCATCTACATACAGCAAATCATGACCTATACCATCCAATCATTCTCTGAATTCTGTTCCACTTGTATCCAACACGCCAGATTTTCAGCCTCACGATTTAATATGCTTCAGATTTACTTGAGACATCAATAGGTGCAGAAATTACGGGGGCGTCCATTAATTACGTGCGTTCAAGAATGGCCCTTCTCTCAAAACAAAAGACACTTTAATTTACTTTGACTCTTTTCAATTCAGTTCTTTTACTCATAATACTTAAAACTTTAATGAAGGGTATTATTATTGTTGTAAATAATAATAAATTAAGCACTCAATTCAATTTGTTATGTACTTTTTGTCGAACAAATCAAAACATCTTCCGAAAGTTCGTTAGTATTAAGGTCCTATATTCATATCTTCCAAAACTCTCACATTCTCAGCATTCATACAAGTCGATACTGTTGCCTCCGCATCCTATCATCCTATGCCATTGTCTATACTGTTCCACTACTTCTGGCGGACTACAATGGATGTACTCTAGCTGTGTTACGAGTTTACTGTTTGGCTACCCAGCGAACCTTTGTCGCCGAACAACAATTGATTCTGTAACTCCAGAAACAAGGTTTCATTATTACTATTATTGAATTTTTAATGTAAGAAACAGAAAAGTTACAATTAACTTTGAAATAAACTTTAGCAATTAGAAATATTATGGATCGATGTAGGCCGGTTACATGTGGCATATATGTCACTAAATCTCACTAAGGGGGATGGGGGAGGCGGAGTTCGACGTAAATCTCACGACAACTTATTTCAGATTGCCGCGCACTTCAAACAACAATAGAATTGAAAAAAGGATCTCCAAAATCACAAGGTCTTTCTCACTTTAGGGTAGGGTTGCCGGACGGCCGGGAAATCCAGGAATGTACCGGAATTTTGTGTCTGGTCCCGTGTCCAGGAACTAAGCGTTACTGTCCCGAAATTCCCGTATACCAGTTTTTTTCTCAAACTTAAGATACTACGGTGGCCATGCCGCGCTCGCAGCGTCAGGTAGAGGAGCGCTTAGTGTTGCAAACAGAAAAAAAAAATGTTTTTTTTTTCAGCTTTGTGAAAAAAAAAAACATGAAAAAAATCCTAGCACCCGTGTTTTTTTTTTTTTTTTTTTTTCAGAAAACCATATATTTGATAAATTATAGTTTTATTTAAGGAACTTACATTTTACAAGTGTGTTTTAAATCTTACTGAATCACATAATGTCTCACATATTGATTCATAAGTGTATCTATATAGGTAACATAATTTTATTCATCCTCTATGTCAGTACCACATTCACTAGTATCAGTACTACCAACACTAGTTCGGTCGGTGTCGGAATTTTCTATCTCTTCTTCTGTCTCCTCTAGATCCATAACTTCAGAAATAGTTAGTTAAATTTTCTATTACTGGTTGTTCTTGTATTGTACGCAAAAGATTTTGAGATTGCAATTTTAAATTGTGAGCAAAGTACACACTGTGCATAAAGACTGCGCCGATAGTTCTGCATTACAGTATTTTAAGTTTGAATTTAAATCTATTATCATACAAAATACGAGCTTCACTCCTTTTCAATCGTTGGTTACACCAACAGTTGCAAGGAAAAGATTCATAATTACTGACAATTTAATGAGTCAGTGCCACTATACTCTGAGGGTTAACAAGTATACGAATATAAGCACAATAAGTAATAAAAAGAGGCAAAAACCCGTAGATAAATTTTTAAATTCCTAAAGTTTTTAAAAGATCTGTAGTTCTACAGAATAATTTGTAGGGCTGGCAGCACTATTTCAAATAGCAAGTATCAATCCAAACAATGGGGAATGGGGATTCCTTCTCGCGCAACCCTCTTCGGGAATCCCCGTTCATAAAAGAAAATTCAGTCAATGTTGCCAATATTTTCGTAATTTTTTTTTCCTACTGAACCAGAAAAATATAGTAGATTTTAAACTAAGATAAGTACTTAGAATAAACTCTAAAACAGTTATTTTAAACGATAACTGCCTTACAAATGTCAGATTTAGTAGTTGTGAAAAAAAACGTGTCCCAGAAAAAAAACATGTTTTTTTTTCAAAGTTTTTTTTCTGTTTTTTTTCAAGCCAGAAAAAAACCGTTTTTTTTACAACACTAGGAGCGCTCCACCTTACTGTCCACCAGAGACAATAGACTGTTCACTATGACGTGAATATATATATATATATATATATATATATATATATATATATATATGTGTGTGTGTGTGTGTGTGTGTGTGTTATGTAGCGTAGTTTTTACCTAAATTACAACTTTTTAAATTAATTTGAATATTTGTTCACTCCTTAAACGTATCACTAAAATACCTTTTTAACCCCAGAAATGTTCCGTAAATTATAATCCTACATCTGGCAACCCTAATTTAGGGTGATTGGAGGGGGAGGGGTTCTAACCGATGTAGCAGCCTCATAATAACAGCTAATGTAAAGGATAAAATATCGTGCTTCCTGCTTGCTTACTGGTACTAGATGCGAGACCGATGTACAGGATGGGCTGTCGCTGTTACAATTAATCAGGGTGGTGCGATTGACTTCGGTTCTCCGCGCGTCCGCCGTTGTCAGCAACATTCATCTTTACCTAATAGCTGCCTCTCGTTCCAGCGAGTCTTCTATTTCGTGGCAGTTGTCAATAGCGACCGCCTGCCGCGTGCCGTATCTCGATGCAGATAAGAGCGGCCACCATCCCGCCCTCTACTCGTCATTCCCCCGTGATTTACGGCGCCGCTTCCCGCCGCGGTGGCCGCAAAAGCTATCGGAAATGAGGCGAGCCGGGCGGGCGTGTCACGTGATCGTTACTACTGTGCCGCGCGCCCGTTAACGAGGCTGGCGCCGGCAGTAACGAGCGACACGGTCGCCAGGTGACGGATGACCCTAGCCTGCAGACACGGCCGGACTGCACCAAGCAGCTGACCGGGCAGTATCGGGATTTTTCACGTCAAATACGTTATATGTGTGGAATCCACGACGCTTTGCGCTCATCTCCTGTACGCTCTTAAAAGAAAATGTGACATGTTTGCTACGTTTGAAGTGAAGTTTCTTTCAAATCGTTGTGTATCATGAAATTAGAGCTGTAATTTCCTCCGTGATGAACACGCAACACATTTGACACTAACGATCGGGGCGAATAGTGAAAGCTGAGCGGCGATTTTGTCCGTGAGGATATTTGTAACGGAAATGGCGTTAACGGGGAACGTATAGGGGTGGGTGCTCGATGGGATGAAAGGGAGCTCAAGCAGCTAGTCAACCAATCACTGGTGTGCTATCAATCACCAAGTAAATTGATTCGGTCGGTTCTTTACACGTAACCTTTTGGAAAATAATGTGAATACAGTAATAATGAAATTTTCAATTTAAAATTAACAGAAAAATAAAAATCTATTGAATGGAAAAGGCATAAGTGTTGCATAAACAGACAATTATTTCACTGAGAGGAAAAGTCGCATTGTTTTTAATTGAGAATAAGACAGACCCTAATTCTTCTTTTATCTCCAGTTTTTATCACACCAATAAAATCTTACATGGAAAATATTTGGAATTTTTCACAAAAGAAAGAGGTTAGGACGTTCCACGTTTTATAGATTCATGTCCACAAACCGATCTTCAGGCGATGTGGAATAAAGCTACAGTTGCTGTTAAATTATCCCGAAAGTATTCAGATTAATTCACCATGTCAATAACTAAAAGGGATCTTCGATATACAAAAGAAATCGTTGTGTTCAATGCAAAAACAACTCAGAAACGCGTGATATACGACTACGACCGTGGTTAGTCTTTTGGGAGGAATCCGCGTGCGCAGAAGGCTTGGTTGCAGTGGTTCTGAGTGTGTTTTGTGGGCATTCGGCACACAGTATTGAGTCTTAGGGAGGCAGGATTAGACAGAAAACACATCTGAATAACATTACGCGTGATCGGATCGTAGGTAAGTTACAGGTAAGCCACAGTCATTGGCAGGTGGACGAGCAGTTGCATGTCGCTCGTAGCGTCATTTGACGTCGGTGGAGAAGGTTCCAGGAGAGAGGAAACATTCAACGGCTCTACGGGAAAGGTCAACAACGTGCTACTACCTAGCGTCAGGATCGTTATCCTGCTTTAGGTGCTCACAGACGTTAACTATGTAATGTACCGGGAGCCAGAGAATAAAACACATCTGTGCATGTTCTTTTTTTTGTTTTTTTTGTGTAGGGGGAGGGTCTCGGGGAAGGCTGCTACTTATGGCAAAAACAGTCCCGTGACAATGAACAGCTCAAGACGGTGCCTGTACTGTTTCAGTAAACAAATAACACAAATAAATAAAAAGGAAATCTGTATCCGAGAGTGAAGGGTGAGGCGGAACCAGGAGTACAACCTATCGGGGCAATTGTTAATATTATTAGTAACAGATAGTGGTTTGTTGCATGTATGGGCCAATCGGCGACAAGATCTTCCCTCACTACCTCGAGAGGGGGTAGAAGAGAAGTTCTTAGAGGCAGCACGGAGGAAAGAAGAGACTTCTTGGTTGCCTACCGAGAGGGGTAGATCGGCCGCTCAGCGCCACAGAAGAGACATAAGGGGGAAGTGGCAGTTTTTTTGCCCTAGTCAAGGCCCCGAGACAAATTCTCTTGCTCCACCGAGAAAGTTATGTACACTTGTGTTCTAAAAAGAAAATTAATCTTCGTATAATTTTGTCAAGTAAAAAATTCAAGTGGATAAGTAAATCGTGAAGTCAGACTGTGAACCCTATTTCAATATATGCCATCCAGTAATGTAATATGTCACTTGGCTTGGTTAATAATTCTAGTCATACAATAACTCTTGTTTAAGGGGAGCCGGAGGTGGTCAAATAAAAAAAATACGATTTTTTTTGCTATCAAAAATTAATTGGAACATTCCTCTTTAATAAAAACTTTGAATTATTGTTCTACTTGCCCTAGAAGTGGAGTTATTACCATTTTCTCCCGCGCCTGCAGAGGAAATTGGCGGGGCCGCTGAGTGCATCTCGTGACTTCTTGGCGAACTACTTGGCTTTTGTTGACCTGAAGTTGAATATTTCCTTATGTTACCCATACAGTGAGTGTGCAAGGGTTGGCTACAATGTTTTCTGTGACAAATGAAGCGCTAAGAGCGCCGAACATCGTATCTTTGTTTCGAATTACGTCAGTGTTGCCCCTGTTGATAAGAATATTATATTTCTTGTGTAAAGCATTCTTCTGGTTACGATGCCACGTTTTAGTAATCGAGTATATAAGAAGAGGAAGAACGTAGGGAAAAGAAAATTAACACTAATACCAAGTTGTGATGCCGTAATTACGGAAATAATGTGCTCTTCTGCTAAGCAAAATACGGCTGGCCAGCGCGCTGAGACATCTTCTAGCAAGAAGTTGACTGGTGGAAGTGACAGAGAGAGGATAAGAGGAGCAGAAAGAAGAGAAAGGAATATGAAATATGATGGAACAACAGGCCAGAAAAGAAGACCAAAAAGGAAGCTTTTGGATAATGAAGAAGAAGACCCTGATAATCCATCCTATAGTGCAGGAATGTATTGAGAAACTTTGATAGCCATTTCCCGTGAATTAGAATTTTCCTAATGTAAGGTACATTTTCTCAAAATCCTCTGAAACTAGGGAGATAAAATTTTTATACAACACTCATAGTAGTCAAACTTAAATTGTATCACATATACTTAACAATATGTTCAGTAGTTTCATGTCAATTTGATTAAAATAAAGCAATTTTTGTAAAAAAAAGGTTGGATCATTAAATAAAAAAATATTGAAAGGAAACTATAAAAGATACTCCAATATCCCTCCATCATAACTGCAATACTAAACCACTTTGTATGTTGAAAAAATTTCAAATTATTCTGTTTGGTAGATTGTTCATAAATGTTCCTTAAACTTAGTGATTTTAACATGGGCAGCATAGGCACCTCCGGCTCCCCTTAAATAATAATACTTTTAGGTCCGGATGTCGCTTCACTCATACTAGCGAACACTCCAAAAGCAATCTCTGGCACACACCTGATTTTTTAAATCTTTAATACTATTTGGATATCAATAGCAGGTAGTAAACGGCCACAAAGATGTTGAGACGTCGCTCTCTTAACATAGGAGGGACTTCAACTAGCACATCACCTTTTATGCGTAGTGTCCTAGAAGCAGTATCTGGCTCACACATACCACCTCAGGTATCGACAGGTTGTTCTGTATACTTGACGCCGGGCACTATCCTCACAAAAATACAGCAAGTAGCTCGTCGAAATTGGTGTCTTGCTCACTATGACTGGACCCATGAACAGGGGTGTAGTGCCCTGTTCACGGATAAGTAGCCTGGAGAGTGAGTCTCGACCGTCTGTTCATCTGGCGCGCTCCTGGGACACATTACAACCCGGTTAATATAGTGGAAAAGGACCAATATGGCGGCGGCGATGTTCTAGACTAGGACGGCAATATGTCAGGAGCACATATTCCACTGTATGTGTATCATGGGAGCACTACACTATGATGCTTACTGTTTGTAGGGATGATATCCTGCAACAGTATGCGTATAAGCTGATTTGTAGGCAAACAAAGATAAAACAAGGAGAAAATACTATTATAAAACATTAACTGGAGACTCGCGATCAATGTATAAAAAATGGGTAAATGTCACGGGGTTCCGACGGCTCCTGCCGCTTCCCCTAGGATTCACGGAGGTAGAGCTCCGAACTTCCTGTACAACCTTTGGCACTAGAATTGATGTGACGTGGTCAGCGCCACGATCCGGCCGTTCTTTACCTTCCCGCGGAATTTCCTCCACGGTACTCATGGGATAGCAGGCTGGGTGGGCTCGGGCAGCCGTTCCAGATGTCCAGCTTTGAGGAAAAATCCTCGGCTTCGTCGCGGATCGAACTCCGGTCGAGCGAGTCGCAGTCAGGCGCTCTACCACCTGCGTTACGCGGAGAGCAATCAGTATATAAACGACTTTAAATTACTGAATTCATTTGCGGTGTGGGAATATTTCTTTCAGATAAGTCAGACTTCAAGAAGACAAGTTATTTCTATATGACTTAACAATAAATGTTCAGCTTATTTCACAATTTGTGCCGAGTCGTCTTAGGATATATATTGCCCGCCCGCACAAAGGTGGACGAGTGCCTGTAACATGAGGACATCACGCGACTGGAGTGGCCAGCTCACCGCCCGAAATTAAATCCGATTGATTATGCATGCATGGGGAACACGGCAACCACGGAGCATTGTTGACCTCAAGGGGCGCTTGTCCGGCAATGGGATTAGTTACCGCAAGCCGTGCTGAACGGCCTAATCCACAGTTTGTAGAGCCGTTGTGTATCTTGTATTGCCATCCCAGACCATCACGTACTGATGTTCTATATGCAACAGGCGGAGGAACAACACACTATTGCTCAGTGCCACACATAGTCCATATCTGTGTTTCCTGTATACTTTGTACTTTGTTTGTATTAGTGCACACATTGTCAATCCACCCTATGTTTCTCCGTGGATCTCCAAGATCGCTTAGTTTAATTGAAATAATTGAATGTTGGAACTGATTGGTGCATCGCATGACTCCTATAATAACCTTCGCTGTGAATCACTTAAATTCAGACAAAAAATTATACTTCCTAGCTCAGTTCTGGTGATGGGGACTATCGAATTACTGTTTCGTCGATAAACTATGACCAGACACATTTGCCTTGTGTGGCATATCAGGTTGATTGTTGTAAGCGGCTAAATAAATAACAATATATTGAACACTTCTGTGCTTACCTATAAAAAAAAATGAGAGAGAGAGAAAAAAAGGGGGGGGGGATGATTTGAGTCACAGGAAAAGCGTACAAAGTTTATTTTGTTGTCATGGTTCGTACTTTCTTGATTTTGCCACCAAGCAGTTGTATTGTTGATGATCCGAACATTGTTAGGTTCTATGTAGAAATTAAACTTTCCAGAATACAATTAACAACTCTGCACTAATTATGAAATAAGATGAATGTTTATTGTTAAGTCATTTAGAAATAAGTTGTCTTCTTGTAGTCTGACTCATCCGAAAGGAATATTCCAACACCGCAGATGAATTAGTTAATTAAATGTCGTTTATATACTGATTGCGAGTTCTCTAGTTAATGTTTTATAAAAGCATTTTCTCCTTGTTTTATCTTTGTTTGCCTACAAATTAGCTTATTGCTATTTATTCGCTTGCGTTGCACAACATAAACGGACATTCTTAACGTTTCCGCAATAGGTGCACTTACTATATCTGCCTTCCTCCATTACATACTTCAAGTCCCGTCGAAAAATTATTTTTAATGTTTGATCATCATATACAAAAATCCAACCAAGATTAAATGAAGAATTACACTTTAAATCATTCCCATGTCACATAAGTCTGTTGTTGAGATATTTTCTACTTCAAATTCCTTATTGCTTCACGGTTCTTCATTCATAAATTGTATTCATTTTTATTAATGCAGTATTTATTTATGATTCGGAATATTGGAAGCCTTTAGCAGTGAAAACTCGAAAGAACATACACAATGATTAATGACAGTAATCTCTGTATCATTATTGATTCAAACTGCGTACCCGGCAAGCGCTTGTCTACCGTGTCATCGCGTTAGATCTCAAGGTAATACAGCCCAGCCAAGTACTGCATCCTATGATCGCTTGTATAAACATATCACAAACATTCCACGCCTTTGTGCGAGGCAAACGCGTGACAAACAAAGCGTGCCTGGCTTATGTGGCTGGTGACATCACATTAAAACACTGTCAGTCAGCGCTTATCTTGACGCAGAAACACAGAGGTGCTCCCTCATACCCGATAAGGGGAATGGAAAAAGTTAGATAGCCGATTTCGTAGTAACTGTTTCTGGCCCAGGTAAGGTCAGACAGTAGGTCTGCATATGATAAACGCCAGACTTACGTCAGCTGCTAATCAATCGCAGAAAATCCACCGCGTAAAGAATTAACGCCTAGCTTTGGACAGCAGCAACGTATTGTAGGCGATTTGCTAAAAAATAGTGGAACAAAAGTGTGTTCCAAGGAATTTGGCAACTTTTTAAGGGTATAGCAATTGTTAGTAATGAATACTGAGTTTTATCATTACCGATACAGAATCGAACAATGATTTCGTCGAAGCTTTAAATGATACTTGCACATATTAATTCACGAAACAACTGACTATTGCATTATCCAACGTTTCTGAGGGAGAAGAAGAAAACGTAGGTAGCGGATCAAAATCTTACTTCTGTAATTGCATTCTTTCTACTTACAGAGTCAAATTAATTGTACCAAACTCATAGCAGTAAAAATATTAAATTTTCTTTTCTATCACTACCAGTATCTGTTTCTAGGGTTTAATGAAATAACGTATGTATCGCCATCTGTTTGTGCCCATTGGAAGATGGTGAAAAGTTACAGCATTACTTCATCACTCAAAAAATAACATGGCAAAATTCATACTTGTCCAATATAATTTAAACGATAAATTAGAACAGCATCTACCCGGTATTAAAACTACTGCCCAACTCTTTGCTGCATATCGTGTTCGGTTTTGGATATCTGCAGTTATTTTTGTTTTCGATTCGCCGGTGCTAACAGGCAGTGATAGAGAAAACATTAGATCTTTTACGTACTGTACATCCATAGAAAAAATGTAGGGGGTTTGGTCAGGGTCTTCTGGAGGTCTATTGCTGAAGGGCTTGGTCATGATCTTTTCTATTAGTGATCGACCGTTGTGACCATTTTTTCTTCAATTAGTATCTTCAAGTAGATAAGCACCAATGTGACACTTACTCTAGTTAGAAAATAGAGTCTTCAGCTTTTTCTTCTAAGGTGAGGAAACAATAAAAGCCTCAGAAGATTCAATAATACAGAACACGCGCTATCGGGCGCTTTCCATCTCAATGCCAAATGAAGACAAACTGTTGTAGTACGATGAAGTATACGTATAACGACATCTCTTTAACAACAATTGAAAATTCAGAACATCGGTTTCACAAAGATTTCTAGAATGTTGCAAAGATGCAGCCATTCCAATTTGGAGTATCACCCAGTATAAATAATAATTTAGCAGAGTATGAATTCGTGGTTTACGCACTACCTAATTAGTTAGTTTCAGAATAAAATGTTGTGCTTATCTGTAGAATAAGACAGCACAAGTATCATAAAAAGCAAGTTCTTCTGGTATTGCAAGTAGGTTTATGTTGCTAGTTCAATGAATAAAGAGGAGAGTTTTAAGCTGCTTAACCCCATAGCTTTAGTGAAATAAAGAGTCTGCTCTTATACATCCTAGATGATTTTTTTTTGGGGGGGGGGGATGATTCTGGCTATACACCTCGTCGATATCGAGTAGAGGCGGAAAGGACGGGGGGCAAACAACGTTAATTTGGTCATGGCCTTTTCAGGAATCATCCCGTCATTTGTCTCGAGTGATTTGATGAAACCATGGAAAACCCAAATCTGAATGGCGGGATGGGGATTCGAACCCGCGTCCACCCGACCACGAAGCCATAGCGTTGTCGCTCACCCACCACGCTCGGTACTGTTGCACAGTTTGAAGCTTAGAAACGCAAATAGAGAGACGATAAGTGAGAGTGCAATTTTTAACCTAAATACGATTCTTTTTTTAAAATATATTAAATTAGCAATCAAATCGGGAAAAGCGGTACGTACACAGCCGCCAATGACGTGTGAAGACAGTATAAAATGGGTTTATTTTTTATGTTTCAGCAAAACTACTCAGTCTTTAAGACAGGCTAGTTTTGTGCATGAAACATGTCTCACTACATATTTCACTACATCTACATAGGTAAAGAAGTATAAAATTCCAACAATACCATGTGATAAAAAAAAATGATGTCTAAATTCGGACCAACAACGATTTGAACAGTTTTGATATTTCATACTTGTAATTCTGTATTTGTTTCTGACATGAGCATATATACAACGACGAAATTTATTTTATCAGTTATAACTTTGTATTAGTTGGTACAGTAAATTTTAGATTTAATAACTTTTTTATTATTATTCTTGTTCCATAATCCCAGCTGTCCAAGTAACTCTGGGACACGGAACATTTGATATTGTAGTGGGTGCCTTGGTGGGCAAACTACGTTACAATTATCTTTCATACCTTTATGATTAATAATTGTGGATTTTTTTACCTTTAATTTTTATGAAGGAGTGAAAATTTATTAATTTTGCAAGAATCTCGACGTTAGTTGGAATTTAGGAAAAATTGTCACAATATGACATTTATTTTCTTATCACTGGCGATTACAAGTCTGAGCGAATTTACCGTTAACATTAACACAAATTGGCAAAATCATAAAAGCAACGCTCAGTGGTACAATTAGCCGTTATGAGCAAGCAAACAATTGTGTATTTACTTTTAAATATATCTCAGAATCAAAATGCAAGAAATAATAACAACTGGAAACAATGAAAAATACAAGTTATGACGACTTCAGACAAAGGCATCATAATACTGTGACTTTACAGTTAAAAAGACAATCATGGGCGCCACGAATGAACATTATATCATTCGAAAATAACTAGTTCTGGCAAATTATGCCGCTAGCTCAGGGGTTTTTACAATGACAAAGTGAGAACATGGATCTATCCTCTCAAAGTCGTTTAAGGGTTCTGTTTCACGGAATGCACAATCAGATGGCTTGGTCGTAATAAGTTACCATTGTAGTTCTGCGTCTGATGTCTGCGGTGGTTGGGAGACTATCTCACAAGTCACCTGCAAGCATCTCTGGTCTGACAATGCGCGTCATCGCATTACTGGCGGTGTCGCCGTGACAAGCCTGCTCCAGCAAGGCAAGCTGGCAGCCAGAAATCGTACAACGGCAGTTGGCGAGAGAAGCTAACTTTTCAAGTCCACCTCAGACTAGACTAGAATAGCAGGCAGAATGTCCAGCTCCTCGCTCTTCGGTCCACGAGGAAACTTCTCGCTCCACCCCTTGCAGTCTCGAAGCTCACATATAACAGAAATTCCCAGGATTTTAAGTTATACGATCATTTGGATTGGATCTTCAGGTCGGCACCTAATGTCACGTGATATCCCCGATATGTGATCTAACAGAGGTCGGACATATTCGGCTATGTTCGCCGGGGTGAGAGCACATTCGGGTGTCGGGCGGCAGACATTTCCCGCCAGGTGAGTGACCCATCCCCAGGGAGCAGAGTGTGTTATCCGGCAAACCCCAAATCCGCGACGTCCTGTCGCCAAGGTTCGGGAAGACCAAGATTAGCTTCAAGCCTACATAGCTCAATAATTCTTTAATATTCGCTTCACCAAGATACACTGTATGTTCACCATTTCATTACAGTCCTCACTTGGAATCTTGCGTACTTTATAAAATTACAACAAAAATCTATTTAGGTGGTCGCCCAAGATTTATGTAAATTACTCTAACATTATGACATATATAATAAAAATGCACCTTGTAACGTGGCGACAGAGCGTCATGTTACAATATGTACAATTGTACATACATACAAGGTGAATAAAAAAAATAACGGAAGTAAGTTTAAACAGAAGGAACAGTAAAATATGACTAACATGAAAGTTCCCGTCAAGGTAATAAAACTGAAAAAGTTGTTGGATGGTACCCGTATGTTTCAAATATGAACTGGGAACAGTGTTAAAAGTAGCGGTCTTGCAAGCTGGCTGAACAAACCCCTTTAAAATCTTTCCTGTGTTGTGACTACTGTTTTAAAAAAACGTTTTTTCTGACTTGAAAAAATAAACATAAAAAAAACTGTGAAAAAAAACATGTTTTTTTCTGGTACATGTTTTTTTTCATAACTACTAAATTTGATATTTTTATGGCATTTATCGTTTAATATGACTGTTTTAGACTTTATACTAAGTACTTATCTTAATTTTTAAATCTACTATATTTTTCTGGTTCAGTAGAAAAAAATACAAAAATATTAGCAATATAGACTGATGTATAGGCCAACTTTTACGAACGGGGATTTCCCGAATAGGCTTGGTGACACGAGAAGGAATCCCCGTTGGTTGGATTGATACTCACTTTTTTAAATAGTGCTGCCAGCCCTACAAATTTATCTGTAGACCTATGGCTCTTATTAAAAAAATTAGGAATTTTAAATTTATCAACGGTTTTTGCCTCTTTTTATTACTTATTGTGCATTCCTTATATTCGTATACTTGTTTAATTGCCAGTTATTATGAATCATTTCCTTGCAACCGTTGGCATAAACCTACGATTGAAAAGAAATAAAGCTCCTATTTTGTATGATAATAGACTTAAATTCAAACTTAAAAGACCGTAATATGGAATTATCGGCGCAGTCTTTATGCACAGTGCGTACTTGGCTCACAATTTAAAATTGAAAACTCAAAATCTTTTGTGTACAATACAATCAGTAAAATAAAATGTAAATACTTCTGAAGTTACGGATCCAGAGGAGACAGAAGAAGAAAAAGAAAATTCCAACTCCGACCACACTAGTGTTGGTATTACTGATACTAGTGAATGTGGTACTGACCAAGAGGATGGATAAAAATTTATGTTACCTATATAGATACATTTATGAATCATTATGTAAGACATTATATGATTTAGTAAGGTTTAAAACACACATGTAAAATGTAACTTCCGTAAATAAAACTATAATTTATCAAATATATTGTTTTCTGAAGGGAAAAAACAATCAAATTTTGAAAAAAACCAGGGTGCCAGGTTTTTTTTTCACAAATCTGAAAAAAAACTTTTTTTTTTCAATTTGCAACACTAGTTGTGACCTCTAGGCTCATGACGGCAAGATTAGTAACTGTACGGATAAAAATGTGTCCATGGTATTATACATCTTATCCACGTTATTAACGGTAGACAAAATATCATTTGTTGGTTTGTATCCGCATAATGGCAAGTACAAATTTTGGCGACGGTAAGCCGGTGCGGCTTTTGGTGCCTTCTGGCTGCAGTAACACAAAGCATGCGCACTCCAGTGTGGTAGGTTTGCGTTTAATCCCTCGCCTTTTCCTCACCAGCATCCTACTCTCACATACGTAACTTTTACAACAGGGATTATTCCGGCTGCAGACAAAGGCTAAATGCTAATATAGGGGAGAGCATTTAAAGTGGTAACTGTTGTCCGCAGAACTTAAGCCGCTTTTTTCGTTTAATTGGATGTGATGTCCACCACGTTATTTGCTACGGCTTGGATTAAGTGCAACTTACAGTTTCCTGTGATATCCTTGAATGAAAAAGGAGAGAAATGGAATGAATGCTG
This sequence comes from Vandiemenella viatica, assembly GCA_031002005.1. Lineage (NCBI taxonomy): Eukaryota > Metazoa > Arthropoda > Insecta > Orthoptera > Morabidae > Vandiemenella > Vandiemenella viatica. Next base: position 104,500,687 of record JARYHS010008074.1, on the reverse strand, counting down.
TCATTTTACAAGGTAGTTGCAGTTAGCTTTCTCAACGACCGGATTTAACCGTCAAAAGCATCGAATCACAGTTCCTTTGGGCTCTTTAGCCTATTTATTATATATTAACGCAGCTTTACTTATTCAATTAGTCGGTGATCGAAATTAGAATTGTTAATATGCAGTTATCTATCAAGAATACACGTAAATCACTTCAGCATTCGAGAAAATCTGTATCTTCCTCTTCCAGTACAATATATTTCAGTTTCATCAATTAGTTGTGAACTGAAACATTTTCTATTGGATTAAGACCACTATCCCTTATTTCGTCGCTTTTGAATGATTATTCCGAAACGCATCACTGAACGCCTTGATGTCGGCAACCAGAGAAGCACAAACATTGCTACTTAGCCGCTGACGTTTCTTTTTTTATAATAATTGATAAAATTGCAATGGAGCGTACGCTCCGGTGGCAATCTCCCTATACACCCGTCTTTCTCCTTTCCTCTTACAACCTACTATTGCCCTCAACTAATTTTTACTTTAAATTCTTTCAGTGTTTTTGGTAAATTATTCATCAATTCTCTTGGCAATTAATTACAATCCCTTACACTCTCTCCTATGAAAGCAAATATTCCCACACCCTTATGCCTAAAATCACGTGCCAACCTGTGGTCAAGGTCATCTTTACCCTTCCATCCACCTCTCTTAATTTTCTTACCAATATCTTTCCATACTTTATCACCAGTATAGGCCTTGTACATACCCATGACACACTTCAGTCTTCTTCTTTCCACCAAAGAATCCCACTCCAGCTCCTTTATCATATTAGTTACCGATTGTGTTTTGCGATAATTTCCAAAGACAAATCTGGCAGCCCTTCTCTGCACCTCTTCAACAACTGTATTTAATACCCAAAATGTGGGTCCCATACTACACCACCAATTCCCTTACTTTTCTAGTGCATCCCATAATCACTCTTTCCAACTGGTAAGGATTTTAAACCCTTTCCCCACTACCTGTCCAATGTGCCTTGCCCATTTAGGTTTGCTATCAAATGTTATACCTAGCTAATACATTTAGACTCTTCAATAAGTAGCTCCTTTGCCACTTTATAATTATAGCCAATCATTAGCTTTTTATCTTTGTACCATGTTGACTCTCTCAGCTAATTATTCTATCTAGATCACCTGCACTTGTCTACAGTCTATTTTAGTATGGTGCCACAATACATGTGCAGGGGATAAAAGTATTTATAACTATAATTGTAAATTAAGAGGTTTAATTAAATAGTTATTCAGAAATAGAATTAAGAATCTCAAGCGAGATTGAGGCAGGTAGCATATTTCAGGACGCTGCTGTGGCAGCCATTAGGGCAGTCAGGCCACGCTAAAGGCCAGTCACCCTGGTCCCGCCCTGAGTTTAGTATGCAGAACAGCCTGCTAGTATCACCCCACGAACACCTAAAGCCGTATTTTGTGAGAGGCTGTATTCGTGGGAGCCTGTGTTCCATAGAGCAGAGATTGTACTGGAAAGTTGGAATGTCAATGTTGGTAGTGCTCCTCTGAGAAAGGCATCAAACAAACCCATATACAGTTAGCCGGAGAGTATTTAAGGCCCATCGAACACAACAGTGTCCTCAGTTTTTCTCAGTGTGACCTATTGCTGTATCTGCCTTCACCGAAAGCCTGCTGAGTATGATGTAGGTCCATTAATAATTCTGTCTCTCTAGGTGTCTCTGTCAAAGAACTTAATCTCGCTACTGGTTTTGGTATAAAGGAAACAAATTCCATCAGGATGATTTTTTTAACTGCTTACATGTGAATCTTAGATGCAGACAATGAGGTGGTAGTTGAACTTTGGGTTGTTGGACAATTTTATTAACTTTTTTGTTTTGAACACGTGTTCGAATTTTGAGTAAAGATCTTTGTAGACAAGTTGCTTAAATCGAACAGAAGATAATTAAAATTGGTTCATCATCTTTCAACTTATTTTATTTTTTAACGGTTTCTGTCCTCTACTACTTTACTATTAATAAGTGGTTTGCTGAAAATGAATGGAGACATTTTCCAGCAATTAACCAAGAATTAATATTTTATCCATGATGGATCAGTGGAACTCCGTGACTGTTATATCAAAATTAATGGTAAAAAAAACAGCAACCAGTCACATGTGACTGGTTGCTGTTTTCTTTACCATCAATTTTAACCAAGAATTATTAAAGGTGGGAGGTGGGAGAGTTACACCATCTACCGCAGAAGGGCACGCGGATAGTTTGTAAAACCATCTGATGTGATCACCGGACAATCAAAACTGACATCTTCTTATACAACAAACTTAGCATTCAGAGCACATAATAGGAATGAGATTCGAAAACACATCCCATTTCTCCTTCTATACATGTTTGAAGCAGAGTCAGTTGGTTTAAAATTACACGATGTACCTCGTGTTTAATGCAGAGATCTTTAAGTATAATAACCAACTGCCGTTAAACGCAAATAATATAATCTATGGTACCGTTGAATATGTTTTCTACGCTAAAAATTTTCAGACAATTTCCTACCAGATATGTAGTTGTGAGTTCTATACCGTTACAACTCATATTCACAACGAGATTTATTTCCGTGATGGAAAAATGCATGGAAATTCATTTCCTGCTATGCCCACAAATACTTGCAGTGGAGAGCAAACCTCTCCAAAAATCGAAGTGAATACTGTATCTGTGAGTTTACGAACAGCTCACATAGGAAAAACTTTAATATAATCAAAACGTACAGTTACACCAGAGTATGTAAATATTTCATTATCGTTTGCGATTTGAATTCCTACTTACAATACAGCTGTTAACTGTAACTTGTTGCTAATAAGAATTTATTCTAACAGCTGAAACGCAAAGGGTAACAAGAGACTGGGAAAACAATAAAAAGTGTAGCGATCGTAATGTAAACTAATCTACAGAAATTTTTTTAAACTTCTGGAAAGATGGAAAATGCTTTCTATAAAAATTCAGAGCTTAATAATCAAGCAACAGCATCCTGCTGTAATCAATCCCATTGCTTTCACTACTGAATCATAAACAGTTTATATAAAGCTGAAATTTTAACATCCTGCTAGGAAGTATCCAAACATCGTCGTCGACGGAATTAGCAAGTTGTTATATCTGGTGTATGAAAGCCGCACAAAAATGCTGAGGATATAAATTTTGTTTCTCTGTCACATATTAAAAATTTCTCCTGTTGTGAATAATTGGACATTTGTGCTACAATTTTCATCAATTCGGCTTAATAATTAATTCAGATAGCTAAAGTCATTTCCAGCTTGACTCACTCATTTACCCTGTATGGTAGAAGTGTTTATGTCTAGAATAAAACTTTTTGTAGTACTGTGCTACCAAACGCTATCTCTCGCTATGACTTTTATAGTATACCGTAATTTCTAGAATGTTTACTGGTCTCGAAAATGTCTTAAGATATATCCTTTCTACTGTATTACACTTGAAATAATTTATGATTTGTAAGTAGTTATCGTACATTTTCAATGAGAAGTTTTATGACGTATGTCATGTTAAAACGTAATCATTGAAGAAATACACATAAAATTACAAAAACAACCCTATTTATTTCAGTGATCTCAATAAGATTCACTAAACATGTTATAGTTATAAACAAGTTTAATAGTTAATTTTACGAAAGCGCAAGACAAAACCACCTTTATGTTTGAAATATCTAATTCCTTATATCCCGATTTGCTATAAGATGGTCCAACTTAAGTCCTAAATTCACTATCTTATATTTGTTGTCTAATCATTGAACGCTAATAAGCATAACTTTTTGATACCTGTAAACCATTTATTCGTCATTGGTGTTGATAGTGAAAGAGTAATTAAAAAAAATACTTATGTATGCATTAAACCTGTACCTTATTCTGGTGTTCAATAGTGTCTCTGTCTTTATTAAGTTCTCCCCCATTCTGTATCATCAGCAATTAGAGTATGGAGACGTAAATAAACTGCACCACTTCCGTAAAACTGTGTAAACGTTTCATCATTTTAATCACTTCGAGAAAGACTTTTCAGTTTCGGACAAGAACATTAAAACAAACTTCTCATATCGCTAAATTAACATATTTACTGTATAAGTTATGATTTTAACGAACAAACCACTGCATATTTATTTTAATGAATCACTGTTATGTTTTGAATTGACCTGAGAGACTCCCGACGATCATTCATCTCCTCAGCAATACGTAACAATAAACATCGTTTCATTTTGCATAAGGCAGTTTTTTCTTATTTCTTCTCCATATTTCAGCCGTTACCGTGTTGTCAATAACTGCAATAATGGCAACAGAAATGAGATAAATATCTATACCACCGAGTTTACATGAATTACATATATTAAAGAACATCTCCCACTTAACGTTTCTTTCTGCAAGTATTGATTTCCTTTTTTACGATTTCTTCCCTAGTATTGATGAAAAACCGACATACGATAACAGTTTTAAAATCCACAAAGAAGGTAAACATATCTATACGAACTCTAACACTAAATTTCAAACAGATCTGATAATTATTACCGAAGTTAACGTGCTCAATTTGTCACAGATAAATACATTTTAAGATATGCAAATTGTGATTAAAAAGGTCTCTGAATAAATTAAAGCGTCATGAAACTCTCATTCCGAATATTTTAGATGATAATCCAAATCTGACAATAAGATATTTGAGTAATGCTCCAATGTGATGTTAACCGTTGTTCCGCCGGATGGTGTCGTGGAAACAAAACGTTTGACGGCTGCGTTATTACGACCCCATTCGGCTGCACACCAGTGAAGGTTACATTACAACAAGGTGGTTTCTGGACGAAAATTATTATTGGTATTGGTTATTGGTATTTTAGGGCGCGTCGACGTCGGGGTCATTAGCGCACGAAAATTAATTTGACACCCTACATATCTACATAAATGGAGTAGGTATTGTTCATAACATGATGTAGGATATTTTTTTTGTATTTGTACTATACTTCAAAGATTGTTGAAGCTCCCCTCTGCAGCGTCTATACTTACCACTGTTTTATATTTTAGAGGCAGTTGGGTACACTCGGTTTTTATTGAAAGTAAGAATTGTGTAAAAGAGTTTTAATCAGTGTGTTACAGATATCGTGCATGAAGTTATTTACCGTTTTAGAAGAAATAGGTATCTATATTTTGTGTTGATGACAGCTCAGGTGGGAATTATATACAACGAAGAAAGTAAATTATTTGCCAAGAGAGCAAAGAAAGAATTTCTATGCAAAGACTATCATTTTCGGTAACAGTGAAAGCTTGGAACACCTAATAAACAGACTGAGAATTAAGTAAAAAAAATAAGGGAGAAACATTGTCAATCTGAAGTCAAATCTCCTTTAAAATTTCTTTTTATAGTCAAACAGAGGCTGGAAAGTTATTAATTTTATGAGTTAGGGTCTACTAAATATTAAACATTTTACGAATGTTTATGCGTATTGGAGTTTTTATCTTTTATGTATTTTATTAAGACCCTTTGTTGTTGTATTCCATTATATTATAAAGGATATATTCCTAAAATTCAATTCACCTATTCATTCAAACGTTTGTAAGTTGTAAAAAACATGTTATGGGATATTTATCATGCAGTTGCCATGAAGAATGGCTATTTGAAAGATAATAATAATAATAATTTTATCAAAGACTGAGGGTTGAAAATATTTAGTTACGTCTTTGGCGATATTAGGTGCATAACCATACTTAATTGTGTCATCCGGATACAAAGATAGCGTAGTACATCACTCAGTACACATTTAGAAACATTTCATGTTTCACGGAATATTTTTGTTTGTATTTAGTAGTGCACACCGGGAAATCCTTATTCTTTGAAAATTCTGACGTCCGCAATCCGACCAAGCAAATTATATTAAGATAAATAGCAGCTACATGTAATAAGAAATTATAAATATTTACTGCTTGAAAAAAGCTATATTCATTCTAATGAATCTGTGATGAAACTTTAACAAAATTAAATTTCTTCTCATTTAAAGACTTTAGGCCATTAATCACAGCTTTCAACAAAACGTGACGATTTTACACAGTAAGATTAATGCTCATGCCAAGAATTTAATTTTGAATGCCATCTTTATTCGAAGCTTGTGTTTCTTTTGTAAGTTATCTCTTTTGTTTACTCAAGTATTCACATCACAAAATTAGAAGATATCTATCACTATTTTAACTGAGTACATATGCTAAAATCGCAAAATTTCCAGTACAGACGATTCTTTCATATGACAAGAAGAACCTATATATATCTGAATACGTCTTTATAGACGTACACTAACATCACAGAGTCTAATTTTTTGGAGAATACTCTTTTAAAGAGTCTTGCGATGTGAGAGAGTGACTAATGATTTTCATTTACAGTTTCTGTAACATTCTTGTTGAAGGTGGTTTTAATCAAGGAAAACACATTTAATTTCTCCTATTCATAAATAATCCGTCGACACATTTTAACCGACTCCTGTGTACAAACCCTTCTCAAGCTCTCTTTTCTGCAGTTCATGCTTTCTCGTCTCTTAAACATTTAATTTTAAAATCTCAAGGAACGTGTTCGAATCAATATGTGATCCAGTGAAATGACTAAAATTGTTGTGTTAACTGACTTGTAGTCCTCAACCTTATTTTTCGTAAAACTTTACATTTAATATTAATCGTGAAGTTAACGAACTATACGCATGTAATGTAATTAGACGAATTATAGATCTCTGTGTTAGACGTTTTAAATTACACCCACTTATGAAAACGACCGGAAAAACTGTAGGTTGGATTTTATCGCAAAACGCCAGGGTAAAATCCTAATTCTCTCCGCATTGCCTGTTGAGTCATGGCTTGCGACACTATTGGTGGAATCGGTCCGTAATATGGGTATTCAAATCTTATTAGTTTATCTGTCTGTTTATTTCAGTTTCATGAAAAAAACCATTAACAAATTTTCATGGGAGTTCCACAGTTTAAATGAATATGGTTTGCTTTAAAATCTTAGGTATGCGTTCATACAGTACGTTGGTCTACATAACAGTTGTCTGATGGTTCAGTGGTTAAGGCATCTGCCTGGAGAGCGAAAGGTTCCCGATTGGAATCCCTGTCTCGGAGTGGATTTTCATAAGCCCTTAACCAGTCCGTGAGGGACGCTCTGGCACAGCTTAAGGCGCATTCCCACGATCCCTTCTAACGAAGGCGAGACGGGACGGGACCTCATTAGCCGCAGTTTAGGGACGACCGTGGGCCGCAGGTTAGTCCTAGCTTAACACGCCACCACCTCCGCACCACGTTGACTAATGTCGTTTGGCACAGAGCACTTTACAGCAACAGAAGTGGTGCGCACCGCTGCTGCAAACCGATGGCAACAGCGCACCGCTACACATACCTGTGATGTTTACCGACTCAGAGTGGGTAGCTGCGTCTCGTCTCCGCTAGCAGAGGCAGCCCTGTTACCATGGAGTGTGGTTGAGTATTCGTCCCGTCCCGTCTCGTCTCACATTCGTTACAAGGGATCGTGGGAATGCGCCTTTATTGTGTAATGTGAAGTACGCCAGGAACGCTTCCGCTGTTCGGATTATACATTAAACTATAGTTCCTCTCTATGGCTAACAACTTTTGCTGTAACTCTGATGTTGCTAAGCCCCACTGCTAATTTTTACATTAACCAGCAGTAAGTGATATCCCGCTCCTCGCAACATATGGCCCTACTGTTGGTTTTGGCGGTAGTGATATCACTTAGCGTTTTATTACTACTATTCAACAAACCACTTTATAAGATATACATGTTAGCGCAACGGGTATTATAGTCAAATAATTCAATTACTCCACTCATTTATTTGAGAAACTTTATTCTATACTTCAAACGTTCGCTGCTACAAAATACTGCCAACACACACTTCTCTCTGTATATGCTCTCTCCTAGTACTCTCTCGCCATATTGCCATCTTCACTCTCCCACCATACACAATCACAGTAGTGCCAACTACAACAAACTAAATTCTAAAAAAACTTAAAATTACCCCAAATGTCTACACAAACTACTCATGTTGTGAAGTCTATTTAAACTATTTTATTTACAATTATTTTTTATTACAATGATTTTGTGAGTGGGATCTCACATATGCCCCCACTTTATAACAAACAAGCATATTTTAACAAAATTGGTTGGCTTGTTATAAAGTCCAACCTTTTTCACAAATCATTGTCTTTATATACATTTCCACAATTCTGTCCTTATTTATAACAATTATCACTCACTGTCTCTATCAGTCTGCATCTTTACCAGTCAACGTTATACAAAACCACCAAATTTCACAAGAACACAATATGTCACTTATCTCTTCTGATCTTGTACATTTTCAAGTCTGTTATGTTTCTTAACCCAAATTTCTTACCAGACTTAGGATACACTAGCCAGTATGCGTTCCTATGTGGCTTCCCTTCTACCTTAAATGGTCCGTGGTACACGTCAAAGAATTTCTTAATCTCCGCATTTAATTCGCATGACCTCTCCTGAGTCTTTACCAGTACCAAATCTCCCAAATTAAATTCGACAGGTTTATATCTTCGGTCGTGCCTGTTTCTTCTCTCTTCCGATCTTTTCTTCATTCTTTCCTTTACCTGACTGAATATATCTTCTTGGGATCTCACTTGACTTACTGGAAATTTCACTATTTCGCGTACCAAGTTAGGAGCTTCCTTATTATACATTATAAAATATGGACTGTAACCCGTACTTTCACTGGGCACGCTGTTTATCACATCTTCAAAATCAGCTACATATTCTACCCAAGTAGTATGCTTATTGCTGCAGTACGTTCTGAACAACCGACCAATCTCTCTCATAACCCTTTCTGCTGGGTTACTTGCCGGATGATACGCCGATATCCTTATGTGCTTTATTCCATTCGTTTCCATGCATTGTGCCCATTTTCGAGAGGTAAATTGGCTCCCATTATCCGACAGTATCGCCTTCGGGTATCCCACCTTCTTAAAATAATCCTTTTCTAATCTGTCCTACTAATACTTTGCCAGTGGCCTTTCTGATTGCATAAAACCTTACAAACTTCGAAAACACATCCAACATTACAAAAATATAGGCAAATCCACCCTTTGACTTTGGTAATGGTCCGTACAAATCTACTGCTACCAATTCCAATACTTTTTCAGGCAATATACTTTGCATCAACCCTTTTATAGCTACTGTCGAAATTTTTGTCCTTTGACAACGATCACAACTGGCTATCCTTTGTGCCACCCTCCTTTTCATGTTGTCAAACAGCACTATTTCTCTTAGCTTACGAGTGCATTTAGCTGCTCCATAGTGACCATAACTTAAGTGCACATAGTCTATAATTACGTCAACATACTTGGTTGGCCAACATATCTTCCAATCGTCCGAAAACTCATCTGTTCTCCTAAATAGGATTCCATCGAAAACTTTATAATACTTAGGCAACTTTATATTCGTTGGATCTCCCAAGTTTTGCTTTATCAACTTCAAACATTCGTCTTCATTTTGCCGCCGTCTCATATTCTTGCAAATCTCCCTGATACTTCTTTCATGAGTTACTCCTTTCATGTAAAACATTTTAATTGCCTTTCCCGGTCCGATACTCTCATCCATGTTGCTCGTGCCCAACGGCAGTCGTGACAGTGCATCAGACACTTTGTTGTCACTACCCTTAATATATCTTATATCAAAATCAAATTGTTGCAAAAATAGAACCCATCGCGTCAAACGGCTGTTCATAAGTTTGCATTCACGCAAAAATGTCAAGGCCTTGTGGTCAGTAAACACTATTGTTTTATGGCCCCATAGATAGAATTTGAATCTTCCAAATCCCCACACAATAGCCAAGGCTTCTTTCTCAGTTATTCCATAGGATCGTTCATGCTTATTGAGCACTCGGCTAGCAAATGCAATTGTTCGGCTCTCTTCTTTCCCGTTAACCTCCACTAGTTGAAATAAATGAACACCTAACCCATAGTCAGAACTATCAGTTCCCATGCAAAATGGTAAATTCAAATCCGGGTGATACAATATTTTACTATTCTTTAACTCGTTCTTTAACTTCTCGAAGGCTTGCTGACACTGCTCCGTCCATAACCAAGTTGAATTCTTCTTCCTTAGTTCTATTAAGTGTGGGTTATTGAACGATTGATCTGCTACAAATTTCCTGTAAAAACCGCACAAGCCAAAGAATGACTTCAACTGCTTCTTGTTACTTGGAACTGGAAATTCAGCGATGGCTTTTATTTTCTCTGGATCTGGTTGTATTCCAGCTGAATCTATTTCATGTCCCAAGAATTTTATCCCTTTCTTCACAAACTCACACTTAGCCAATTTTAATGTCATGCCCCCTCTTTGCAAGGCTGCTAACACTTCTTCTAGAATTTCACAATGTTCTTCCCAAGTACGAGTGCTGATCAATATGTCATCAACATAAACGGATAACTTGCTCAGCAACCTATCTCCTAACACTTGATCCAAAGCTCTTATAAACACGGAGACAGAAACATTCAGTCCAAACGGAACCACTCTGTATTGATAACACCTACCCCCAAACAAAAACGCGGTGTACTTCCTTGATTCTTGTGCCAATGGGATCTGCCAATACCCGGCGGTCAAGTCCAAACTTGTCATATACTTCACACCGTAAAATTTCTGTAACATTTCCTCAAGGTTTTCCGGCCGATCGGTTCTCTCTGTCCACAATTTCTGTTCAAGGTCCTGGCGTCTAACACTAATCTTACTGATCCATCTTTCTTCCCCACTACTATCAAGGGATTGTTGTACTGGCTGCTACTTCGTTCGATTATACCCCAACGAATCATTTTATCAATCTCCTGCTCTACGGCTTTCTTCTTCGCCAATGGTATGGGGTATGGTTTCACAAAAAACGGGGTGTGAGGCTTTATCTTCAAAATACATTCATAATTCTTCACTATTCCAGGACAGTCAGAAAATACATCCTGATATCGTCTTAAAATTCCTTTCAAATCTTCTTTTTGTTCACCAGTTATCCCATTCAATGCTTCAATATCCATTATATCATTGATTCCAACAACGCTTCTGTCTCTTCCTTCTTCACCCATCTCTAGGTCATCTACATCATCTACTTCTGTCATTACTTCATACACCGCTCGTATTCTTATATCTCTCCCTACATTCTTCGCAGTTGCCGATCCGCTACCAAACTTAATTTTGTAGTTCTCATCATTTTTCCATACATCCATTTCTCCTTTGTAGCAATCAATTAAAGCCTTAAATTTGCTTAACCAATCCATTCCCAAAATACAGTTGATACTAAGATCGGGTACAACCAAGCATGTGTGTTCCATTGCGACTCCATCTATTTCCAATTCTAATAATATCTGAACCTTCACTCTTTTGCTTAACTTTCCAGTAGCACCAATAACTTGTACTTTGCGCACCGGCATTTCGGTAATTTTATTGTCTTTCATTATACGGGCATATAACTTGTGTGATATGGCTGTCAACTCACTACCAGTATCCGCTAATGCTTCACTGTTCAATCCAAAGAGCTTCACAAAAAACACCGGATGTCTCACTTCCTCCTCTTCCTCCTTTAAAAACTCTTCTTGCAATAAATCTCTTTCAAGTTCTTCCTGTGACCACTTCAACAATTCAACTTTACTTCCATCTTTTAGGCACAATTGCTGTAAATCTAATTCTCTGCTACTACATTGGCTATCGTCTTCCGTGTTCCATCTACTGTTGTTTCCTACTAGATCTCTTTCTTCTTCTATTTGACCAGACAAATTATTCACCACATTGGATTCACTTGTTTCCCATAACTAAGCTCATATCATGACCACATTCTTCTGAAACTTGAACATTTGCCCCCTCTAGCATTATACTTTCTTCTTCATCATTGACGGCGTATTTCTTCACCAAGAAAAATCTCACTTCTTCTGTTTCATCATTGTTTAATATTCCATTTTCCTCTTCTATTTCACTATTTTCTTCCTCTTCGCTACTATAATCTCTTTCGCTGCATAATTTCTCACTTCCTCCTTCTTCGTTGTCATTAGTACTATCACTATCCACTGATGTAGTCTCATACAGATCTTCGTCCACCCTTTCTGATATAAGCTCATTTGGTAACATTTCTTCCTCTGCAGTGTATTTCTTTATATTCTCCTCACAGTTCTTTTGATTATCATGATTTCCCACGTCGATTCTAGCCAATTCTTGTACCTCTTCTTCGTGCCAATTATATTCACACATCCTTGTAATGTTCTGCGGCTCATCCTCATTTAACAAGTTGAAACATTCCCACCATTTTAACGGCTCCTCCTCCTCAAAAACATCTTCTTCTATTGTTCTCTCATGATTATGTGTTCCGTTCTTGAAGTTCACATTCTGTACATCACATTCAGTTGTTTTCTCCCGTATGCTTTCAGTTCTACCTTGATTATTATTGTCGTCATCTAGTTTGGTCACCTCCTCTCGATCCTTCGGTCCTGTTTTGAACTTCTTCCGCTACTGTTCGGACCGCCCCAGTTGCGGCACTGAGTTTCCCATCATTCGCTCATGATCATGATGCCTTACTTCCTCCCTTCTTACTGCCTGGCCATTATTGTGATGCGACCACTGATTGTCATGGGTTCTGTTTTCATATTCCCTTCTCCTATTATCACCCGAATTCCTGTTGAACTGATCTCCTCGGTTATATCCGTTCATACGGCCTCTATCTCTTGTAAAATTATCTTGCGATGGCATTTGGTTTGACCTGTTATAATTTCTGAAATCATTCCTCCTATCTTCCCTCGGTCCATGTTCATTTGTACTACTCCAACGATCTAGTCTTTCAACTGCTTCGAGAAATTCTTCTACACTATTCCATTGATTTATTATAAGCTTCTCTTGAACAGGTCTGGGCAACTTTTGTAATAATACTTCTATCTTTTCATCATCATCTATTTCTTGGTCCAGATAACGTAATTCCTTCATAACTGCTTCACAAAAGTATTTCATACTACCATCACGCCGACTATAATATCTACAATTCCAAAAATCCCTTCTCACTCTTCTTTGCCTCCGTTGTGACCAATACTTGCTCAAAAATACTCTCAAAAATTCTTCATAGTTGTTACACTCCTCGTCACTCTCGCAACTCCATGCAAAAGCATCCCCTCGTAACATGTTCTTAACATACCTTATTTTGTCAACGTCAGACCACTCGTAAGGTAAGCCATTTTTATAAGCTCTAACAAATTCTACAGGATGAACTTCTCCTTCGGGTTCAAATTTTACTTCCGGTAACTTGAAATGATTCGTAATGATGTTACCGCTTCCCATAGTAGTACACACCTCGCCGTTCTGCTTCCTTGACTCTTTGAGTTAATTGTAATATCTCTTCTCTCACATCTTCTTTAACTAAGTCGACCTGGTTAGCTACTTCCGCCACCTTGCATGTCACTCCTTTTGCCTCCTTGTCCATAACCATTAGTCTCTCCCCTAATCGAGAAATCCTTTTGGAGTTAGTTTCTGCCTTCTCTTTCAACTCTTCAATCCCTTTAGCACATTCCCTCTGATTTTCATAGATTATTTTATTTTCTTCCCGCATGGCCATTTGCTCTTCTTGTATTGTATTGCTACTTTTCTTCACTTCCTCCTCAACTTTCTGTTGCACTAAACATTCTACATTCTTTTTAGTAGTCTCCCCAAGCTTTTCCACATAATCATACACCATCGTTATTTCCTTTTCCATTCTTGTGTCCACTTCCTCTTTTAATTTTTGCCTCATATTTTCTATCTTCTTGTCACACCTGTCTTCTGATTGCCGAATACACTCATCCATTTTCAACAACATATCCTGCTTCATCATTCGCATTTCGTCCGAAATTCGTTCACAATTATCGGCTGTTCGTTTTGATTCCTCTCTCATCTCTTCTGTCATCCTCTGACTTAATACAATTTTTCTTTCCATATTTTCTGCTGTTAATTCAATTTTTCTTTCCATATTTTCTGCTGTTCGTTTTGATTCCTCCCTCATACACTCCATTAAAGAAATTAACATTGATATTTCGCCACCTTTCTGTTTCTGGGCATCAATCATTTCATTACCTCCTTCTTTTTCTCGTATTTTAACTTGATCGACTGGTACTGGTGTAGAGGTAACATTTGTCATGAAATTCTCTGACTCATGGTCACCGATATAGCTACTTTTAATATCAACACTAATATCACCACTGGTCAGCGACTCAAATCCGCTTCCCCCCACGCGGTCAGAGATATCAACGCTACTAACTTCTGCTACACTACATACGCTAACTCCATTTCCCTCCCTTACAATCGAGCGCTCACCGAAACCAGAATCTTCATTGTTGACATTAGCATTATCATTATTATCCCCCTCTTTAATTTTTAATTCAGCATCGCGGTTGACCAATTTTTCACTAATTGCTGCCATGTTAATTACAAATTTTAATCAAACACAGTACCACGGGCTAAGTCTGCTACAAAAATTATTCCGCCAAATCACAAGACAATATTACACATACAAAATCACTTCACAATTTTACAACGCCGTATTACAACGCAGCTAGACTTCCAAACGGGTACAGAAACCCTTTCCAGAATTACTTACTGTACCAAAAAAACAGCTGCACCCCTGTAAAAAATAAATTTTGCCACACAAAATATACACAACATGTTATTACATCGAAAGTTACAATGACTGACATACATGCATATACATAATTTGCTTTATATTCGTCTACTTAAAAAATCTTCCCCCCTGTATTTAATTATTTTCTTTATTACTTTAACTAAGACTTTCACAGCATGTAAATTTAGCTTAAACAGTTTTTTTACGGACCAAAATTATTCTTACGACAATTTTACAAATTTTAAATTTTCAATTTTTACAAACAGTACTCCGTTACTTTATGCTTGTTTTCAAATAGTTATGCTTAATTCAACCGTTCATTTGCTGATAGTTACACCACTTCTTTTTCCAATCAAGCAACAAAATTGTTCAGCAAAAGTTACAACGTTAATTTCCGTCAGTCTTTTCTGTAATTACTGCTACTCTGATTACGCTGAAATTCTTCCAAGAAAATTAAATTGTCTTTTGTACTTGCCACATCTGCGCCGTTATTTCTTCTTTCTTGAAAATACCTGCTACCAGTCGCCGATGTTTTCCTCGCGTCGTCTGCTTCCGATGAAATTATTCCAGCTCGTAAGCAATGCGATACATTGCCTAATCCTGGCTTAAGGGTCGCCAATTTGCTAAGCCCCACTGCTAATTTTTACATTAACCAGCAGTAAGTAGATATCCCGCTCCTCGCAACATATGGCCCTACTGTTGGTTTTGGCGGTAGTGATATCACTTAGCGTTTTATTACTACTATTCAACAAACCACTTTACAAGATATACATGTTAGCGCAACGGGTATTATAGTCAAATAATTCAATTACTCCACTCATTTATTTGAGAAACTTTATTCTATACTTCAAACGTTCGCTGCTACAAAATACTGCCAACACACACTTCTCTCTGTATATGCTCTCTCCTAGTACTCTCTCGCCATATTGCCATCTTCACTCTCCCACCATACACAATCACAGTAGTGCCAACTACAACAAACTAAATTCTAAAAAAAACTTAAAATTACCCCAAATGTCTACACAAACTACTCATGCTGTGAAGTCTATTTAAACTATTTTATTTACAATTATTTTTTATTACAATGATTTTGTGAGTGGGATCTCACAATGTGTACCCACCTACAGAAAAATTCAAGCAAAATAAAAGTTTAACGTGGACCTCCTGTGTACATCACAGTAGGAATTTAACATCTCTTCTAAGCATTTAGAGTTTTGATTTATAAGCAGCCGAAGAGTAGGGCTGAGCAGTGCGGCAACTGGTTCAGCCTCTTCGGTCATTCAACATTATATTTACGAAGCAACAAACTACATTCAAAAACACTCGTCATACTAGAAACACGCAGATAGAAATACTTAGAAACACATGGATAGGAGCTGACCACTGTTCCTCTGTATCTGGCCGCAGATGTAACATTGTGACTGAAAAGAGTTATCGAGTTTCATACGTATACCAGGTGTGTTAGATAAAAAACTGATAATATGCAAACATGCAAGGTACATAATTTTTACCCCTGATAAGATCATGTACTTTGCATGTTTCACATATCATTATACCTTGAATTTGGTCTTAATTGCCTAACCTTTCACAGGCTTGCTCATTTCAGTGCCAATGTCCCGTCGAGCATCCAATGCTGTTTTTTTTTAGTTTTGAATAACAGCTAGATATCTAAATGGGAGCATGCCTGGGAATATGAACCATAATGATGGAGTGTAACGCGTTTCTCTCTGTGAAAATCCTGAAACAATTGCACAATTTTATCATTTCACCTTCTCGAGAGAATCACGAGTGAGGGTTGTGCTAATTTTCAGATCACCTGCCGAATAGATAAGTTTATAAATATTATTACTTAAAAGGATTTCGTCCATTTTTTCTAAAAACACTAATGATCGATTTTTCGCCTGTTTGTTAACGGATATTAAAATTTTTGAAATACTTTTCACTCAGTTATTTTATAGTTCGATGTTAATTATTTTAATTCTCTGTTATCAGCCGGAAATACGAAGTGAACATTAAATCAGAGTGTGAACAGTTACGTGTAACACAGGTCGTTCCTTTGCAAAAGTTAGTTGTTAGCCTGTATTTCGCATGAGAAGAAAAGATAGGATGCAAGATGTTGGTTGCGGCACCGTGATGATGTCCGCCGCTGGCACAGTGTTAGCAGGTTCGAGTCCTAGTGGCGGAAGAAATTTGCATCGTCAGAGCTTGTCCGACAGGGTAGGAGAGGTGTTGTTGCACATTTCCTAATGACCACATTACTATCAAAGTTCAGATTTAAATCTCAAACATTTAGTAGAGATACGACACTGTTGACGGTGACTCATCTGTCGGATCGTTAAGCCTGGGACAATCTGTGTGACCTTCGGAAGAGTGGAACTGAATGGGCAGGTACAGGTTTCACCCGGGTTCTTCTTCCGTCTTTCATTTATTTACAACATACGCTGACCGCTTCTGGAAGACGCGGGTTCGAATCACCGTCCGGCCATTCTAATTTGGACTTCCGATGGTTTCTACTAGACTTGTGCATAATAGTTCGCGAAGGGGAACGCTCAGTTTAGTTCGCAGCTCCCTCGCGAACTAGGTCGATCTTTTAGTTCGTTAATTCGCGTCTCCAATTCAGAGAAACAGATCATTCCCTTACCTTGCTACTGCAATTGCACACGCAGTTTTGTTTGTTATGTCAGTTTTATTAGGACATTACTTAATTATTTTTTGTCTTTTCTAAATGGATTTTAATATTACCTTCTTAACAAAAGTTATTACTTAATAATAGTCCTCTCAAATCACATTAGTGTGATCAACTGTCGCCGATAAACCAAAGTGCTCATAGTCCTGTGCACAAATGGGTAAATTGAATAACTTTTCTGTTTTTATTTTTTACTTTACATGCATTCGTAGAGTATTAATTTTTAATTGGATTTATTTATTAGTTCACTGAAGAAACATTACTTATAAAATATTATAAATGCGTTTATTTTGATGAATTAAAAAACTCATTTATAATTAATCGGATTTTTAATTTTTATAAAATTTTGAAAATCATTAACAAAAAAAAAATTCTATTGAGTACTATATTACAGAAACAATGTTACCTGTATTATTAAAAAAAACATTAATACTTCCAATGTGATACATAACAATTAAACATATAAAAATAACATTGACCCTTGAATGAGAAAGTGGTATCAATAACGAAAGTTCGTCAATTTCCAGTGAATTGGAAGTCATTGAGCGATTATTTTATTAGTGTAGGGGAGGATAATCCAACACACACAAAATATTTTGGCAACGAATGAAACTGATGAAGACATAAAAGCTAAAATCATTTTGAATTTCGCGAGCCATTACTTTACATAACTTTCACAAAGCTTTTAAACAACTAGAAGGTATTAACGTCACAGACTGAAATAAATTATATTCTGTCAATTTTAAAATCACCGGTAGAAAAATGTAAAAGAGACTGTTTCTTAGGTTAAGAAAATAAGAAAATATCCTTAGAAGCCAAATTCTCCACAGAAAGTGATAATATTAAAAATAATGTTCTACTATTCGTTGATAAACGTCTGGAGTATCTTAATAAAAGGTTAGATTTTAATTAAAGCAATTGGCTATACAAAATCCAATTAAATTCAAAACATGAAGTTTCTTTTGATGACTGTGAGACAATATTAGAGGTTCTAAATTTACGAGAAAAAATGAATATCAAAGTGAACGAAGTTTACTCTAAAATAACAGTATTACACGAAATCTAGGTAAAAGTAAGAGAAGTATTTCATAAATAAAAAATGAGCTTTTGTTCGACATTAATTTAACAATTGAAAGCGATAAAGCATATGACAATTTTACTGTAGACAAAAAAATTGTTAAAGATACAAGAAGTACAAAACTTTATAGCTTAAAAATTAAATAGTAAAAAACACATCTTTTGTTCTTTTCTACTCTTTCGTAAAATATTATATTTTTGTTGTGTACTATATTTTTTATAGGTTATTCTAAAAAAATACTACCATCAACCGAAAAATTATTGGTAACCCTAGCGGCTAATGATGCTAGTTCGCGACCGGTAGCGCTTAGTTTAGTTCGCGAATTAGGTCGCTCCCCTCTGGAATTCCAGAACGACAGCTCGTTCGCTCGTTTTGCTAACGCTACTGCACGCGCTCTCTTCTTTCTTATGGTAGTTGTGGTTATCGATCGTTGTCTTTTAGTTGTTAATGGGATCAAATTGTGTTTTGTTTTCACATTCCGTGTTAAATTTACATTTATGACTTCTAAAATAATTATTTATGTTGAACAGTTTTATCTTTTCTTTTTATATCTGTGTTTTCAGTTAAATGTTTTCACAGGGACCTGCGTTTCCTGTTAGATAATAAACTAAAACAAAAGTTGGTCATCGGGAAAGGATCGAACGAACTAACGAACTAAGGAGCAAGAAATCTGGGAACTAGTTCGCGTAGTTCGCCTGTGGGAGCGCTCTTCCGAACTAGTTCGTTCGCGAACTACAGGTCAATCCAGGTGAATGTAGGAATGGTTCATTTAAAAGGCCATGGGTGAATTCCATGCCATCCCTTTCTCGCCTTCAATAACCGTTACGTCGACGATGCTTAAAGCCAAAAAGAAGAAACCGTATACTGAACAAACAAACACAACATTCATCCAGTAAAAATAATAAACACATAAACACACTTCCATTACTGCGGAAGGCAAGGGTAGATAACCTCATTTTTATAAATTTCCCAAGAAAAAGTACCCATCAACCTAATAGTTGAGGAGGAGAGGAAGCAAATGCAGTATGAACCTGTTTAAAGAAATAATTGTTATGTTATTTGTCATATATCTAGACGAATATTGTCGACGGTGAGGACTTTAAAATGAGGAAAGTTTTGTAGGCAAGAAATTGGAAGGAAACCGATCTATGTTTTTACGCAGTAAGCGTCTCGACCGCCACCTAGATTTTTTTTAGGGAGCACGATTGAATAAATCTAATTGGCGTGATAGGTTTAAAACTAACTTTCTTCTAAAATACTCGCTCTTAAGCAATCAGAGCTGACAGAAGACGTAAGCAAATTTGAAAAAACCAAAGGGCGGGTAATGTGGAAGTTCTTTTCATTTTGACCACCACTAGATGAAGACAAACTATCAACCTAAAGTGGTTATTAATCATAACTAGTGTTCTGCCCGGACGCAGGTTTTCACGTGGTTGCTCTTCTGTCTTCTACCCTCCTCTTCAAGTCCATTTAGTTTCCATTTTCTTTGATGTTATTTGCAATCTTCTACCTCCTTCTTCCTCTTACCCTACCCCCACAAAAAAGTCCTACCAAGGCGTCTTTTAATAAGCACTCCCCTCTCAGCAAGTGTCCTATTTAGTTCCTCTTTCTGTCTTTAATGATTTGGAGAAGTTTTCTCCTTGTTCAACACTTCAACATTACTCATTTTTCCATCCAGTTTATCGTCTCTATTCTCCTCCAAATCCCCATCTTAATGCTTCCATCCGATTTTCATCTTCTCGCCTTAGTGTCTAAGTCTCCCATAAAGAGCCAACCTCCATAAAAAACGTTTTACAAGTCTTTTTCTCAATGCTTTATCCACTTTCCCAGTTAAAAAACGACTCTTCCTATTAAACGCTTCCTTCGCTACGACAATACGAGTTTTTACCTCTTAGTGGTATATCAAGTCAGCAGTGATTGTACTTCTTATTTTGCTGATATCAGCTATTCCTTTCTTAATATTTATCAGTTTTCTTCCTTTACCAATCACCATACTCTTACTTTTTGCTGCACTGATTTTCATTCCAAACCCTTCACAAGTTCCATTTAGATCTTTCGGAATTTTATTTAAAGTTTGTTCGCTAGACCGTATCATTGGCAAATCGTATACACTATTCTCTTGTCACCAACATGCACTCCTTCTTTTCCATCTAAGCATTTTCCAATACTCCCTTCTAAGTATAAACTGAATAATAATGGGAAAAGGCAACAGCCCTGTTTTACGCCTCTGCAATACTCCCTTCCAGGTATAAACTGAATAATAATGGGAAAAGGCAACAGTCCTGTTTTACGCCTCTCCCAATACTGCTTTCTCCTGACATCTCGTTTCCAGTCTTCATTCTTACTTCCTGTTGTAAATATAGGTTCTGTACCTACCTTCTCTCCCTTCAATCTACTAATTTCCTCATCAAGATATCACCGGCTTAGCGGGGATCTGGTTATTAATGCCTGACGCAAATACATTTCCGCTCCAGGTTGAACAGACACTGCAAGAACGAAGACGGAAGCAGACAAAAATAGAAGTAAGCTGTATCTCCAGCGCCCTGGGGCGGTCTGGGGGCTGCAGTGCGGAAGTTTGAGCTCGGCCGGAACTAGCGGGGCGGAAGAGCGCTGGGACAGCTAGAGTTTGTCCTCCCCGACAGGGCCACGGGTAACCGAGAACCGTCCGGTCTGCGTGTTTGAGCAGCCTTGTCGTATAACACTAATTAAGTTGCGTATTTGCCCACCCCGGCTACGCAGTAGTTAAGCGCGTTCGGATCAGGTTACAAGCAGTAAGCCCGATTCCGGTAAACGCCACGAGTTCTTTCTGATTGCTTTATTACTTTGGAGCTGTGCTTAATGTGGTGTTCATTAATCATTTTAGAGAATGATTAATTAATACAGCATTATCAACAATGAAAGCTGGAAAAGTTGGTACGATGACCAAATATTCTATATACCATTGTTCTTGAATTTTTTAAATGAAATTTTTATACTTTACGTTTAGCTACGGAAAGTTCACTATCGTTCAAACTGTTGAATACATAATTGTTGTCATTATAAACGAACAGTTCTCTTACAAATAGTCGAGATAAAAGCATAGAACTAGCTGATCTTGAAATGCTACGCTGTTGCTAAATATGAATACACATATAGATTAAATAAACAAAACTTCCGTTATATTGAATATTTACAAACACATTACTATTTTTACATTTTGCATTACATAAATTGTATGTATAGTTTTATCAATTTAAAGTTCATTGCAATTCTCTTGGATTCCATTTCGCATATGTACAAAGAAATATCTTAGTTTTCCCTACGCAGGAGCATGCAACGTATAACTTTCCTATTTTCAATATCCAATAATTTTATAGCAAAATGTACTGCAGAATGATCGTATTGTAATTTAGTATGCATAGCGGCCGCACGAACATAACATATAAACAAAGAGATGCAATCTATTTTCTCTGTTGAGTTTTACTTCCTTTCTGCAGATCTATTCGAGGATTTCATTAGCTTTGAACCTTTTACAGACAACACAGATCATAGGATCGTAATTTTTCACGGCGTTGAATATTAACATATTTTTCTCGGGCTTCCAGCCGTGTTAATATATCATATTTGCGGGACGTTTCGAAGGCGTCCATCTCTGGAGGCAGAGATGGACGCCTTCGAAACGTCCCGCAAATATGATATATTAACACGGCTGGAAGCCCGAGAAAAATATATTAACACAGATCATTTTGCAAATAAACCACATGTAAATCGGTCCAGTAGGTTTTTAGTCTATATGACATACGAACATTGAGTTATATATATATATTGTAGAAACGTTGTGTCAGTGTAATAAAAATTATCTAGAAAAGGACCTATAAGATACTGATGATAGAGATGCCACACCGTAAAATTTAGAATTTCTGTCTGTCGATCTATTGTCTCTCTTTCTGCAGAAACTAGTAGGCGAATTTTAACTAAATTGCACAAATGATGAGCTCAGACATTATTAAAGCACTGCATACACCTTAAGTAAAGAAGGAAAACAGAAGATCCAAGAAAACAGTACTACTCCTTTGCTTTTACGTAATTTTCAAACATTTCTTTAATAATTTATTTGTGAATTACAGCACACGTCTCAAATCCCACGTGACGAAGTCACAGCTAGTTTAATAACATTAATCTGTATTATAAAACAAAGTTATTGAAAAGATATGACTGTATACGAAAGTTATTTTAAAAAGAGCAATTTGATTAATTACTAGTTAAAGAGATACGGAAAAAGTAATTTAAAAAAAAAAAAAATTGTTTCCGTTCGCGCATCTCACAAAAACTAATGAACGCATTCAACGTAAATTCACATAGTAATAGCTTATACGTTTCATATAGGATATTTTTTATCTAGACCAGTAACATACTGATCGAGGATACAGAAACCAGAATCGTCAATACTAAAATCTTAGTGTGCGCGCGCCTCACGCAAAAACTAATGAATTAATTTAATAAAAAATGAACATATTGATAGCTTCTATTATCAGTCACATGTAGCTTACCTTCTATCCAGATTAGTACATACGTGGGCTAAAAAAGCAAATTTTGGACGTATGGTATTTGTGTCCACGGACCAAGCAAGAATACCCAGTGGAAGCTCATGACATGTTATTCCTAGCATATGTTACGATTCAATGTGACAAAAACTACCTGAGAAATTGAAAATGTTTGATAATTTAATTTTTCCATAATAGAACATATCCATTTGATATCGTCTGAGTAAGGCTTCTAGCAATAGAAATATTTACCGCGATTAACTCTATATACGCAGTAACGGTATCTTTAAATCTGTAAAATTGTAACAGATCGATTTCAGCCAGATTTTTTTTTATCTGCTTTTTGTCTCTCTAACAGCGAGGTCTTTAGAGACGGGAAATGATGGGGGGCAAGAAATGGGAAGGAAAACCCAAATCTGGATGCCCGGACGGGGATTCGAACCGCCGTCCTCCCGAATGCGAGGCCAGAACGCTAGCCGTTACACCACCACTCTCGGTCCTGATATTTTGTACCATAGTTTATATACGTGTATATATTAAGCAATAGGTTCGAAGAAACGCCAGACATCTCTATTTCAAATACTGCTTACAGAGAAGATTTGTGATCAATATCCAAGTATGCGAGTAGATCATCCAAGAAAATAAATTCTTCCTAATTAATGGCAGTTTCAATGAGTGGTAGAAACAAATGATTCACAAACATGTTTTAATAGTACCATTCAGATATTCAAGTTCGGAGAATCTCTTTAGCTCAGTGAGACAGTATTTACTTTTCTGTCAGGTCTTTATAAACGCCTCTTATTTTCCCTCTTCTGCTGTGAAATGGGCCGGAACATGTATTTTAAAGTTTCTTTCGATATAAATTTTTAATCATAACGACATATTGGCCAAACAGACACATTTATCTTTTATTTTTTTGCATTAGAGTAATATTCAGATTTTGTGATCTCGCTTCTGGAATGTCCTGCTGCAATAATTTCCCAGCTGATTTAGGAAAAATACACAAGCATTAGTGCTTTCAAATTATAGAATTTGGGATCCTAGATCGGAGACTGATAAGTGTTCCTTACTTTTCGAGTTTCAAATATTGAACTTGGAATGCCGCAGCGTCAATGTGATTGGTGGAAGAAGCAACCGTTACAGAACTCTGATTATTGCTAGCACTTGCATTTTGACTGAGGAATATGTTATTAAGTATCGAGGGATTTTTAGTTACTCGTTTTTTTTTCGCCTTCACAATGGACTTTGCTATTTTGGCTCAGTACACGGCTTCCTGTCAGCATGTTCTGTTTTTTCACTTCTCACAGCACATCATTAGAAGGCAGTTGTTGTTAGATCTTACCTGGGGATGCTCAGTCGATGCATGGCGCATTAGTGCTGTTTATTCACCACTCTCTTGAGCGGTGCCCACGTTTCCTGCCCATCAGTAAATCTCCTGAAATAACCGCCTTCTCGCTGTGATTAGACATCGGCTCTTCATAACTCCTTTGACCACTCTGTGTAGTTGCCCCATGTGAATGCGTTGGATGTCAATCCCCACTATAGAGCTGAAAACGAGTAAGACAGCTATCCATATCATCTTTACTGAACTATTTTCCAAAATCACTCCAGGCGAATGCCGGGATGGTTCCTTCATAAATTCTATAGTCGAATTCCTTCCCGTTCCTTGCCCCAGTCCTTTACCGCCTCTAATGACACCGACGAGGCGTAAAGCTATAAGCAAAAAAAAAAAAAAAATTGAACCATACGTCAACTGAGGAATCACTAGTTATGTTGAAATACACTGCCTGACAAAAAAAAAAAGAAAAAAAAAAAAAGAAAAAAAAAAAAAGTGAAGCACCCAGAAAGGAAGGAGGAAACGAAATGAAACTGTGCATGTTGATAGGATAATGTCTGGTCAGGAATTTTTACGGACTTCCAGATAAGGCAAATCTTTTTTTATTGTTGTTATTATTATCGACGCACGCTCCATGGCTTTTAGTTGTAGAATTTAAGGGATAGGTTATGCAGCTACCACAGTGGCAGATTTTTCAGTCGATATGAAACTCTGTAATCAGGTTATTACGATCACCTGAAATTATTATACTTCTTACAACATTTCATCATTAGCTAGAAAAGACAGTATAAAAATACTTCTGCTATTTTTACGCTGTTATTTATATCGTTTACTAACCAAACTGAAAAACTGCATAATACTTTCTGTTTATTATTGATGCATTTTGTGTGGTAACTATAGAAACCGGTGAGGCTAGCTGTTGCAACGATTTCCGTGCTGTTCATTACAGTCACAATGGAGTTTTCTGGTGACAGCTGTTTACAGGGCGAAGAGCAGCATTAAAACAACAGAGTTTTACGTAAGTCGTCTATGACTAACCTTACTGAAATCATTAAAATATTGGTCTTGTGATATTTATTTTGTAAGATCTCAGTGTAACAGATGAAAGCGAAATGAGCTTCCCTATACAAGACGAAACAAGTTAAGAAACATAAGAACCATCCGATAATTATTCCTTTGAAACTTTAACTATTTGGCATTGGTAGTAGCGATTTCACCAAAGAAAACCTCCATTTTAAATTTTTTCAAGCATTAACTAAAACTGCAGAAATTGTTTGCATAACAAAATGATTCTGTTGGCAGAGAAAATAGTTGGTTCAACGGAATTTAAATTTTTAAGTAAAGTAGCATATTGCGTATATAATAAACTACCCCGATAATACGTTTAATTATTTTTTTAAAAACAAGTACTTAAATTATTCTTCCATAGAAGCACGTTAAAAAGTAGTAGACAGTTAATTAGAAATAGAATACGTTTTGGAACAATCGCTACTTCAATAAAACTAACGAAATAACTTTATAATGATAAAATGATGAGTTACATTTTCAAACATAATAAGTTGTTAGTTAATTATTATTATTATTGTTTTTACTTACTTTGTAAGTGAATGATGATAGGTTATTAAGCAGAAATCAGACACGTAAAAACTCACAGCACTGAACATTCAATCCCAATAAGCTTTCGCGGAAGATAAATTGGCAGAGCTTCTTAGAGCTCGGTCAATAGATTAAACTATTTCTATGTAGCAAAGTTAATAATATACACATAATGTCCTAAGAAAGTTATATTCGTTTGTAGGGTGTAATGTTCACCAAAATTTCATAAAATTTCATGTCTCGTGGCCGAGGCGGGACATTTTACAGGTTACCCTCTTAATATGAAAATTGAACTATCGAAAGTGTCATGTATTTAATTTCATTCTCATGTGCTGAACAATAGCTTAGATACATTTTTTCTAAAATTAAACATAAAATTGAATCAGAATGGAAAATCACATCAAGTGTACATATAACTTTTAACTATTCAGGAGCAAAACTTGACGAAAAACGTCTCTTACTGATATTCAAAACAAAAACACTAGCAATTCTCTTAACTTTTTAACCGATAAATAATGACAACCTGAACGATTTCTATATCTTATACTGACTGCTAGTCACGTATTTTTTAAATCATTTATGCGAATTTTTCGCAGTTCCTCGTTTTGCTCGTCAATTTAAGTTTGAAAAACGAAATATCAAAGCAAACATCAGCGCAAATGATGGGTTGATGTTACGTCAGATGCCAACACAACGCTAAACCCCGCAAATGAGGTAAACGGATAAATAGTTAACAAGCCAGATAGTTACAAACGGGAGACTAATTGGACATGTGAGTCCGAATAGGAAGCAGTTTCAAATGCGAAAGAATATATGATCGCTCATTTTTGTGGAGCTTACGGAGTTAAGGTTTTGCATAGGACCCTAGACTCAGGGATCACGACAGACCCCATGACTGCTATTTCCAACTGCCTTCAACATCCACGAATAAGGAGTTATCGGTATGTACTACAGTTATCTGAGAAAATCCTTAGACTTTAAAACTCGAAGGCAAAGAGCACCCTTGGGCCGCAGTAATACTCCCATATCTGTGGAGTGGGACAGGCGACGATATGTATGGCTGAGAGAGGAGCGTTCGCTGAAAACTGCCAGTAGCAAACGGCGCGGACAAAAGAGTCTTTCAGTGTCGGCGGGTTCCGATGGTCAGCCGTCCATTCAGGTCACACAATGGCCGAATTACCCACTCGCCCGCCGTACAATGAAACGGTTTTGATAGGCTGTGTACACTTTCTGTGATTACTGCCAGTGCCTGCAGCACTCGTCCCCCTCAGCCCCGCTATTAAACCCGACGTCGATATTGGACACGCGTATGGGGGTGGGAGGGAGGAAGGGGAGGGGACGAGTGCGTAGGTACCAAATGTGTAGCGAGGTGGGAAGGTGCTGAGATGGACGCCGATTCAGTTACCACTATCTGCTAATGAAGCTTAATTGCTAGGTATACTATTCTTGGAAATAAATCGTAATGAACAAAAAATTATAATAAAGCTGCTGAAATAAGAGGAGCAAGAATGGAAAATGCCATACGTTTCTCCAGATATACTAGAAATTTTGCTATTAACTAAATCATTCAGTGACCTTGTGGCTCAGTGGTTAAGGCATATGACTAGAGACCGATAAGTCCCCGGTTCGAATCCCTGTCTCAGCGGGGATGTTCATATGCCTTTGGGAGCGTCCATAAACAACGTGGCTAGATCTAGGGAGGTGGGGAGGGGTGTTAGCTGGAAAGTTACGCTGGGCAACGTGGAGTGGGGGGAGGGGAGAGGGGAGAGAGGATCCTAGCCAAACCACGTAGCTTTTCTATCATATTATTTTTCACAGTTAAAGTAAGGTACAGAACAAGCATTACCTCGATACGAAATTTACGATAATCTGACAAGAGAAAATAGTACAAAATGTCTTCTGGAATCAATAGGGAAAAAAGCTACGTGCTACGTGGGGGGAAGGGGTGAGGGGTAGAGGAATAAGCCACGTGGGGAAACAGGGGCCAAAATGGAACTAAGTAGTTTATGGACGCTCCCTTTAGCCCGACCTTCACCTCTGGCACAGCTTGCTGTGCAGTGTGAAGTGCCGCAGTCAGTGTCAGCCAGTTTGCCGTGGCATACGGAGCTCCATCTCAGTCTTTAACACTGGTAACATGCCGCGACAGCGTGTACGTGAACCGTATGTGCAGTTGACGGACTTTGAGCGAGGGCGTATAGTGGGCATGCGGGAGGCCGGGTGGACGTACCGCCGAATTGCTCAACATGTGGGGCGCGAGGTCTCCACAGTACATCGATGTTGTCGCCAGTGGTCGGCGGAAGGTGCACGTGCCCGTCGACCTGGGTCCGGACAGCAGCGACGCACGGACCCACGCCAAGACTGTCGCATCCTACGCAGTGCCGTAGGGGACCGCACCGCCACTTCCCGGCAAATTAGGGACACTGTTGCTCCTGGGGTATCAGAGAGGACCATTCGCGACTGTCTCCATGAAGCTGGGCTACGGTCCGGCGCACCGTTAGGTCGTCTTCCGCTCACGCCCCAACATCGTGCAGCCCGCCTCCAGTGGTGTCGCGACAGGCTTGTATGGAGGGACGAATGGAGACGTGTCGTCTTCAGTGATGAGAGTCGCTTCTGCCTTGGTGCCAATGATGGTCGTATGCGTGTTTGGCGCCGTGCAGGTGAGCGCCACAATCAGGACTGCATACGACCGAGGCACACAGAGCCAACACCTGGCATCATGGTGTGGGGAGCGATCTCCTACACTCTCCGTACACCTCTGGTGATCGTTGAGGGGACACTGAACAGTGCATGGTACATTCAAACCGTCATCGAACCAATCGTTCTACCATTCCTAGACCGGCAAGGGAACATGCTGTTCCAACAGGACAATGCACTTCCACATGTATCCCGTGCCACCCAACGTGCTCTAGAAGGTGTAAGTCAACTACCCTGGCCAGCGAGATCTCCGGATCTGTCCCCCATTGAGCATGTTTGGGACTGGATGAAACGTCGTCTCACGCGGTCTGCACGTCCAGCGCGAACGCTGGTCCAGCTGAGGCGCCAGGTGGAAATGGCTTGGCATGCCGTTCCACAGGACTACATCCAGCACCTCTACGATCGTCTCCATGGGAGAATTGCAGCCTGCATTGCTGCGAAAGGAGGATATACACGGTACTAGTGCCGACATTGTGCATGCTCTGTTGCCTTTGTCTATGTGCCTATGGTTCTGTCTGTGTGATTATGTGTGGTATCTGACCCCAGGAATGTGTATATAAAGTTTCCCATTCCTGGGACAATGAATTCACGGTGTTCTTATTTCAATTTCCAGGAGAGTGTTATTAAATAGAAATAAACTTATATTTGAATAAAATAACAACCGGCGAAAAACCATGACATCAATATCGAAAACGAAATAGTGTAGAAATGTTGTTGATCCTATTTTAACCTCATTGCAGCCTTCCCCATACAATAGTTATCTAAATTTTGATTAACCAATAACAAATACTCATATAAATAAAGTTAGTTTTTCTATAAATAATTGTGATCATAATTAAACTTTCCTTATAATAAATGATTATTTTGTTCAATGTCAATATTAAGCCTTTGAATATTATATTATTTTAATAAATATAATCAAATAATTTATACAAACCCTTCTTATACCAAAATAACTGAGCAACACTCAACCTGAAATTACAGCTGCAACGTGTGGGTACTATGAAATACTATACTTTTTTTTAATGTTGTTAATCATGCATTTCTCTTCCTACAAACTGTTACTATATTTAGAGTATAAAATTAAAGAAATATTACAAATATTCAAGGTTATTTTGTTAAAACCAACCAATAACCGTAGTAACATCATTGTTTAGTTTCGTTGTATTCCATACTATTTCACAGAGTATAATGTTTAGAATTCGAGTTTCCGATGTAAAAGTAAACTGGCATTTCTAGAAAGTAAATTTTTCCTTTGAAATAACTTTCAGCATTTCAACGGAACTTAGATCCCTGCAGCCACATTTTTTCATGGTGGGTATTTGTGGACTGGTTTGTCATAATGATTATTAATGCCGGTCTTTATTTAAGACTAGTCTGTTCTTTATTTTTTTTTATTTTTTTTTTTTTCGAATCACCCATCTTTGGGGTACGTCAGATCAATCACTTCTTGGATGCTTGCGTTTTCTTCTTCTCCCAGTATTTCTTCATTCTATCTGATCTCTTCCTTCTTTCCTCTTCTGAAATTTGAATCGGTTTTCTGGTGTTTATCGCAACTTGGAACCTCTTACTTTTGTCTTTGGTCACGGTCTTGGCTGTACCATTCTTTAACATCACTTCGGTAATCTGGAGTTCTCTCAAATACTTTTCCACTTCCTTAAACCAGTTGGGCTTAGTCTTTTTTTTATAAAAGAAGTCAAAGATTTTTTTTGTTAATCTGTTAGGATTCATTCGGAATATGTGTCCATAGAAATCAATCCTTTTTTTTCTCATGGTTTCGGAGAGTCTCTCAGACTTTGCGTAGAGGGCTTCGTTTCTGTAGAAAACTTGTTTGTTATTCTGGAATTTGGGACCCATGATCTTCCTCAAAATTTTCCTCTCTTTGATTTCCAATTTCTCCATTTGTCCTTTCCTCCCCATGACTAGTGTCTCTGCTGCATAGAGTGCTTCCGGCTTAATTACTGTGTTGTAATGTCTTATCTTTGTGTTCCAAGAGAGGCTTTTCTTATTGTAAGTGTTTTTGGTCTTCTGGAAGGCTAATTCCATTTTGGTCCTTCTCGCTTCCATTGTTTTACCTTCAAGGTTGTTCCATTCAATCCATTGTCCTAGGTACTTGAAACTCCTAACCACCTCTATTTTATGAGCTCCTACTCGGACTCTCGTAGGAGTGTCTGGTATATTTGTCATAATCTTTGTTTTTTCGAAAGAAATCTTAAGTCCTAACTTCCCTGCCTGCTCTTGTAATTCGGCGATTTGTTCTTTGGCTTCCTCCCATGTTTCTGCGAGCATCGCCATATCGTCAGCGAATGCCAAACACTTAATCGTAACTCCTTTATTTTTTGTTCCAAGTCTAATTCCTCCTCTGGTTCTTGCATTCCATTCTCTCACAACTTTTTCGAGTGCACAATTGAACAACAGGGGGGAGAGGCCATCCCCTTGCCGGACCCCTGTTCTGATCTCAAAAGGTTCTGACAGTTCACCCATGAATCTAACTTTTGAGGTCGTATTTGTGAGGGTTTCTTTGATTATATTCAGGGTTTTCCTGTCCAAGCCAAATTCCTCCAAAATATTGAATAGCGACCCTCTGTCTATGGAATCGTAAGCTTTTTGGAAGTCCACAAAAGTCACTATATATGGTTTCGCCCTCTGTTTCTGGTATGCTAAAATGTTTCTGAGGTTTAGGATCTGTTCAGGGCAAGACCTTCCTTTCCTGAACCCTGCTTGATACTCCCCGATTTGGCAGTCCAGCTGGGATTCTGCTCGTTCAAGTAATGCTCTGGACAATATCTTATAGGTCACATCCACCAAAGAAATCCCTCTGTAGTTGTTCGGATCAGATTTAGAGCCTCTTTTATGTAGAGGGTGTATCAGGGCCATTTTCCATTCCTCTGGAATCACTTCTTTCTTCCATATCTCCTCAAAAAAATTCTGGAGTGAGATAATTGCATTTTTGCTAGCATATTTCCATAATTCGGCTGTTATTTGATTTTCCCCTGATGCCTTAAAATTTTCCATGTGAGTCAGAATTGTCTGGATCTCATTTATAGATGGGGGTTTAGAGTCAGGGTTGGTGGAAGACTTCTTTCCATCATCGAACACCATCTTTTGGAGTGGTTCTTCGCAATTTAGGAGTTCCTTGAAGTAGTCTGCCAGTATCTTGCAGTTGCCCCTATTACTATATGCCATGTTCCCTTTTTTATCCTGAAGTTGGAGGGTTGGGGGGTTGTATTTATTAAGCTTCTCTCTGAAGATCCGATAATAGTTTCTCATGTTATTCTTAGTAAAGTCGTCATTAATCTTACTGAGTATTTGGTCTTCTTGAACCTTCTTTACTTTCTTGATTT
The DNA here is from genome assembly GCA_031002005.1 of Vandiemenella viatica. NCBI lineage: Eukaryota > Metazoa > Arthropoda > Insecta > Orthoptera > Morabidae > Vandiemenella > Vandiemenella viatica. Next base: position 104,468,764 of record JARYHS010008074.1, on the reverse strand, counting down.
CCTTGGACACCATCCTCCTAGTTTCCACAAAGTGCTGCCAGGAACTTTCGTCCTTTTTGGTTTGCCAGATGTGCCACGCCTTCTTTCTCAGATCAAGTAGTCTATCACACTCCTCGTTCCACCACCTGTGCTTCTTAATCCTGGAGACAGGAGCAAACTCTTCTGCCTTAGTTATAAGACTCTTCTCCAACTGTTTCCAGCCCTGGCCTTCTAGTTCGCTGGTTAACTGACTCCATTCTTCCTTCTTCTCCTTTATTTTCTCTGGATCATATCTCCTTCGTGCACGGTTTTTCTTATGACAGTTGCTCTTAGGGATAATCTTAAATTTCACTTTAGATAGGTAGTGGTCCGAGTCGAGGTTGGCCCCTCTGAGAACCCTAACATTTTGGATTTCTTTATGAAATTTCCGCTTTACCGCAACATGATCTAACTGGAACTCTCCCAATAGAGGGTTAGGTGATATCCACGTCTTCTGCTTTCTTGGCAATTTCTTAAAGCTAGTTGACTTCAGGATCAAATTGTGTGCCTGACATAATTCAATTAGCCTGATACCATTTTGGTTCGTTCTCTTGTGTGCTGGGTAACACCCTACTATATGCCTGAACTTTTTCTCTCTCCCCACCTGGGCGTTGAAATCCCCTAGAAGGATGACATTATGTTTATCAGGGATCTTCTGAATCGTGTCATCAAGTTTTTCCCAGAATAGTTCCACCTTCTCCTTATTCTTTTTGTTGTCAATGTTTGTAGGGGCATGAACATTTACAATTGTATACACTTTGTTGGTCGACTTAAACGTGAGTGTAGATAACCTTTCAGAGGTAGACTCGAAGCTTGTAATGGAGTCTAATATTTTCTTGTCAATTACGAAACCTGTTCCAAGGTGGGGAACATTTTTCATAACTCTTGTCCCCGTCTTCCCCTTAAGTATCCTGAATCCTCCCGATTCAAAGCTGTCCTCATCCAAAAATCTAGTCTCTTGCACAGCAGTAATGATAATTCTATGTTCATTTAATGTGTCTGTTAGAGTCTTAAGTTTTCCTACTTTCAGAAGTGAATTTGCATTAAAAGTTGCTAAGTAGCTTGTCTTTCTGTATTTTATTTTGTTTGAAGTTCCAAGACGCTCCGACTCATCTTTGCGTGACGTTGCAGACTCCCCAGAATCCGAATGTCTGCTTGCGCACTTACGTGCGGTGGATTGACCACCTGGGGTAATTAGTTTTACATCACACCTTTCCATGATTGATAACTCAATGAGTATTGTGGGTGACTTCTAGAGCCACCTTTCTTACAACCGAGGTTGTTAGCCCCGGAGGATTTTTAACAGCCGCCCCTTACATGGAGACAGACGCTGACCAAAAGCCGCCCAATATGAGAACAGTCACTTTTGGATATTGATTTGTTTTTTAATTCATGGTGGACTCCACTAGGCTCTTCCGCTCTCTCTGCCGTTGAGAATCAAATTCCTCTTCCGCCTTTGAGACCGTTGACCAGTTTTCACCTAGTAACCCTAGGCAGGGGCCCTTACAGGGTGCTACCATCCGGAGCCAGATGGACCCAGGTTTTTTAACGAGGTGTTACTCCTCCCCCTCCTCCTTCCTCCTCTCTTTGAGATGAGGCTCCGGGCTTGTTCTTTATTTATTATTATTTTTTTTTTAAAAGTGAAATAAATAAAAAAAACGCCGCATCTTGAGAAACAAATATTGATTAATCTAACATTTGATTTTAAAATTACATATTACACTTCCATAATGGCGCAGCAGTTATACAATAATACAATAGATAACAATTTAATTCGCCTTTTCACCTTTTGATGTGCCTTGATTTCACTTTAGAAGCTGACATTTCTACATTAGCCTGCAGCTTTTAGCAGAAAACGGTGGTAGACATTATCTGCAGAAGGATCTACACTAGAAAAAGTTTCATGTGCTAACATTTCTGGTTCTGCGTAACGGTACATTTACCTCTATACGTACTATGGATGAAAGATAAATTCTGTTGTTTTATTACGAACATAAGTAATTGTTTTTCTGTCCTACCTCAAATAAAGCATACGTTAATAGAAGTTTTTATTTTATTCATTAGTGCTGGTGAATAATAGAAACTACGAGATATTTTCTCAGTACTCTCCCTGCTTGTAAAACATGAAGGGCTGTGCCTTAGCCTCTCTACGTATTTCCCGGAAAAGTATTACCGTAATGGAGCTATTAGCCGAAGGCCACGCCACTTCTTTTTAACGTCCCACGCACAAACTCTTTATGAGCAAACACATCAAATGGTAGCATACCCCTGAGACGAAACTACAGGTCGACGGGCAAAGAAGTTTTTTCCTGGCAGACTGCTTCAAAGTGTAAAAGTTAGATGACTCTCAGTATTAACCCTTGATTCCCTAATACAAAAAAGTACCAACTCTCTTGGGCCAAGTGCTAGTTAGTTATCATCTTCATCTCTTCATTTAGAAGTAATTCTTTAGTCAATATCCACACAGACCTCATTGCCAGTATATGTCTGTTATATACCTAGCACCCTTCCAACCCGCCTCCTATATTCTAATGATTCCTAACCCAGTTGATTTATTGTATCAGTTACTGAGTGTATTCTACGGTAATTTTCGCAAAAATCTAGCTGTCATCCTTTGGAGCCTCTTCAATTCTTTTATTTGACAACCATAATGATGGTTCGATACCGCCCATCATACTCAAGCAATGGTATAATCAAGGTTTTGTAACCCAGTTTCCTCGTTTCCCTGGTAAGTTCAGTCATCATTCTTTCCAGCACTATATTCAGGACTCTCCTAACACCTGGCTAATCTGAATTCCTTCCCAAAAAAAGGTCAGTTGAAAGATAAGATATCTTACTTCCTGAATAAACTGTATCAACTGAAAATATTGTTTATTGTAGGTGAAATTGAAAATATGTACAAAGTACTGTTAATTCTTGGCTGTCCGGGTGGCGCCGCGTCATATTTATTGTAGCCGACGTTTCGACCCTCATTCTGTGGTCTTCTTCCAGGGCAGAAGTGCGTTTTCGATCAGTGTGCGGTGTTGTTTAATAGCCGAGGCTCGTGCTCGTCTAGAGAATTAGATTTGCCGGGCCAATCACAAGGTCCGAAACGTCACGTGTTTCGCTGGCCTGGTGGGGCGCGGCGCGGTCTGGTGGGAGGTGGCACGTTACCTGATCTGTCCGCACTAGCGAGAGCCAGGCGTCGTGTAATTTAAGCCAGTTGTCTTCGTTTATATTGTTTTGGCGTTTGGCGATGAGGGTCTAAACGTCGGCTACAAGAAATATGACGTGGCCTCACCCGGATAGCCAAGAATCGACTGACTCTGGCCGCAGAAGCCTACGATTTCAAATTACCGTTAGTTTAATGATATTTATCACTTTTCAGACAAAAGTCTTTTTGCTAAGATATTCACTCGTTGAAGTCAGGAATCTGTAGACGTGGCTTTTTTTGGTTGAATATAAAGGGGTATTATGTTGATAGTGTTAGTACCATTTCAGTAACAAAATCAATGCAGAATTCTTTCACGAAAACTGCGTTTTAACAAGATCAGTTCTTGCGGAAAAAAATGCCAATTCTGAAGTAACGGATTTTGTTTATGGCAACAACATTACAGAGGTGTTAAAATTTATGGCTATCGGTTATCGTTTATTTTCTAAATCTCAGTAAATTTTTAGTTATAGCGTTTCATTTTGTGTAAAAGAAGAAATGGCAGATTGTGACAGTTCATTCACGTATGTTAATCCGTAAATGATTTACTCCTTCCAACCCTAACTACTTCTGTTAGCATGAAAGAAGTTATTCACTTCTCTCCATGTTAACAGACAGTTGTATCACATCTATGAAATATTTACATTACTTGCAAGGCTAAACACTGTAGTATCCAGTCATTGGGTCACCGTTTTACAAGTTTATTGGTGACGTTATCGATTAAAATGGGAAATTTCTCCACTGTTTGAAATAATGTGCTCAGGAAATGTTAAAATTCGAATATAGGCGGCCGCGTAGCTCAGGTGGTAGAGCGCCTGACTGCGGTTCTGGGGTTCGATCCCCGACAAAGCCAAGGATTTTTCTTAGAAGTTGAACGTCCAGAAATGCTGTCCAGGCCCACTCAGTCTGCTGTCCAATTAGTACCGTGGAGGAAACTCCGCGGAAGGTAAAGAACGACAGGAGCTGACCCCGCCACATCCACTCTAGTGCCGAAGGTTAACCAGGGAGTGAGGAGCTCGACCTCCGTGAATCCTACGGGACGCGGCAGGAGCCATCAGAACCCCGTGGTCATTATACCTCACCATTTAAAATTCCTATATTTTCTTGTATTTTTATGACGGGAAGGCTAAAGATCGAGGGACGCTACTTTATTTATTTTTCCTTAATAAAAAAACCAGTTAATCCCTGAACGAATAAAAGACTTACAAACCAACTTAAAAAAAAACAAGTAGCATGTAATAATGATGATAGGCTTTCCTGGTTGCCACTTTTCCGGCAACGAATATAAAAAGTTGATTTCATTACGAAAGCCTTTGAATATTTCATTCAGTTTTAGACGGCTGGATAATTGTTTTACATTCTGTTTGTGGTTTCAGTTTTTTCAGCTCGCAGTATTTAAAGTTCCATTTATTTAAAAAAAAAAAAAAAAACAACACACCGCATTTTTTGAAGGGATGAAAGGGCAATTCAGTGCTTTTATTTATTGAAAACAACATTCCAAATGCTTTCCGTGAATTGTTCCATTCAATAACAATTGTGATACTTGGACAGTGCTTAATTTCAGATTATTTGACGTCCGATTGTCTATCGGTTGGTCTACTCCAATTAGGAATCTAAAATGGTTACAGTGTTTAGGTCAGTATACGTCCTAGGATGGATTTCAGTTAGGTGCTGTATTACTGAGTTCAAAGATCTATAAAGTAAAGATCACATACCATTCTCTATGCAATTATTTATTTGTGGTATGGAATTTAACAAGATATACTCAAGGTGATGACAAATTTGGATATCACAAGCTTGTATAATATTATATCTCTAGACCTAATGTTTTTATCCACTCAACTACACTATTCGACGCATCGTCTATTTGCGTTATTGTTCCTTTGTAGGTTCGCAGAGGACAGTCAGAAATGATGTGGTGGTGTGTCTGTAACGTCAGTGGAATTATGGCTGTTTACTTAAAAGCAACTGCACATGTTCTATTTTTCTATAAGACAGTGTACAGTAATAACCGAATTCGTGCCGAATTTCTGTTAAGAAATTTTAATGGATCTTTGTTTCTTGGTATACCTCTGAAACAATTCTAAGCAATTTTGGTTCTGTGTGTATATATGCCTTTTGTCTATACTTCAGTTAAGTGAAGGTCGTACCTTAATAAATATTAATATGATTTTCAAACGGTTTCCATTTAATTTTCTTTCGAGTTATTTGCATTTATTCATAGATTTTAAATGTTTATTTCTCTCTTATTCTTTGGATCAAATTGCATAAATATTAAATAAAATTTGTGCTTAATAGTGATTACATTTTCTGATTTACTATATGGTCGCGGTTAACAAAAGTGTCGAGAATGGTACTATAGAATGGAGATTTTATTTTAAGTATTTTCGCTTAGGTCATAGCAAGATAATATTGTGACATAAACAGAACTATTTTAGGATCAAGATTTATAACAGCCCTTTAAATCGTCCCATTTAGTTACTCCGATAGTTAATCTCCATGTGACGACCAATGACTAAATCAAGTAAAAATGTGATCGAAGACATGTAAACTCTCCGATTATCTACCACTTGGCTTAACATTTGTTTCAGGGATACATACAACCAAAAAAAATTCATGTAACTAGCAACTCCGGTAAGACAGCTAGAAAATGAGTTGTAGAATAACATAAAATATTACTTACGGTCAAATCCGTGTTCATTAAACAAAGATTCATTTCGATTCACTAGGACTTGTTGAGTATAGCAAACGTAATTTTCTAAATCCTTGATAACTTCTGAACATGACATATGTCCGATTATTGCTAATGTCCTATTCCTCCGTCGCATAGGAAAATATAAAACTCGTATAATTAAAGATATTCGAACTAAATATTTTTGCCATTTCACCTCCGATAGATCTGTACTGTAATTGACGATTTTTAAGTACTGCGTTGGAGGAAAGATATAGCCTCACTCACGCAGTATTTAAAATAACAGCAAAAACGCGTATTTTCAGGAAGGCTCCGAGCTTAGGCCAGTGCTTGTACGTAAAGCCGGGACCACACGCTTGCCGAACCTCGACAAACGGTCACAAATTGAAACATGTGGATAGGGCGCTTGGCTTGGCTTGAGTAGGCTTGCCGGCACTTGTGGCTGATCGACCGAGTGTCTGTTTTTTGGCACAAATCAAAGGCGTTTGCGGCAAGTGCTTGCGAAGCTACTACACTTTTCTGCGGTCTTAATATTGTATGTGCCCTGACGGCGGACAAAACGTGCGTTGAGAAATGAATAACTTGTCCAACGAGGATATTTTAAAATTCCCCCAATGCTGCAAAGTAGAACCCTTCAAAGACCATAAAAAAGTAGGTCATGTTTGGAGTCGTCTTTGTGAAGTTTTAAATAAAACTGTCATGCGGAATTTGTTTTTTTTTTAAAGAAAGATAGAATTTCTTAGTCACATTTCGTAAACATAAAAAAAAAAAAAACCCGATTCTATTCGCTCTGGCTCAGATATAAATTTATTAATTTAGCTGGTGTAGTACAGCTTCTCTGAAGTTGAATTTTCTTTAGAAGCCGTAGGTGAAATTTCATTCAGCGAATATTCAAAATCAGTTTATCTCATCAGGCAGTAGTTATCAAACTGATCAGATGGCTCAAAAAGAAGCTCATTAAATGTTTCTTCCATAAATTCTCTGCAATCAAAAATTAATAGATAAAGACATTATAATGCCGTTAAAACAATAATTATTATAGAATTCTAATTATAAAACAATATGCTTATATTAAATGAAATACATACATGAAGCTAAACAGTAAACATAGTTGCATGAATGAAATGTAAATTAAATGGTACGGTTTCTATGAAATTTTACCATCCACGGTCTTCTTTGCCGTCTTTCTAGGTTTATATACATATATATATATATATATATATATATATATATATATATAAAAATAGGTTAGGCTAAATGTTATGGTCGGCACAACCCCGACGTCCGTCATGCTTGCTTCTCCAAAACATACAAGCGCACTAGCAAGCGTGTGGATGACGATGTTTGGCTCCCCTAAATTAACCAAGCGTTTGTAGAGGCTTGGAGTTTGTGACAAGTGTCAAGCGTGTGGTCCCGGGGTAACAAAGAAGTTTGCGTCTATACCCAGAATCGGATAGGAGTGTTATTGAACATTTGGTAATGGAGAAGGGTGCTTCTTTCACGTAGAATGAATGGCTCTTCCCCACAGCAGTGGTGGACAAGTACTGTCGATTTATAGATTCGAGTGGGCATCTATGGCCAGTCGTTATAATGCCAGACGCAGTATCCACAATAAGCTGTACTATTCCGACGTTTCAGCTGCTGTTTTCCCACATCGATTGCGACTCGGTTGGCCGCAACAGCTCAGGCATTGCGCATGTTACAACATCTGTTCAATACGTCCACGATAATGGATTGAATGTATTTTACACAAATTCATCAAAACGATCGTTACCCTTGTCCCCTGTTAAATTTTCATTAATTGTAAAGATCTAATTAAATGGAATGTATAAAAATCGATTTTGAGCTACAACTGCGATGACTTTTTGTTAAACAGGATAATACATTTGAAGTTAGCTGTCTTTCACACACTCACAGTATTAACTCGATTCAGAGCCGGATTAAGACAGCGTGAGGCCTCTTAGCTAATGTGACAAGAGGCCCTTTGTTTGCTTTAGGTATTAAATAAAACAGCACATTGACAAAACTGCCTTTCGTGATTTAATCTGGACAAATTTAGAGATAATACTAGCCAAATCAATATTTCTAAGAAAATCATGTTATGCTTAAATATTTTTTACGGATAGGTGCGAGACCCCATAAGTTGCGAGGCCCGTAGCATTATCTAACTCATGCTACGTGGCTTATCCGGTACTGGCTCGATTCCCAGGTTAACTATCAAAATTTCTGATTCATGGTCTCCAGAAATAAGTGCATATTAATCTGTGAATAGTCCTTTCTGTATAGTACCACAATTTAATTAGTACTTTAATATGTTAATATTAATCCGTAAATATAACTTTTATTCGTTCAGTACTTACTGAAAATAGATGATACAGAAAATGGATTCCAAAACAGTCCTTCTGTAAAATATCTTCAGAGCACTAGAACCTGAAGATATTCACGAAAAAAACAGACTCTGTTAGAGCTAAAATAGTTGGAAATGACCAACTGGTTGAACAAGTTTTGAGTTGTAACTACCTTGACTATGCATCACATACAGTGAAAAAAAAAGATATTGATAACAACTTTTCTTTTTTTTTACTTATGACTTAACGCCTCGTCGACGAAGCGGTCATTGGAGGCGGGATGGGATTGGAGGCAAGGAACGGGAAGGAATTCGGGCATGACCTTTTAAAGGAAGCATCCCGGCATTCACCTGGAATGATTTGGGAAAACCATGGAAAATCCTAGTCTGGATGCCCGGACGGGGATTCGAATCCGCATCCTCCCGAATAATAAAGTGTACAGGTAATTAATGATGTGAACCTTTAGGAAATGGAGACATAAGAGATACAAAGGTAAAAATGTATGGAGAGCTAGCTCTTCTTATGATTTTCTATGGAAGTGGGTGTTGGGTAACGAAGAGAAGAAACTAAAACCGCATATAAGCAGCGCCGATGAAGGCATAAGGCAAGATCTAATAAGAAAAGACACAATAAGAGATGAGTTGAAAATATATAAGTGACAAGCTAGAGGAACACAGGAATAACTCCAGAGAACATCTGCGTAGAATTGGTGATGCACGATTACCAAAAGAAATAAACCAATATAGAACAAACCGTAGAATTAGTTATAGGATGACCAAAGAAGAAATCCATGAATAAACCATGAAGCCGGAACAGGCTTAATCGTTGTATTGTTCGCGATTATCTCTCTGGCTCCTGGCAGCCGGCTATCCGTTATATTTATACGGTTAGACTATCGCTGACCCTTTCGTTAAAAATCTACCTACAGAATATTACACTTATTATTTCTTAAGTATACGATCCCAAAATTTAACAAATGTGAGATGTTACACTTCATAGAGTGCATGATAGATTTCCTACCTGTTCATATTCCACAATACTCTGCTGATACTCGTTGCCAGTGAGCCGTAGAACGAGAGCAAAAAGTAAATCACTATCGAATTTGGAGAAGTTTTATTATATATATGATTACGTTCTCCTGACGCAATTGGTATACATATTTCATCTGATTTTCGAGGTTTTTTCTTAGAATATTTTTCTATGACCTTCCACACTTATTCTTCTTTTGCTTGATCATCTTTTCCCAGCATTTGGGCTCGTCTGCCTTCGATGAAATCGAGCGTGGTGGGTCAGCAGGAACGCTCTGGCCTCGAATTCGGGAGGCCGTGGGTTCAAATCCCCATCCGGTAATCGATATTTCACATTTGGGTGGTTTCTCATATCATTCCAGACGAATGCCGGGAAATGTTATAGGCCAAATTACTTCCCATTCCTTGACCCCAGTTTTTTACGCCTGTATTAACCTCTATGTCGACAAGCCAGAAGTAATAATAAACCTCTTTGGCATGGAAGCGTCCATAAACTACGTGACTAGGTCTAGGTATTGTGGGAGAGGAATTGGCTGGAAAGCTGTGCTGAACTACGTACCAGGCCAGGTAGCTTCTCATTTATATTATTTGTCACAGTCAAAATCAGGAAATGAGGTACAGAAAACACAATAGCATGTAAATATTTATTTCTGTCAATTAATTATCCCTGTATGTAATTTACAATAGAATAGTAAACAGTAAAAAATGTCTTCTGGAATCAATAGGGAGGGGGAGGGACAATAGCCACGTCGGGATATGTGGGGGGCGTGGGAGTTCACAGAAGTCCAAAATGGAGCTACATGGTTTATGGACGCTCCCTATGGTCAAATTTTACTGCCTCCTGACGCCAGGCATTTCGTAACTATTTCCCGGCCGTACTATACAGGGTGGGGCATTTAATATGTTTTCTGGAAATATTTCGGAAAGAAAGCATTTTAACAAACAATAACCTATATAAAAAATAATCGTACAGTAGGGGGCTACAATTATGTGATATTGGTTTTTTCACAGGTGGCGCTGTTGTCATTACAACAAGGTCAAGTTAATTCTTTTAAATGGGAACCCCTATTTTTTTTGAAGATTCCGATTCCTCATGAAAAAATAAAAATAGTTTGCTTAACTCACTTTTCTGTTAGTCTCACAGATGGCGCTGTAATCGCGAAAAATGAATATTCGCGTTTTTTGTGTATAATTTTAATTATTGTTTAAATAATTACATGTAATTTTCATTCTGTAAACATGGAAGGTAATTTTAAAGGATAATGACGAAATTGATTTTAAATGCTTTTTCTTACTTATTTGCAGCCATGTCTACAGCAGGTGCTCAAAAAGGTGACCATTTACTTCCAGACATTTTCTGACCCTTTGCAGAAATGATGCCTGAACAGGTCGAAGTGTGTCAGAAAATGTCTGGAAGTAAATGGTCACCTTTTTGAGCACCTGCTGTAGACATGGCTGCAAATAAGTAAGAAAAAGCATTTAAAAAATCAATTTCGTCATTATCCTTTAAAATTACCTTCCATGTTTACAGAATGAAAATTACATGTAATTATTTAAACAATAATTAAAATTATACACAAAAAACGCGAATATTCATTTTTTCGCGATTACAGCGCCATCTGTGAGGCTAACAGAAAAGTGAGTTAAGCAAAATATTTGTATTTTTTCATGAGGAATCGGAATCTTCAAAAAAAATAAAAAAATAGGGGTTCCCATTTAAAAGAATTAAGTTGACCTTGTTGTAACGACAACAGCGCCACCTGTGAAAAAACGAATATCACATAATTGTAGCCCCCTACTGTACGATTATTTTTTATATAGGTTATTGTTTGTTAAAATGCTTTCTTTCCGAAATATTTCCAGAAAACATATTAAATGCCCCACCCTGTATATTAATGGAGGAAGTGAAGTGTTGGCCATCTGTCTGCGAAATGTCTAACTGTGCTCTGCGTGTGATAAGCGTATTTTTTATTTGTGAAATGTGTGGTTTATATATCGGAGAATGGGGAACGCCCCGACATTCCCCTTGGCTGTGGAAAACCGCCTAAAAATTGCAGTCAGGACAACTCGTTTCCAACCCCATTGTACTTCCCCAATCCAACGTGCGGCGCCTCATCTCATTGATCCAAACTGGTATTTTTGTTAGTGATAGTATATCTTCTTTAAAACTTTGATATTATCAAACTGTTATAGCTTTTAATTAGCGACAAGTTACTGAATAGTAATCCACGTTTTTTCAGCCGTAAGTTTTACCCATATTTTTTAGTGTTAAATGCTACAAAAAAACTTAATAAATGTATTCTGTTAATTAATTTCCTATCAGTTGGTTAGCTATTAAACTGTGCACATAAACTCTAATTTCCAATAATATTCCTTTCATTGTTAATTTGGGAGGGAAGGCCGGCGTATCATGTAACTGTTCTCCTATCAATAGCTATAGGCGTGTAAGTGAGTGAGCTTACGAAATTATATAGTAGATAATCTCGTTCAGAATTATCAAAAAGATTTTCAAATACGAAATCATCGTACTGAAAGTTGTGAGCGAACGGTACCTTACGAGGCTGACATTCGAGTCTACATCCAGCAATAAATGTTTCAGTTTTCCATGGATTCAGTAATCACTCCAAATAAATATCGGTATGGATCCTTCTTTATGAAGCAAATATACCAATATGGGGTATGGAAGATTTCATTCCTGACCTGTACGCAATCGGATCCCAGTTAAACCGGTTAGTGATTTCATGTTATACGTCCAGTGACACTACAATGAATAAAACAAACGTATATATTCATTCCTCTTCTTTTTGTATCAATAGTTCTTTCCACCATTACTTTTGTAATATTTTAATGTCTGTATTCGATGCTGATAAACCCATGTTGGCATCGTTCTCTCATTTCTTGACTTACTTATTGCAGGGCGAAGTCAAGGTGGTTATTCTGGTTTCTGTTTTATCTCGTACTCTATTAGGATCAACCTGAATTATGTTTTATATTGTAATTATATTAGTAATTCTCAGTGAAATCCTTGAATTATTTTACACGTTTAAATGAGTATAATAACATATACTGAATTCGTAAAGAAACTGGTTTAGTGCAAGTTCATTGGTTCTACTTAATCCCAGTCATATCCTGGTGGTAAGCTGAAGTTTTCATACTTACAATGTCTACAAAACTTTCTTTGCATTTAGATAGTGAAGCGGGTACGGTATACCGCTGTACTGAATGATAATTAATATTTATTTTAATTTTACCAAAAGCATATGAGTATTTATATTGTGGATTGAAAAGGGTTCTCAAAATGATTTATAATCACTAATAAGAATGAAAAAGTCATAACCTGACCATATATGAACGAAGGCCAACAGACATAAGGTGAATTTAAATTTAATAATTATACACAATAAAAATTACTAGAGATCGCCCGGTGGTCGAAATTCGACCATAATTAATTAAGTTAATTAGTTTTTAGTTACGGGGATTCTATCATTACCGTGGCGCCACAATTTGATGGTTGATTCTTATATAACTCGACGAAACAAATCGAAAATAAAGAATAATTTTTTTTGATATCTCGCTTGGTTCTCGAGATATCATATCTCAAAATTGACGTAGTTAGGTTGAAATACGGCCTGGACCAGAAGAAAAATTTCGCTATAGCCAAATTTGATGATGAATTCTTACGTAACTCGATGATACAAATGGAAAATAAAGAAAAAAGTTTTTTGATATCTCGCTTAGTTCTCGAGATATTGTATCTCAAAAGTGATGAGGTTAAAGTGAGATCCGGCCTGGACCAAAAAAAAAAAAAAATCCACCAAAACCACCATATCTACATGGTGGAAATGCACTATAGGTGTTTTATTTTCTTCCTAGTGATTGTTGTTAGGTTGAAATACGGCCTGGACCAGAAGAAAAAACATCAAAAGCAGAAGGAACTAAACCTATGGCTGATTTTTAACATGCTATATCTCGAAAACAAAGCGAGATATCAAAAAAATTTATTCTTTATTTTCGATTTATTTCGTCGATTTCTGCAAGAATTCATCATCAGAATTTGGCGCCACGGTAATGATAGAACTGCCTTAGTTACGGTAGACGCCATGCAATACATCTTAGCACTGAAAAACATTATGTCAGCCCGCACAGAGAAATCGTAAATGTTACATGATTTTCTATTTGCATGTGGAAAGCAGTTTTGATTCAATAATGAACACTTAAAAACACGTGGAATAAATATCAACAGCTATGAACGTGTATTTCTTGCGTAATAACATGTATGCATCTACCCATATTTCGAGTGATTTTTCCTCATTTCAACATATTCGAAGCTTACGATATACACTTTAAATCAAATATTATCGGCTAAGGAATGTGTGTACCATATTTCAGACCGACAGGACAATATTTGTAGGTTCCGACATAATGCTTAACTCAGTATAAAAAGACTTCGCTGCCATTCATGTACTCACTTTTTTTTAACTACCAGATTTCGTTCAAATGGTGGCTCACCATCATATTACAGCTACATCAATTTGAACTGCATCATTGCAACATTGTAACATCGTATATCTAAATCACGATTTAATGAATTCCGAATATATTCCGTTTCGAAATGTTGCTTCTAAGTAAATTCAGAGATTAAGCTCGACCCTTTGGTTTCAACAAAGACCATAGACTATCTCAATGCTGGAATACACGTCACATAGTTGGCTCCGATCCGATTTCACTCACTCACACACACACACACACACACACACACACACGTTCGCGAATTTATTTTTCATTTAATAATGTATCTGTAACATGTTTTAACTATGCTTATAATTTTTTTCTTCTTTACTGTTGACCAAAGATCACAGACATTGGCAGAATCGCTAAGTGTCGTTGCCAATTAAAAACAATTGAATGTATACAACGAATGATTTATTTTATTTAATTTAATGTATTTTTAACACATATTATATGTACATTTTGGCTCTATGCACTTCTTCCCCATTTAAACTTTAACTATGCCAAATCTCACACTATTCCGTGCGCGCAATATTCTGAAAAATGTTTCCAAAGTTTTCGCTTAGCGTATTAATATATAGATTTACAAACAACACCTTTGCCCTACATTAATGACCACTAAATTAAGCAATACAAAACGACAAAATATCCGTTCAGATTTTCATATATAAAATAACAGTTTACAGTCTTCGGCAAGACACGTAATGAGACTATTTGATAAAAGCTAATGTCCGTTTCAATCACAGAAACTACTGAATCAAGTTAAAAAAAAAATGCCACGGCTAATATCTCAGTTTATCTATCGGAGAGTGAGAATTCTTAACGTGCGGACTTCTCCGCTCAGAGCGTTATGTTCGGTAGAGTGCAAACACAATATTACTAACTGCTACAATGTTTGTCTTTTACCGTCTGTCCGGCATTGGCGAAGTCAGCAAACTCCGAACCCACACTGAATTTATTTGTCACCTTGTGACTCAAAATGCAGACAAAACCGATCGCATGATATGCTGTCGGCTTTCTGGGTCGTTCTCGTGCGGAAGCACAAGAGTAGATCAACCAGCGTGACCCAAAATACGACCCGAAAGAGAGCATCTCGCACCACCTTTTAAAACTTCGTGATGCTGCTTCTACTCCGCCGATTTTTCTCTGGTCCTATCGTCGATGTAGACGTTCCTGCCTCTATCCTCATTGGCGGACATGAAACAAGATTATACAAAAAAAAGAACTATTCTATATACTAAAATACTATTGGCAAAACATTCGCCCCTCCAAGCACTATCTGGTCCTATGACGGGGTTGGAGAATTTCTTCGGAAACTGTCGTTTTTCTTTCGTGTCCACTCGGTTTTACTATTTTCACGCAGTGAGCACTCACAGAATCTCTAATTTGGCGTGTCTTGACGTTATCACGTATCTGCATTCGTCACGCGATATATATCTCACCCGTCAACGCTGTCCGTGCACCGAACTGCGGCCGACCCCATACTGAGCAGTGAAATGTCGTAAATCTGCCTTTACAAACTGGCAAGTCCCCTTGTGTTTCGTCTTTCTTCCAGCCTGAATGGAGAATTTGCCGTAATACTTGAATTCGCTGACCCCTGTCCTGCAGAATGTCCTTCTAAGCGAGCGTAATGCGAGCCTTGTTTCGTTACCCACATACCCTCATGTTAATGTGGTTCTACAGTATGTCTCACCACAATAGGCACTGCATTTTCTCCGGGTATTACTTTTAACTATATGTACTGTGAAAGTGGTGTTTTAAAGGGAAATATATTGGTACGTCATATTTAAAACATGTAATAATTCCTTTTCTTTGTAGTTACTTTATGAATTATGAGGTAACATATTTGTATACGAAGAGTGTAATATCACACTAAATGCAACCACGATGCTGAGCTGTGGGCACATCCTTTGAGCGTGAGGCGTGCTATGTTGATTGGTATGGATCCTATGCGCAATCGATGACCGTTCACCACAATCTTCGCAGTGTGGACTGACGAGTGTGCGTTCCGGGTGGTCTAATTATTAGACAGCAGAAGCGGATGAACATTCATACGTCAACCGTGTTGTGCACCATCGAGAAATCCGCTGTCGAGAATTATGATGTAATCTCTACCGACAAAATGATAGTCTCACCTTTCATTAATGATTTAACAGTGGATAATACCCCTTCCAGTGACGTTAATCTGCGAATCCTATGTTTTGGGGAATCAGCTGGTGTGTGGAAGTAAGCAGCATCGATTTGTGACCACGCGAGCGACATTTGATATCTGAGTACGTAGATTACTGATCGTATATACTGAGCTGCATATTTCCTTCTGTACTCAGTAGTCTTTTGTGATTTCAATGTTTGTATAAAGAAGTCTACATGTCACTGTGTTGAGTGGTATTTTTAATACACGGCTGCAGGCGACTTCTGTTTAAGCAGTTCTAATTCAAATTATGGAAAGATCCAGGTCAATCAGATGACGTTAACCATCTTGTCTAAAAGCTCTGACACCATGTGATAAAATATGGGGATGGAAATTCTGTGCGTGACTTTCTTTTCCAGTTCGAAGAGTAAACGGAAATAACATTTATTAAGGAGTTTAGACACCAGCGAAGATATTAAAGTTTTTATATCGAAAAAATAATCAAAGTGATATTTGTGATAACACAAGTATCCCGCTACCCATTGGGAAAGTGATAGTTATGACAAGGCCGAGAACACCCATCGTTGGATTAACATTCAGATATGGTTACCATCGCGCTTTCATCGCTTAGTCATCCTCCTCCATTCCCCCGAACTGAATATATATATATATATATATATATATATATATATAGGGAATGCTCCTATAGCACATTAGGATACAGGGTGTTACAAAAAGGTACGGCCAAACTTTCAGAAAACATTCCTCACACACAAACAAAGAAAATATGTTATTTGGACATGTGTCCGGAAACGCTTACTTTCCATGTTTGAGCTCATATTGTGGACGGCTGTGATACAATACGCCATTCTCCAGGGGTGCATCAGCGCATCAGGGATTCCATGCGACGGAGGATGGATGCATGTATCCTCGCTAACGGAGGACATTTTGAACATTTCCTGTAACAAAGTGTTTGAAGTCACGCTGGTACGTTCTGTTGCTGTGTGTTTCTATTCCATGTTTAATGTGATTTGAAGAGAAGTAATAAAATGAGCTCTAACATGGAAAGTAAGCGTTTCCGGAAACATGTCCACATAACGTATTTTCTTTGTTTGTGTGTGAGGAATGTTTCCTGAAAGTTTGGCTGTACCTTTTTGTAACACCCTGTATTTCAGCTAAGGGTTGTTAGAACACATTTATAGCTCAAGATTTGGCTCTTTCATGCATCAGTCTCTTTCCAAAATTAGAATTTTTGTTTTCTCTTCAGCCTTTGCCGTGGAACAAACAGGCAAGTGTAGCAGTACGGGAATTCTTTTACTGACCTTAGTGGAACCCATTTTAAAAACGGAGGGAAGTTCTCGAAATGTTTATATTGATGCTAAGGTAAATAATGTTTAGAAATACTATGGTAAAATGACCATTCATTAGATTTCCAGAATATTTGTCAGCTCCCTTATATGTATTGTAAGGGTAAACTTTTTGGCTAAATGTGCATGTGTGTATGTTGAAAATTAATGAAGTGTAAAGCTAATTAATGATTCGTTAAATTAAGGAGAGTATATCGACTAGCAAGATGCAAGATGAATAGCTTTGGTACAGATGTAGGAATTGATTTGAAACTGATTATATGATTTTTCTGTACTTCCTAACAAGTTAAACATGTGTAAGAATATAAATAATTATCTCTTCCGAAATGGGTCGTATAAGATACTGAGTATTTAAATGGGAGGGTGAGTTACGTTACAGGTTGCTAGAAGCAGCACTCATCGTAAAGTTAGCCGTCGTTAGACGTACCCGAATAAACAAAGGGTATACAAAATTTTTACTGTACCAGGAAAGGTAATATAATTGTTATCTTATATTTCCACGAAGTGGATTAGTGGAGATGATCTACTATATAATTTCCTCACTCACTCACTCAGCTCGATAGCTATTGGCTGGAGAACGGTGGGTGACGTGCCACCCTTCGCTCGCAAATTAACAGTAACCATATTTTTTGAAATTCGAGGTTATTGGCACATTTTAATAGCTCAGCAACTGTTATTTTTTTATTTTTTTTTGCTTGGGCCTTACGCCTCGTCGACAGCGTGGTCATTAGAGGCGGGATGGGATGGGGTACAACTAACGGGAAGGAATTCGGCCATGTCCTTTTTGAAGGAAGCATCCTGGCATTCGCCTGGAGTGATCTGAGGCAACCATGGAAAACCCAAATCTGGATGACCGGACGGGGATTATAACCGGCGTCCTCCCGAATGCAAGGCCAGAACGTTAACTGTTCACCCACCACGCTCGGTGGCAACTGTTAAGAAAAGAATATATTCATTAAGTCTGCTTTTTATAGCATTTTTTTTTTTAAATATGGGATAAGCTTTATAGCTGAAAAAAAACGTGAAACTACTTTTCAGTGACATTGCGCTAATGAAAGTAATATAAAAAGGTTTTAAAAATCTTAAATTACTCATGGTCTCTGCTATTACCACGAATGCCAATTCTCATTCAGTCCTAGATTAAATTTCAGTTTAGTTAAAATCTTTCTAATGTTGCTGCTTGACCAAAGTTGCGGTTTATATGCTGTTTTTTTACGTATTTTACTGACCACTTTTGTTAATAGTCTTTGTTCATGTTCATTGTACGTAAGTTATTAGGTTATTTGAAGAAAAAATATGTTACTGAATCAAGTATTCTGCCAAATCATTTCTTCTGAGTTGCTCAACTATTTCTAATCTGGAATTTATATTATTTTATCTGGCCGTTACAGATACTGTGACCAAAGATTACGTTATGAATGTTTTCCCAACTTCAATAAAAAAAAGTGATGCTTTGGATGCAAACAGGAATTATTCAAATTTCACAGAGTTAACTTTAAGGGTTAATACTGAAGTGTTCCCTATGTTAGGAAAGCGACTTCTCGACCCTACTGCGGCCGTTTGCTACCTGTCATTGATTTCAAAATAATATTAGGATTATAAAAACAAATCAGGTGGGTGCCAGAGATTGCAGTGTACCCTATTCTGAGGGAAGCGACATCCAGATCTCAATGTATTATTATTGAAACATGAATTATTGAATAAACCAAGCAAAATGACACATTACAAGACTGGATGGGATCTAGTGAAAACAAGGTTCACAATCTGACTTTACGATTTACTTATGTATTTGAATTATTTACTTGACAAGATTAAATTTTCTTTTTTTTTTACATCACTTTTTCTGTGGAGCAAGAGAGTCTGTCTCGGGGCAATATCTAGGGTAAAACGATGATGATGCAAAAGTTTCTTTTTCTGAATGGTGGTTACCGTGCAGGCGAATCTAAGTTGTGCAGTCGGTGGGTTGACCAGCTCTCCATCACGGCCGGCTGCCTCACTGCTGTCTCTCCCGTGATCAGCTGGTCCGTCGATCTACACCTCTCCGTCGGTGGCCAACAAGTCCCCTTGTCTTCTCGTGCTGCCGGACGAAGCGACGCTTTCCACCCCTTCTTGATGACGTCTGCCAATGTCTGTCTTTGCAGGGAAGCTCTTTTCGCTGGTTGGCTCAGGACATGCAACAAAACCGCCCTTTTTTTCATACTAAAAATACAAATTTTTGCGATTGGTTGTACTCACTGGCCTCCCTTCACCCTTCGTTCTTAGATACAGATTTAGTTTTTTATTTTATTTGTTTACCGAAACATTCCAGGCTGCTCTTGAGCTGTGGTCCTGTCACGGGACTGTTTTCTGCCATCCGTCACATCTAATGGCAACACTCAAGGGCTGGCGTCCTCCAAACACAAGCAGAACCTCCCCTGGGACCGACACACGACGAGAAAAGAAACACGCACTTATATTTTCCATTCGGATCATTACAATACATTCAATTTCGTATTTCAGCAAGCTCGAGTCTACGACCTTTGAAACAATTATACGACAGCGCGATCGTCGCTGTCCTTGTTTAATGCGTCTATTAATACTTCTGAGTTCTCGCGAAAGGTGAAACGCAGTTCATGTTCGTATTTAGTCAAATGAGATCAACTTAACATAATCTTTGACCTTGAGAACTGCAACTACTCTAGACACGTAACGATACGCAAAAAACAGTCACGGGCTTACACTATTACTTCATAAATTGGAACTGTTAAAATGACCAACACACGCAGTTGATAACAGAGAATTATTTATATATCATTAATACCTGAAATTAAATGAACTAGGAAACAATAGGCTATTGTCAGACTACTAGTAAATTAGGAACTCTACACTGTGCAAGTACCATACAGTTTCAAATTAATTGTACAGAAACATTCCAGAATTCTTTATTTCTAATTCACAAATGCTTTCTTTTGTCTGACCGGTATGAACTATGAACAATGCAGAACCGGATCTAGGGGGGCAGGACGAATGAACCGGGCCGCTTGCGCCGGGCGGAAAGTTTAAGGGGGTGGCAAAATCGTGCTTAAAGGGCGGCAATTTGTGTCGCTAAATACTTAAGAGTTACAAGTAATTATAAGTAATAAGAGAACAGTACTTCATGAACAGAAAAATAAATCACTTGTCTTTATCTTACCAGACGCGTTGTATCAATATATAGTTAAAATTATACAGGTAGCAATAGCTGCGTTTGGATCATAGAACAGTGTGTAGCAGTCTGCGCCAGACATCAGTATAATTACAAATATCATTCATGTTTAAGCGTGTTGATCGTTAATCACGAAATTGGCGTAACACATCCGTCACCAACGCAACATTATCAGCGTACTAAATTTGGAATGTAATCAATAAATCTTCACGTATGCGATAAGTGGAGTACAGGATGTGGCAAGTGGTAGGATTAATGCTTCTGGAAGATATGATAAATGCTGACACATGGATTCCAACGAAATCTAAAAGTGGAACTACCGTCGCTCGCCTTTCACTTGGCGCATTGCGATTTTAGGATGCTCGGCCATGAATATGAATTTTTCTCTGTTCTGGTATGGACAGGCGTAACATATTACTGAAGTAAGTGATGTGTTAACAAGAATTTTTGATTTCATATATTTCATTTTCGACGTCAATATAGCAGAAATCTGAAAATTAAGTCATTTATATTAGTTGTTGAGCACGTTGCATTTAGTGGATTTTCGTCTGCCTAGTATGCAACAACAGGGTTGCTTAGGAAAATTAACGACACCTGTAGTGTTCTCTCTAATGTTTACAATTATCCTGTTAAGTGCCTTTGAGGTTTCCTTGGTTGAAGCTACAAGCTGGAAAAATTTTGTATGTATAATTGTCTATATGGTCTCTAGCATAAATTGCTTTTTTGCTATTGGAACTACGGCATAGATTATAGATTTTGGACGTCAGTCTGTAGAACGTGTTGCCTATGTGTAAGTTACAGCTGTCAGAATATGTACCTGGATTCGATTGTATCGAGAGAATCGATTAGATTGAATTGTTCGGTGGTGTTTGAACGGAAATCTAGCTACGGCTTCTACGAAGGGCTGATTTATTTCTAAGGGTTTGTTTATGCGATAAACGATGAGGGCGACGATAAACGCAGCGACAAAACTGGCGCTCATTTTCTTTCTTTATGGAGCTTCGATAATAGCGTAGATTCGTGTTTTACATTGCAGGTAATTGTCAAACGGCCAAACATATAGAAATCTATCTTATTCCTTTCGAGCGGGAGTTGCATTGCAGGAGTCTAAAATATTGTAAGAGAAATAATTGTGGAAAATATTTTAACCACTTTATTTAATAATTTCAGAGGAACAGGATTTCGTAAAAATAGCTGAAGATTACTACAATAGTTGTAATTTTCGGAATTGCATCGGCGCTATCGACGGAAAACAAGGCAAAGTTACTTGTCCTGCGTACTCTGCCTTGTTCTTCCATAATTACAAGAATTTTTTCTATTGTTCTGTAAGGATTGATCAGTGGTAATTATAAGTTTATAAACATTGAAGCTGGAGATTATGGTAACAGAGTGACGGTAGAACAGTTAGATCTTCTTCCCTGTGAATCTCTTTAGCAGATGGAAGACTGAATGTTCTAAATCCCTCCACCAAATACTGAAATCACTGAACCTCATGTTTTAATAAGTGACAAAGCATATCCAGTTTTCAATAATTTGTTAGAGCCTCATGGTAATTATTCAGATACACGCAGAGGATACTTCAATGCTAGCTTATCAAGAGCCGGAAGGGCAGTCGAATGTGCCTTTAACATAATTTATGCTAAATGGAGAATTTTAGCCACAATAACAGAAACTGCTGTAGACGTAGCTGACAGTATTATTAAGGCCATTTTGTTTGCTTCCTAACGTTATTATTGTCAAAGAAGGTATTGAACATCATCTTAAAAAGAATAGTACTCTAAATCATAAGAATTTGACACCAAGAAATGTTGGAAGGACAAACCAAGCTGTAGAAAATACCGGCATCTTATTTTAAATTTACTATTGTTATAATTCTAAATTAATTTATTACGAATATCTACAATTATGCATTTAATTTTATATTTATTATTTAAATTACTTGTAATAGAAAATATATTTTTTTCAGTAAATTATATGCCATTTATCTTTTTTTTTTACTTTAATCTTAAGTTTATAATGTACACACATTAAAATGAGCAAATCGTACTCATTAAAAACATTTATTAAACATGTAATGTATTACATTTATTTGCCATTTCATCCTACAATTTTTCTAGAACGAATCTGTTATAGTGATTTTTTTTTTTTTGTATTTACAGTCCCATAAAAGAGACCTAATAAAAATTTCGCCAATCAAACGGTCGACAACCATCGCCGATAATAGCGAAGAAATTGCATGCAGCGATTATCATCGCTTTCATCACTTCTCTGTTACTATGCACTGCTCTTCGCGGTGCTCCAGTATAAACACCTCCATAGTCAACAATGTTTCACTTAACTTTGCTAATATGATCACTCCCATCGTTCAACGCAGCTCCCACATAAACGCGTCCTAATGCGCTATGCCGGATTACTACAAGAGTTTATAGGATCTGAACTAGTGTATAGTGTGTTATTGTCGTTAGTAGGCACGCTGTACAGATCGTACGAAATATTGACGATTATGATGGCGGCTGAAGGTACTGTTGTAAGTAATTACTTATGCCAATCGCTTCTCAGGTTCTTCTTCTATTTGACGAGGCTAATCGCTCTTGTGTCATGCGCATCGGTTTCTGACGAGAAGCAACTAATTTGGCTTGTGGTGACGAGGGCCTTTGCGCTTTGAATTTCTCAGCGAAGCGCCACGGTGGTGACGTCAGAGATCCAAGCCTTCGTGAAGCAGGTGACTACTAACTCAACCATACTTCATAGTTTGAAGTTTCTTTGCCATTGACCGTGGACTATTAATGTCTGCACTCTCTTCTATCGTCATATATAGGCAGCTGATTACTGAGTTGTGATTTTTTTGTTATCATCTTGGCAGAGGGTTTGGTAAACAATTTCCACATCAGAAAAATCCTCTTCGTAAATGTAGTTAAAATTACAAATATCTCAAGTTTGCATTGAAAATTCATATTTCATCGTTTGCTTTGTGTTGAGGACAAATACTTCTACGTAATTTTCGTGGTTCATTTCAGTACTATGAGATTCTACATGGTCCGGATATCACGATAAACTGTAGGTTCAGTTACAACCAAAGAGGAAATACGTGGCAGAAAGAACCTCTGTCGACTGGTTGTAGGAGCAAACGAACTGTGAAATAGTAATACATGATAAGACTCAGAATAACGAACACATTGCTACATTGTTCTAATTTCTAGAAGTCTTTCCCTTAAGCGGGTATGTACCTTAATAAACCGTCCGTATTCTGGTGCTAAATAGCTTAATGACAAACACACTGAGTCCATGATTCCGGAATAATTATTTTGAGTCCGATTACAGGTACAGATTTTTATTTTAAATAAAGTTTAATCTTCCGACTGTTGTCCCATTCTTGAAGTACACTGTAGTTGTAAAAATACAATAAAAATTCGTGTGAAGTCTAGTTACATGATTTGACAGCTCTTATATGCTGGAATTACTGGACGAACTTATGATCCCATCGTAATGAAGTCTTTGCACCGCAAAGTTTTAATGCCTGTAACAAACGGCGTCTTTCCGCTGAGTTAGAGTTTTCACCCAAAAGTTTCAAATTATTAATGTATCTTCATCTTTTCAATGCCATAATCTTTTCTTTATAAAAAAAAATAAAAAATAAAAATACAGCTGTCAAATATGAAGAAAGGAAGGCGATGACTAAGAACAACAAGGACACAAATGAACAAATTGTGTCGTGCCTCGTTAATATTAAGGGAGAGTAAAACAAACGTAAGACAAACGATATACATTTACAACCGCTTGAATACATAAAAAGAACCGCAAACGTAACTTTAAAATGGGAACAGTGATGTAACAGCTTAGACTTCAGGATTATAGATAAGGAAGCTTAAACATCAATTTGCATCTTTTAGTCCAGATATTGGCATTCCATTTTTTGGGTGCCATTTCAGACGAATGATTGAATAATTCGTTGATCAATCCGCTGTCTATGTCTCTTCTGTTTCCAACAATTATAAATCTGTAATTAGACTGCGCCCATCATTTCCTTTGTTCAGGCGTCATGAAAAACTACGGATCAATTTGCATCGAGTATTCATAGTTTGAAAGCTTATGATCCAGCTTAAAATCTGCGGGGAACGGAACAAGAAATGTAAATGTGTTCGTACCGAGAACATACAGGCGCCACAGATCACTCTGCATCTCCACTCAACGATTTGGAGTCAGTTGATATTGTTTTTTTTACTAAGAAACTTTCGCGATTTAATTCTTCAGTTTTCTGAAATACATTATGTTAGAGTAGACGTAAGACTTTAATAAAGCCACTACATCGAAGTTTAACACTGCCATAAGAGTCACAAAATTGGGGAATTAAATTTACGGAAACGATAACAAAGATATTATATTACAAATGTTTATGCTTTGCTTTTAGAAGAAAAACTGGTGTTTTACTATGCATACCAAGATCCGCTCAGTGAATCAGTAAGAAAGTACTTGTTATCTCTCTATTACCTGGATGACCGATCTTCGTTCAGCATCTTTCGATTTCTATTGAATATCCACGTTTTGTGTGAAAGTTGAACGTTTTCCTTGAAGGCTTCCAAGGTATTTGTACAAAGTGCAGGATTGCATTTATCAGAACCTATTTTTTCGTATGGACACCTGTACATGTCATTTTCACTAGATCGAAGATTCAGAAATATTTATGTTTGTGTTAAAGACACTTACGGTCAAAAACTAAACGATGATTACATTATAATTGCTAACATTATTTTGAAATAACTTTTGTAAAGTAATAAAGTTTGAAAAAATCACTTCTGACAAAGCCAATATCTATTTTTAATATCTCGTTTTTAAATGTTTTGCAATTAAACATGTAGTAATTAATGATGACGACCTATTACAATTAAAGTGATATTTTTACTTCTCTTCAATATTAAATACCTTTCATTAGCAAATATACCTGCATTTACTTATTTCCACATTACTATATTACAGGTCGGTGACTGACCACGATAATGTGTGAAATATTCACAAGGATCAGCTAATATACAGGAATTGTTCGTTTAAAGATATCAGAGTTCCTTGCTGTAATCAAAGAGAAACATAACTAACATTAGTAAGCGTATTGGTACTTGAAACTTCTACAAGAAGGCGTTAGAGCCATTTGTGAGATACTAAATACAAGAATTGCTCGCTTTTTCGTAAAAATGTAGTTTTGTTCAAAACACTTATATTTAAATCATTTAAAAAACAAAACATTATCTAAATATAAAATTTCATCCAAATTGTTAGAGCTGTTCCTGAAATACCAAATATAAAACAAATGCTCATTTAAAGATATAAACTAGCATTAATATCTCTAGCCTACCATCTGCATCAAAAGCAGAAACAGCATTCATTTCAGCGTGAGAAGAATTAACGCTCTTGATTATCCTGTTGAAACAGAGTTGTATTAAAAATGCTCTCAGCCACCTCCAGAGTGTACAAACACAGTGCTACACACCTAAGACGGAACGCTGTATATGACGCAGAAAATCGGAAAATGTTTTGCAGCGAAGTCGAGTCTGCGGTGAAATGGCGTGGAAGTAATTCCGCAGCAACGGGCAAATAAGCACCGGGAGATAACGAGGGCAGCCCGGTCGGCTGGAAGCGTCGCTGAAATATCGCCGAGCCGGCCAACTTGCCGCTGGCTGGCTTATCGGCCGCTGGCTGCAGTTTTTATGAAGCAGGCAGACGCCGGTATTGGTAACATCTTTCACGGCGCCGCGCGCTGCCCTGGGGGAGTGGTGGGGGGGGGGGGATATGCCGGTGTGAGGTGCCTGCGAATCAGCGCGTTGAGCGGCGTCAGCAGCTCAGGCAGATCGTTACTGCAACGGAGCTGTTGGGTTCGGCACGTTGGGACCGTCGGGTAGGTAAAATGTAAATGCGTACGACATTGTTGGCCCCGTAGGTTGACAGAGATTTCGATTCACCAGTCTCCATCCTCTTCTCGTAGCTACCCTAAGGGGCCATCCACAAATTACGTCACACGAATTTCATGATTTTTGGACCCCTCCCATGTCACCGGTTGTCACATTTGTGGGAACCCCCACCCTCCCCTTCTGTGACGTCACATGTTTTGCAATTTTAAATTTATAAATTAAAACAGCCCTTCCGCAATGATGTATGTATTTCTAGTTAAAAAATCATATCAACAATAAATCAAACATTTAAGAAAATATAAAAAAACATTAAAAGTCGAATTAATGATACAAAATTGAGTCATCAAGTGTCCATGGATTTTGAACCCATTCCTCTATACTGTTTATTATTGGCATAATAGTTACTTCATTCTTGATTTCGATAGCGTTGGGAACATTCGATGTGTCAACATCATCTTCATCCAACCATAAAGCATCGTCATCGTTTAATATGCAACGAACTTCCCTGTTTCGTCTAGCGGCAATGCTTTGTGGACGTATCTTCATGATGGGGAAAACCTCTAGTTGCCTCTTATGTAATTGCTTATGTTTGTTAGTGGCTTTGTATGATGAAAAATATAGTACACAGATGCTACATGATCGTTTAAATAAGTATGTCTCGACACTGGGGCAATACGAGTCAAAAAGTGATACAAATTATGCATGTGATGTCACAAAGCTTATGACACGTCCCCCCCCCCTTGTCACACGATATCACACTTTGTTGACCCCCTCCTCAAGGTGTGACGTAATTTATGGATGGAGGCACTTCAGTCTTTAGATTTCCACGAGATCTCACCTGACAATGGCGACAGCCATCAAGTGCCGAAATGTTTCTTCATTGGAACCACTCCGTTTAGATTTAGAGAACATTTAAATTACTTTCCTAATTTTTTTCCAACTCACTTCGATTTTGACCATCTAAGGACCACGATAAGTATTCCTGTGCATTTGTTTAGAAGTTTTGTTTCTTTACTTCTAATGGGTCTTTCCTTTCACCTTGCTGTGTTATAATTTCTTGTGTTTAGATGCTATTACGTTTCCTCTTCCATTTTTGTGTAAGTCTGCTGTTATATATTCTAATAACTTGACCATATTAACTGAATTTTCTCTTTCTGATAGTGTCTGACATCCTTTCATGTTTTTCTTCCTTATATACACCTTTATTCCTCCGGTGCCTAAACTCTCTTTTCTCGTTTTGAAAGGTACTCAGATTTTCACCAACATTTTCCTTCCCTAAATCTCTATATCTTCTATTTCCCCAGTTTTCATATAAAACATACATTCTCCGAGGGGTAGAAACCCTATGGTTTGATTACTGTATTGAAGTGTTTGAATTTAGTTTTCCTTGAGAGATTTTTATTGTTTCTATCTTTCGTCTGTTGGTATGCTGGTTCTAATTGACTTACGTTTTGATTTCGACAATGCAGCAGCGCCTTGCCTGTGTCGATTCGCGTTCATCAATGTCTCAATGTCACAAATACTTTTGAAAATAAACCTCAGTCAGTGTTAAATGTGCAGTGCATCTGAGGATTCCACCATACCGAAACAAAATTTTCTGAATATGCGAAGCTACGTAGTTTAATAAAGGAATTTGGAGAGGAGTATTTTAGTACAGACGAAAGAGTTCTTTTCTGTAAATTATGTGAAATTAAAGTGACTTCATCAAAGCAGTTTAAAATTAAATTTCCCACTGGAGCAGTAAGTGCATGGAAGCAAATTATACTGTCTACATGAAAGCGACACTACTAGATAAAATAAATTATTTACAATTGAGAATATTTTGATGTAAAGTAAATCCAAATGTTTCATCATATCTCGTTATTTTTACGTCATATTTACCCGTTTTTAAGGTAATATTTGCCTGCATAATTATATTTTTTCATAAAGATCCGAACCATAGTTATGAATTTATTATCTGAAGTTCTAGTTTTCCAGCTAATTATTCTAAAAGGTGGATTTGTTCAAATGCAGTTTGCATACTTTCAGAGAGAGTTGCTATGTCATCAGCGAAGGCCAAATAGTTGACACCAACCCCTCCGTGCTTCGAACCTAAT
The DNA here is from genome assembly GCA_031002005.1 of Vandiemenella viatica. Lineage (NCBI taxonomy): Eukaryota > Metazoa > Arthropoda > Insecta > Orthoptera > Morabidae > Vandiemenella > Vandiemenella viatica. The sequence goes on along the minus strand of JARYHS010008074.1, from coordinate 104,440,301 downwards.
CTTATCTCTTGATGAAGTCTATTTTCTCTAAGTTTCTCTCCCCATCCACTTATTGCCATTTCCAGGACACAATTAAAAAAAATGGGGATAGCTCATCTTTCTGCCTGACACCGGTTTTAATATTAAATTAATATAAGATATCTTCCATAAATTTCATTGTGGAGAGGATCTGACATACTATGTTGACTGATTCTAAATCAACTCCGACTTCTGTAATATGTCAAGTGAGTCGTCCACTTTTTCTTAAAGTCCACCTAAACTATAACGTAGTTTCTGCTCTTTGTAACCCTGTATCGTATTACAGTTTTCAGATTTATTATTTACTAGGTCTTACCCACGACTTCGTACGCGTGGACTTAAAATTTCATTGCCAGAATTGGCTATAGAAAGCTGTTAGTAACGTCCCTAACAACACTGATTCGGCATTATATGACAGAAAAAAGCCGTCACTATATCTTTCTTCCGTCGCATGAAGGGATCAGTTTCCAACATACAGTATTTTAAAACAGGAAAAGCAAACTAAGGTGCGGAGATGTGGGGGTGAGGGGTTTAACTGAGGTCAGCTTTATTCCAGCTTGGACTTTTCTTCAGCATGAGCAACAATTTCTTATGTTCTAATAACTTTAGCTGCTCGTGCTCTTCAAGAGCTACAACTTAGGCCAGGTTTACGCCCACAGGGCATGCAAAATAATCCGGTGCAAGAAACTTTTAGGCAGACTCAAAAAAATAGTACAGTGCAGAACAAATCGACATCTATAATAAATAGTAAGTTTTGTCTATAAACGAAATTTATTAACAAATCGTACACTTACAGACTGCGTGAGAAGCATAGCTTGACCTACCGACGTAACATTTCAGATTAACGCTCGAATCGGTCTGCGTGCCTCTATTCGATAAGTTATCAAAATTTTGTGACTAAAACTGTTATTCATACCGAAAAGAATGTCCTTTGTCCTTACTACAGATACAAAGTATTTCCTTGTTAAATTACATAAATATCGGAATAGCCATTTAGTCGTCAAAACGTAACAAAAAGACAGAGGCGCGCGCCGCCCGAGAGCAATTTCTGTTTTTATATTCTCAAGCAGTTTAGGTTAAGGTTTTGTCTCTGGACATTTCCTTCAGACTTTCAGGTTGGCTGTCTTTTGTTAATGGTACGTCTTTAATTTTGCTCTTTCATTGTTTTAATTTCTTGTTAGGATGAACAATGGCCTTTCATGTTTGTCATATGCATTGTTAAACTGTCCGAGATTTGTAATTACTTGATTTGTAGACGTTCTTGCAGCTCTGTAGAAGGATTTGGTGATCGCCAAAATTCTTCCTTGGAGCAGCGGGACACCTGCGGCATTTACAGGGCGTTCGCCGGGAAACGCAACCCACTGTTAGCGCTACAAGGAAGAAACTGCTCCCGGCGAGCGAGCGCTCAGTTTCCGGCATTGTTCGACCGTCGGCCGCGGACTATTTCATAATAATTACGCTTCATAAACTTCATAAACTTGTGTGCTAAGCATTTAAATGTGACGTAATTCATTAGCTTACCTTATAAAAGATGCTGGAAGTGTTGACCCTCTTGTGTAATGCACATTTCACATCTTCTGAACATATTTAGAGACACACGCTGCCCTAACTGACTTAATGATTTTTTGGGTGACTGTTCTAGTCGAAAAGCGATATCGTCAATTTTCTCCTCTGTGAGAATACGGTTGACCGACAGTCTCTTTTTGTTAAAAAATGAACCCGTTTCTCTTACTTTTTTAACCAGACGCAGAATTGTTGATTTAGCTGGCAGTAAAGCGCCAGGAAATTCGCGACGAAATTTACTGCGACACTTTTTAAACGACTACTTCTTCACATATGTATCGTAGAGAAATATTCTTTGTTGCAAACTGTAACGTACCATAATTTTACTCACACTCAAACACGGTACAGATTAATAAGAGTATGAAGCCCCAAACCAGCCAAACCGCAAAGAAACGTTTATTCATAACACTGATTAATAAGAGACTGAAGTCAAAAACTATCTACAATGCAAAGAAACCGTTCTTAACAATGTAAGGGTCACTGCACTGCACTGTTTGGGGCAGCGGAGGTGTTAAACAGTGCGGTGATTCACGGTGCCGTGTGGCGGAAACTGCTGGCTTCACTGACCGAGCAAGTTGCCGACGGCAACAGACTGGGAGGGTAGCGTTTTCCGGCGAACGCCCTGTATAATATTATTAGTACCGATCAAAAAGACACAATTACTGCGAGAGAAATAACACCGGAAGGATCACTATAGTCTAAAAAAGTGTATACGTATGGCATTGTTAGACCGCCTACGATTTGTCAAGCATTGCTCCCTAAATTTGTAATATATACAGTTTAACATGAAAATCGAACAACTGACCGTCCAGGCGTTGCTCATACGAGCAAAAACGGTTTTTAAAAATCTTTTCTTCCACCGGGATTTGAACGGGACACCATCCACGCTCCAAATATCAGTAAACAAGCGGACTAAACACTGAGCTACCTGACCGATATACCGCAATGTACTACAGTGACGTATACATCCTATGTGTCCGTCTATCGCCGTTAAGTAATTTATCAAAATTATATAACAATATGTATTATTTATACAGAAAAAAGTATCCTATATCCCTCCTAATGTCAAATAGCATCTCCTTGCCATATATTCATCACGATTAGATTAGCCGTTTAGCCCAAGAAACGTAACAAACAGACAGACAGACAGAGTTACTTTTGCATTTATAATATTAGTATAGATGATCTGCATTTCTGATTCCATCTTGGTATTCTCCAATTTATTTTCCTATTACTCGGTTGACGCTCTGGCCTCGCATTCGGGAGGACTCCGGTACGAATCCCCATCCGGACATCCAGATTTTGGGTTCATGGTTTCCCCAAACCACTCCAGGTTAATGCCGGGATACTTCCTTCAAAAGGCCAAGTTCGAATTCTTTCCCGTTCCATGTCCCCAGGCGCATGTCATTTCTAATGACCTCGACGTCTAAGAAGCGTAAAGCCATAAGTAAAGAAAAAAAAGTCTATTACTGGCTCAATTCTGTTCTGAAGAACGTTTAACAGTTTATATGACTGCTATTAGGGAGATTTCTCTGTAAGAAATGTGATTTTTTTTTATATTCTACATTATGTACTTTTTTTCTGAGAGAGCCTTATGGGCACGAAAGAATAACTGTCACGGGACGTGAAGAATATCGGCCTCTCCCTTTTTACATGAATCATCCGGAAATTCGCCTGAAGCAACTTACGGAAATTAGGAAAAACCGAAATCTGTTTTTACGGACCGTGTATTAAACCTGCGTTCTGCTGAATAGCAGGCTCGCGCTTCAGGTTCAGTATTTAATAATTTTTGTACCTCACAGAAATACGTCATCAGCCAGCATCAGGTTATTAATACCGTGTTGTTACCTTAACTGTGACTCATCTTTGACTTCAATCCCTCCAGATCAGGTTTGCAGAAGTCAAATCACATTCGTTGTAGCAGATTACAGCAGCGGGGAAAGTTGCCTGCCTGAATTCTCCCAATCCAGTTCCGTTAGTTGAGCTGTGAAGTATAACTGAGTTCGTGTAACACCGAGCCTGACCGACCTGTGATACGTTATACCAGGTCTCTAATTAAACGCGCGCCCGGCGGAGCGGAATGTTATTTCATATCCCAATTACATGCGCAGACCCCTGGTGAGCCTTTTTGCGTCTTCTCGCTGGCTGCCAGAGCCATTGGGCAGCGGATTCTGAAAGCGGAACCGAGATTAGACGACGGAGTCGGTCCGCGGGATTTAACCGAGCGGAAACGCTCGGCGCGTATTAGCGCTGCTCCCCGCAGAAAGTTTTCATATCACAGCCTTTGTGCGGGGCCACTAATGCCCAACATCCGCCGGGCTGTTCGCTCCAAGGAAATTCCTTCCACCTTCATAATTCACCGTTCTCATTACCGATGGCGGGGAAGGGGTATTTTGCGTGAGGCCAAAATATAGCAGCTTCCTTTGACCTTTTGTGGGTTAGAGAAAAATGAGCTGCATTTATGCTTGCCAACGAGGGATTTAGCGTTGAGTGAAAGAAAGATATCCGTCATAAGAGAGGAAGCGTAGCTGCTGGTAGCGGGATTGCTTGATGGGATGGGGTGCAAAGTATAACCGGGAGTTTCCATTGCGACGAATAACAAAGCACATTTCTGACGAATGATACAAATCTCTTTTTTCCAATGCTAAGCCACTGGTGTACTGACAGCAGCACATGTATCTCTACTGTCCACAATCAGTGAGAAAGGTTTCCATTAACTTAAACTGGATGTTATACGTAATAACACTTCTGAAACAGTAGTCTTCAGGCAACTCGTTTAGTGACCAAATCGTGTATTAATATTTTTTTTAGTGGTGACACAGTGGATCTGCATATTCCGTCCATTCATGTGAGACTGGAGCAGATGGGGAAGAGAGGAGGGCGAGACAATATAATATCAGACAGTATTTCACAGAAATGCAACATCTTCATCAAACAGACTACGCAACTTTATCTTGTGTCCTCTAACAGAAGTATTTTTACTCGTCTCCTAATCATAAAATATTTAACGAATTGTTTCCATTCCATGCATGAATTTTATTAGGTTTTTACAGTACCTCTTATAGATTAAGTAGGTCATAAGTTACCGTTATTGTGGCAACGTTTGGTTGCAGTCCTTAATGTTCAATTTTTTTTTTTTAATTGGCATTTGGCTACGAGGCGATACAGCCAGCAGTATTTAATTTTGTAGTTTGCATGTATGTATTCGATCACTCAATGTATTATACAGTATATTCTACGTGGTATAGACGACACAAGACAAACACAACACTTAATTAAAACCTCCCATGCCCGCGGCCGGACTCGAACCGGCGACCCTTGCAACGCGAGGCTAGCATGCTATCCCCTACGCTGCTGGGGTCGGCATTGTTCAAGTTGGTTAAGGAGTAACTGTAATGCCTGCGAAGTCCCGACAGTGAAAACTTCTTCCTTCATCCGAAACAGTCACCAACTTGTCGGGCGCCGTAGGCTATCACGCTACAGCAACCTCCTGAGTCAACGAAAAAGGCAGAAAGAAGTTCATTGGTTGTTTGTGTTTTTTGTACTACCGGGCGTTCAGAACAGTGGTAAATATCTCTGCCATATTGCACAACAATGGTTGTTGAGCTCTTCGTTGGCGTAAGCACTTTCCGGTAGGGACATGGTATGAATACTGCTTTAGCCCACCTGAAGGATCAGTTTTGTGTCTCAATAGCTAAGGCTAACGGCACGAGATCGAAAGACTCCTGTTCGAATCCCCGCCTTGCTTGAAATTTTTAGAGGAGATTAACCAGACTTTTACCTCTGTCAAAGACTCCACTGTATATGTGAAGCAAACCAGAACGCTTCCATTATTCGCGTTCCAGGTATCCATTACCAGGTTGCGCAGACTGCAGCGCTAGTTGTCGGTGTTATGTTGGTTCTCTGGGTGGAACCGCATCAATTTATTCAAACTTGATGTTTCAGCCATCTTCAGAATTCTCTGAAGTACACCAGTATCTTAGCATTGCCAAGTTCGTATCATCCGTCAGAAGTGTGTTTTGTTATTCAGAGTCCTATGAAGAATTAATTTTTCGGAATTTGTCCTTTAAAGTATAATTAATTATTTTCATAATGTATTTTTTGTAACGAGCTATTATCTCCTTTGATATTTAACCGAAATCGATAAATGAGGCATTATTTTAGAGAACAATTTGTCCACTTTGACCACATCTTTTTTTAAGAAAGGAATTTTCGGAATTTAACTCTTGAAGGACAAAAGTAATAACTGTGAAAGTCGCGTGTATTATACAGTTCGGGGCCAAGCCGCTAGATAGCAGCAGTACACATCACAGAGATATTAATAAACTAGTTCATTGGCGTCAAATTTCGTTATGTATCTATTACATTAAATAAATAAACATTTGATACAAATGAGGCGGTATTTCTTAATTCCTCCTATTACAAACCATCAACCCCACTATTCATCGTATTCACAAAATTTTCTCACGGTTCATCTAGTTCTCAAAGTGCAGAATAGGTTGTAAAATTTATACAATATTTGGGTTTTGCTTAAGTTTTCCTCATCAATAATAAATTCCTTAACAAGATGGCGAAGCTTTTAGTAGTTTTTTTGTTCTAAATATTTTCTGAACTTATTTTTTATATCCTAAAATGATCTCCCTTTATACATTCTCACAGAAAATTTGTAGGTGTAATTAAAATATGAATTAATGCCCCCATTACAACATGTGCAAATGGTCTAAGTCGTTATGTAGTCTGCTACAAGGTAAATCATAAATATTATAATTAAATTGTTATTGTATGGCCTGGTTATTCTTCATTTTTCATCTTTGTACATTTCTTATCTTTTCTATTTTCAGTCTCTCTACTGGAATAATATTCGCTTCATATATTCTAACCTTTGTCTTCTTCCAATGTTCTTCCCTTCTCATCCTGCATGTTTTAAAATGTGACCCACCATCTTGTGAGACTCTTCCCCTAAAATCTTTCTTCATCCATCATTTCCATTTTGTTTTTTACTGTCAATTCGATTTTCAACTTCCATCTATAGCAGCACATTTCAAATAATTCAATTTTCCTTCTTTCAGGTAGTGTCTAAGTCCAATATTCGCTTCCATAAACAATAATGCTTGTAAAAACTTATTTCTATTTTTGTTTTCAATGGCTTTCGGCATTTGGGTCATGCAGCCAGCAAATTAGACACCCTATAGGACGGAGACGACATTCACAGACATAACACTTAAACACCCATTCCCGCGTCCGGACTCGAACCGGCGACATTCGGAACGAGGAGCTAGCCCCTGCTCTACCGAGGCCGGCTCTGCTTTCTAAGTCTTTGGTGAATATTTGAATGTAGCACATTTGATGCAGACTATTAAATATAAGATGCGAATTCGTTACATTTACAAGCTGATTTTCAGTTCTAGACTTGAATAAAACATGTTTCTTTAACCTTTCGCTCAAGCACTGGTTTAATCCCGTTTTTCGACGCCGCCGTCGTTAGGTGTACGTGAGCTGGTGTAGGGCTAATCCCTTGGAGACGCCGGTGGTTATCTTGGCTCAGGTCCGCCGTTGTATGTATCGAGCCGGCTCTGGCCTCGCGCCACCCAGCCACCCATTATCGCTGATGGTCGCCCCCCCCCCCCAGCAGAGTGGCCATTACGAGATGATATTCAGACCCCGGCCACAAACAGCCCTCCGTATCTGTCGGCTCTCACTGGGAATAGCCTCGTAACGTCCGCCGGCTGTCACGGGACGAGAACGTCTGATGCCTGTTGCTAGAGCCCGCAACAACAGCCAACACTCAAATCTCTAGCCGAGGCCACACAGCATTCGTTGTACGGCCTTACCAGGTATCTCTATTACTGGATTCCTTTCAGCTTACCTCCATAAAAGTAATCTGGATGTTCGGTATTGTTGAACACTATCAGTCCTCCTCCTTTGCCATAGTCCACATTTAACGTATTTAGCACAAAAAATACGAGCTGCATTCAAGTTCTAAGGCCTCCGATTTTTTTTGTCCAGATTGGAAAGAAATAGAAACATGTACATTGTTTTAAAATGAATGTGCACTTGTTGTTAATACGTGACAGAGATGATAGCACTGTACGACAGATGGAACTCTTGCGGCAGCGTCGAGAACTGTTTTATATACTTAAAATGGCAACATTTTCCTTACATGAACAGCGTGCAGTCATTAGTTTTCTGAATTTTCGTGGTGTGACACCAACTGATATTCATCGACAGTTAAAGGAGACATGTGGTGATCGAGTTATGGATGTGTCTAAAGTGCGTTCGTGGGTGCTACAGTTTAATGAAGGCAGAAAATCATGTGACAACAAACCAAACCAACCTCGGCCTCGCACAAGCCGGTCTGACGACATTATCGAACAAGTGGAGAGACTTGTTTTGGGGGATCGCCTGATAACTGTTGAACAGATCGCTTCCAGTGTTAGCATTTCCGTGGGTTATATACACACAATCCTGCATGACGACCAGAAAATGCGAAAAGTGTTCTCCAGGTGGGTGCCACGAATGCTGACGGACCACAACGCACCCGCACATCGGGCTAACGATATGCACCAGTTTCTTCCTGAAAACAACTTTGAAGTGATTTTTCATGCTCCCTACTCACCTGACCTGGCTTCTAGTGACTTTTGACTGTTTCCAACAACGAAAGACACTCTCTGTGGCCACACATTCACCAGCCGTGCTGTTATTGCTTCAGCGATTTTCCAGTAGTCACAACATATTCCTAAAAAACCTTCGCCAAGGGCCATAGAATCATGGCTGTCGACGTTGTGAAAATTTGTAGGTCTGAAGGGAGATTACGTAAAGAAGTAACACCAGTTTCATTGCTTTCGGGTGAGTAGTTAGTTAGAAAAAAAATCGGGAGACCTTAGAACTTGAATGCACCTCGTACATGATGCAGAAAGTCCTAGCAATAAAGAAAGTAATTTGCTAAAGTTTCCACTAATTTTTCAGATTTTATTTTAAGTGAAACAGTATTCTCATCGTTAGGTACAACGTTGAAGGGTATTCCAATAGCTTTAGACGTTTGATACAAATTAATACTCAGTTACTCCGCTGCAAAATACTCAGCACCATAAAGGCAAAACTTACACTTACTAGGCAGGTTGTATAGCACTGAACCGATACTGGTTCGCTTTGTAGCAGGTTGCCTGAAACCAACCTCCTATCAGTAAAATATACCATATAATGGGTATAGCACCACCAGACATTCGAAGGAAAACAGCTGCAGAGATGGAGAAGAGGAAAAGGTAAACAGACCCCAGACACCGTTTTTTTTGGACACGAACCTCTACCAACAAGGCTAACGTCAAGAAAGAGCTTCATACAGGTCAACTACAGCCATAACATCTTCACCTGGAGCTCGCCGTTGTAGAACTATGACGAAAATCGTTGCCTGAAGGGCACTGGAGGAATGTCAAAGAGGTACCGGCTCCAGGGTGTAATCAGACATATGCCATATGGAAGGCACTAAATAGATTAAGAACTGAAGTGTCCCCCGATGCAGATTCAACATTTAAAAAAAAAAAATAAAAAAAAATATTAAAAAACCGAGGTTACACTACTGAAAACGAATTATATGAATGTGGTGAGCTGCAGGACCCAAAATATAATTTTGGTATGCAGGAATCTACCTGAAACCCTGCACTATCGACGGCCTTTTAAGGGGAAATGAGAAGGCCATCAGGATTGCGGAATTCTGGTCACATTCCATTTAATTGTGTACTATAGTCCATAAGTTTAATATTAATTAATTAATTTTATTTGTTTCGTTTCAATTTGTAATGTTATGTCCTGGACACGAGAAATAATGATTCCTTAATATCTTCTCTATATATGTACACAGATCAGCCAGAAAATTAAGCCTACCTACCTATTATACTCGTAGATATAAACCCGTCCAAACTATAGCAGCGTCACTTGACGAGGGAATGACTGCTAGTATCAGGCCGGCCTCGGTAGCGTAGGGGCTAGAGTGCTAGGTCGAGTCACGGCCGAGGGCATGGGTGTTTAGTGTTGTGTCTGTGAATGTCTTGTCCGTGTTGTAGTGTCCATGTGTCAATACTTGATAGCAACAAATCACGTTTGAGCTGGCTGTATGGCCCAGTAGCCAAATGCCATTTAAAAAAAAAAAAAATATGTAGTATCAGTGAACGTGTAATCCGTGTTTAAAATGGGGAAGGGCGCGCAATCAATCTGAGTTTGACCGGTGGCAGATTGTGATGGACCAAAGGTTGGGCACAAGCATTTCGGAAATTGCACGACTAGTTTGCTATTCGAGGAGTGCTGTTGTTAATGTCTTCAACAAGTGGCGAAACCAAGGTAAACAGAATCCAACTGTCGAGGGCTTGAACGGCCACACCTCATTACAGCTTTCAGACGTCGGAGGCTTAGCAGACTGGTAAAGCAGGACAGGTGGCGAACTGTGACGGAACTAACATCAGACTGGGCAGAGTACATGTGTGTCTGATCACAAAGTGCATCTACAGTTCGCATTGAGTCGCCGAACCGGTAACTTCCTCATAGGCTCAGAGCA
>JARYHS010008074.1:104388030-104429172 GCA_031002005.1 Vandiemenella viatica | reverse complement strand
ATGATATATAGCATCTTCACCACTTCCACCCTACCGTTCCCCATACCAATTTCATTTAACTCATCTCATGAGATCTCCTTCTTTCTACGCTCTCTCATTTCCAAAAAGACCCTCAGACATTATCAACTTTCCAATGTGGCCCTCAAACTAAAGAGTTAAGTAAGGTGACTATTTCCTTCCCTTCTTTCTTAACATAACACGATTATCATACCGGGGAAGATGACCCATAGTTTAAAGTGGAATCCGTACGAAGGGATCTTTTTGTGTAATTCTCATTACACAGCAAGCGGTGCAAGAGGTGAAGGTTTTGGTTAAGGGCCTATGAAAAATCCGCACTGAGACAGGGATTTGAACCGGAAACTTTCCGGTCTAAAATCAGACTACTTAGAGGCCGGTGACTCTAGGAAATCTGCCTGGCAATGTCATATTATTCTTTCTGGCTTCCATATTTAACTCACTTCTCCTCCTATGTTATTATCCAAATTTCTGGAAACAGACGATAATTCCTAGAAATCGGAAATCCTAGCCAATTACCAATCAATAAATTTACTTCCGGTTCAACAAGAAACTCATCTGAAAATTCCTCAGACAGGTTCCAGTCATATCCATATTTTAATTGGTATTCGAAATACACCACTCTACTACCTATTAACTCATCCGAATCACAAAAATCATAAAACGAGCTTTTAAAAGAAGACAGTACATGGTTTCTGCCTTTCTGGGACTTCATTCAGACATCCGACAAAGTGTGGCATGGTATGTTTTAGTATAAACTTCGTAACATCGGAATCCACGATTATTTACAAAGAATCGTTTTTAGATTATTTCTCTGTAAGAGTCGATTCTGTCATATCCACTCTCCGGTCTGCTTTCGTTGTTGTTCCACGAGGCTCAGTCTTCGGTAAAACAGTCTTTAATAATTATACCTCTGATTTCCCCGATCTGGCAACACGTGTGGTAGCAATGTATGCCGATGTTACGGCACTGTTCACCAGCCACGAAGACATTCACACAGCTTTTCGCAACTGCCAGTAGCCCTTTCTTCGCTAAGAGAGTGGTGTATCGCACTGAACCCCTCCAAATGTGAAGCAATGATTTTTACTCTTCGACGCTCGATTCCACAAACTCCTATTGCTACCAGCGACGCAGCTATACCATGAAAACGCTTCACAATACCTGGGATTGTATAAGGACCGCCGACTGGCCTGGAACACCGACATCAATTCCAAACTGAACCTCACCAAATTATATCCACTCTCATCAAACAGAAGTGTTCTGTCAAAAATAGTTTGGCCATCCTCCTTACCGGCCTTTATATGACCACTACTGTCCAGTCTGAGGAAAGTTAAAAGGATACAATAACTCCATAGCATGGGCGTACTCAGCGAGGGGCAGAAGGGGCTGCTGCCCCCCCCCCCTTTTATAAGAAAAATTAAGTTGCCTTCAGAACGCTTCTACGAGTGAAGAACTGACTCAGGAGCACTTTGGAAGAGAAAGATTGGCTGGATTATGCCTGATGAGTGTGCATCGAAATTTCGTGATAGAACGCCGTGAGATATTGACAAACAAAGTTATTGAAAAATTTTCTGAGAATCCGAGGCGATTAATGTTTACATAAAAAACTAACTGACTTACGATCTTAATTAACTACATAGTAGGTCCTTAGATTGAGTGGTTGGATTACTATATTAATCAATAATAAAAATAGTTTTTCTGAATAGGATTGAGTTTCATCATGTTTCAGACCCGCACCCCACTTCCTCGAAACCAATATGAGTTCCCCCTCCCCCCCCGAGTTCAGATGTTGCCCCCCTCTAGTTCTGATCCTGGATACGCCCTTGGCTCCAAAACAAAATCGTGCGCATCTCCGTAGTTCTTCCACAATACCCAGCTGCATCATGAAATCATCCTGATTTCCATTGTGTGGTTTATTCAGGACACTAGCGACGTTTTTGCTACCACTTTATCGGATTCCAGGAGCCGGTATTTATCCCTAAGTACTAGATCTGACAAACCTACAAGAATCAACAGCCGCTTTATTGATTTATTTATTTATTCTGCCTCTACGGCTTTAGTTAGGTTCAGTAGCCTTTGGCTGCTCTACACTACAGTTACAGGTTAAGTACTTTTGGGACACACATTATTTACACATTTTGAGGGAAAACTTATTCCTCTGTAACAGCGGATTTGATGTAACCTCAATATCTAAGGTATTTTAGGGACATTTTTCAATTACTTTTTTATAAGTAAATATTATTATAATGATTTTATATTGGGTTTTGTATTAATGACAGGGGCAATTGGAACTTGTGCATTCGTAGTAGTATCGATGTTCCAGTGTGCTGTAATCTGGTTTCTGTTAATCAAAATTTGTCAATTTTTTAATATAAATTTGTCGTCAACTTAGTTATTTTTTCTGAAATGTTATCGTGTAGAAATCACTCTGTGCAAGTCTCTAACAGATGTGTAGCGTTTTTGATTTGTCTAAGGAATCTGATTTTCAGCGGTTCTATATGACACAAGTTTGATTTGTATACTGTTCTCCATACATGGCACCCGTACAACATATATGGGAGAATCACCATTCTGTAAATTCGTAGCTTTGTTTGCATTGTCAAATTGATGCTTAGCAATATTGGGGTGAAGTTTTAGGAGATTTCAAATCCTCCACTTCTTCTTCTACTTATATGTTCCTTATATCTTCATGTGAACTATCATCAGCTACCTGCCTTAGGGTCTTCTCTTTCAGATGGCCATTCAGATTTTAACTAATCCCTACATTGCATTCTGTACCTCCAGAATAACTATTTTTGATTTAATGTTCTTGACGGTCTCAGCATGAGTTAACTTTGTTCAAAGTGCCACGTCGTTCAATGCGTTCATATTATTTCATATCTGTATCTTATTTATGTACTTATTCCCTCCAATCTATCTGCCCTGATCGATTGTAATAGAAACAAAAATTAAAATCTGTACCTTCGAAACCCAATAAAAATCCATCTTATAGTTTATGCACGATTGGCGGGTAACGGAAAATGTATTCAAATTTGTTAATAATATTAACTTCAGGTACTTAACATTTTAACGTCACATCAAAACAAAACACACCCATGGTCAGTTTAGTACTTAGTACCCTGTCAAAATCCTATCAACAATTTCTGCATAAATCTCGTTCATTCGAACAGGCAGCCGATTGACAGACACATTGTTTCTTTTTTCTTTAATATCCTTTTTCTGTATCTTGTAAACAGTACCCAAAACTAAGTTTCTAAAACTATCTTAAATGTGAAAAGTAATTATCGGATTCTTTCATCTCCGTTTCTGGACTGTTTCGTTATAGTAATAGTAATCTACCTTTGTTTCATGCTTAGCTTGTTCCCCGACGCTCAATTTGCTGTTTTATTTTAATTAATTGAAGCATTGTTTGTTGCGCTGTAATCGTATTTCTCTGTTTTAGGTTCCTGATTGCCCTTTGGTGAAACCTCTTTCATTTCCCTATTAATAATTTACTTCTCAATTTGTGTTCACGACTCATTTCCGGTAAGTAAAATCATCAACTTGTTTGCTTACCTCTATTTGCCGCAACCTGTAATGTAATATTTCATTTCCAAATACGTTGTTCAAACACCATTTATTTGTGCAAGATCAAGTTCACAATTCAACCACTGCAAAACAAATCTTATGATAACAATCTGAAATAGTTTGATTTCAAACATCCGCCTCCTATCGCAAATAGCAGGTTGAGTGGGCATTCCGAACGTTCTGCTTCGTTCAAATCCCGAACAACGCGATTGCCAATTTCCTTTATTAAAGCACATATTAATAGGAAATTAACCTGATATCAAGTAACATATAGCATAGAGACAAGTAAATTGGAATGACACATATTTCAGAGTCCTTACCGTGCACGTAACAGAAATACGTCCCATATCAAAATATTGGTGATCATCATCGTTTCTGCCACGGTTATGGTGCATTTCTAATACCTGATCTTTAATATTTAATTCAGTTCGCGGACAAGAATTCTGTTTTCTTCATATTTCCATAACTTACACAATAAAAACGTTGGGCAACAACCGCTTAAGTGTATAAATTAACCAATAATCCATGCCATGCTTTAATAAAACGTATTAAAAACAGCTGATCATTTAATAAATATAGGAATATTTTATATTCAGGCTGAAAGACTATTGCAGAGCACATTCAGCATTCACCTGGGGCAAACTAAGGAGATCAAGGAAAATGTTTATCATTAAAACAGAAGTACTTACTCGTGTGTGTAAGTTTACTACACTGCCTGAACCTTAATCGCCATCAACACAAGCGAAAATGGAATAAAGTCGATTATAGCCCTAATCTTTCTACTTCAACAATCCACCCGTCAAATAGATAACTATCAATGGCAACAGATTGGTTCTTCTGTCTTTTTAGAAAATTTCTACCCGTACCTGTTTCAATATTTCATCTGTAACATTTTTCTTTTTATGTTCCAGATATTGTCAAGCATAGCATTTCATTTTAGACATCATTTCTATCCCAGTTCCAGAGGCACAAAAAAGGCAAATTTTCTTAATGCATTGTTTAGTGCTTCCACCAAACTGTTACAGTAATTATACTACTTTGAAGAGTAGTAAGCGACAAACACAGATGTCTTGTACGCCGTTAATTAAATTTCCCTGTCACCATTTCACGGAGTCTTCGATTTTAAACTTTTCGAAATAAGTAACGCAAAAAGGAATATTTCCAATCGTATAATTAATGGTAGATTTCTGATGATATGCATTGTTGGAAACTACCCTGGATAAAATTATAATTAGGAGTGTAGGTGATATTTTTTTTTTTTTTTTTTAATTCCGGGCGAAATTTTGCCGTAAAGAGCGGTCTTGTAGCTTAGTGGTTAAGGGCACCTGACTGCAGATTGGAAGCTCCTAGATTCAAAACTCTGTCTCGACTGCATTGGCTGGTGCAATGTGAATACGCTACAACGCTGCCATGGTTCGGATTTCAATTTAAACTGTAGGTCCCCTATACCCAGTGGGATTACCGCATTATGTTAAGATTGCATGCGTAGTAAATCGAAATACTGTCAACCGGCGACCGAACCCTTCGGGGATATCCCGGCCAATAAAGCCGTACAAAAAAAAAATAAAAAAAATAAACAGCTATTCTTAATATAGAAGAAAGAGGTGTCTAGCTCACATCTCTAATAAGCACGTAGGCTATATTTGAGCTGAAAATATCACACAGCTTCCACTACAGCAGTAATTAAATTCCTGATCCACTGAACTAAGATTACATTCTGCGCGGCATGTGAAAACACCACTTATCTCTCACTCATGAAGGAAATCATATAAAACAATACTTCGTCATTAAGTTATCACAACCTATTTTATAATACCATCGGAGATGGCGTATGATTGAAATGTTTTACGTCAAAGTCATAACGGAAAAAATTCTGATATAGAGACTTAAACTGATGACGTAGCGGAATAAAGAGAAAGTATGAGTGAAAAGACCGTACCCGTCGCCGTTTTATTTCTTCCTGCTTTACGTGCTGCCAAACAGTAAAAAATTCATGAACAAGATCTTGCCTGATCAGGGAGGAGGTAATGAATATTGTCATCTGTTCAACCAAAAATGTGCTAACTTGATGTGCTTGTACGTAACGCTTAGTTTTTTGAGAAAATAAATGAGGAGTATCCTAGAAACCGCGCAGGTAGCTACCGGAAGCAGTCTAAGAACCGTAACAAAGATGGCACATACGCAGCGATAGAGAGTGGAACCCAGATCTGTTACAAGTCCCCATGTCAGGGTGAAAAGGTATTAGGATGGTTTTAATTCTGTTTAGACTCCGTCACGTGAGTCCTTCTTATGATGGGAGCACTAGTGGCAAAAATAATAATAATAATAAGAATAAGAATAAAAATAATAAATAAATAAATTGTGTTTCAATTGTTTAAATAAATATAATAGTGAAAGTTGATTATTTGGTTCTATTACCACAGAATCCATCGTTTGACCAGTTTATTTCTTTAGCGTGTGGTTGTGTTTGTAGCTGCCTCAACAGCAATGTTTGTGTGGTACCTCCACCTCATCGGCTCCACTACTACGTTTCATAGTGTTTGGATTAATTTTTTATTTACACTTTGAGTATATAAAAATGGCTTACCGGCATCTAAATCTTAAATTAGTTATGTTTCACATTTAAAATTTGCACATTATATGTTTCGTTAATCTAAAACCGAATATCGTATATAAAAGAGTTCGTATTCTGTTGAGGTTCGGAGTTTTGTTTCTCTCTTCTTTTTTCGGGGTAGGGCGGTTACTAGGTATTATCAAGTAGAGAATATAGTGTAGCTTGTTTGTAAGTTATTAAAAAGCACGAGTTAATGAAGCACACAAATTACCAATTATTGGAACTAATCCCAGGTAGGCGCCAAGAGTGGAACCGTTCTCTATTCGAGGGAAGTTAATTCCCAATTCTATAACACTTTTCAACAATGCAGTTGTAATTTTGAAGCTAATTTTGTTTTCCGTAGAGCTTTACGCCTCGTCGACGTCAAGGTCATTAGAGGCGGTATGGGACTGACGACAAGGAACGAGAAGAAATTTGGCCATGGCCTTTTGAAGGAAGCATCCCGGCATTCGCCTGGAGTGATTTGGGGAAACCACGTAAAACCCGGACCTGGCTACCCGGACGGGGATTCGAACCGCCGCGCCCGATTGCGAGGCCAGCGTTAACCGTCTCCCACCACACTCGGTTTGAAGCTAATCATAATGTACACATGCTAATCTAGTCAAATGACACATTGACATATTAGAGAGAGTTGCCGACGCCGGCAGCGTAGGGGTAGCAAGCCAGCTTCGCGTTGCAGGGGTCGCCAGTGAGAGTCCGGCCTATGGCATTGGAGGTTTTAACTGTGTGTCGTGTCCGTGTTGTATTGTCCTTACCAGATAGAAAAAAATAAGCAAGTTCTATCATTACCGTGGCGCCATAATCTGAGGATGAATTCTTGTAGAACTAGACGAAACAAATCGAAAATAAAGAATAAATTTTTATATCTCGCTTGGTTGTCGAGATATAGCATGTTAAATATCAGTCATAGATATAATTCCTTCTGCTTTTGGTGTTTTTTCTTCTGGTCCAGGCCGTATTTTAACCTAGCAACAATCACTAGGAATAAAATGAAACACCTATGGTGCATTTCCACAGTGAAGATATGATGGTTTTGGTGAAAAAAAAATTTTGGTCAAGGCCGGATCTCATCCTTACCTCCTCACTTTAGAGTTATAATATCTCGAGAACTAAGCGAGATATTAAAAAACTTTATTCTTTATTTTCCATTTGTCTCATCGAGTTACTTACGAATTCATCATCAAATTTGGCTATACAGAAATTTTTCTTCTGGTCCAGGCCGTATTTCAACCTAATTACGTTAATTTTGAGATACGATATCTCGAGAACTAATTTATTCTTTACTTTCAATTTGTCGCGTCGAGTTCTATAAGAAACAATCATCAGATTATAGCGCCACGGTAATGATAGAATCCCCTAAAATAATAATGTATATGATACGGTATATACATATTTGAATATCAGAATACATTAGGCTGGCTGTATGGCTAAAAAGGCCAAAATCCATTTAAAAAAAAAAAAAATAGAGAAGATTAAGTTGAAAATATGGTTTACAAAACCAATATTATTTTCTTTAATTATAAAATTAATAAATTTATTTAATAAAACTGAGATTGATCGTAGTTTTCATGAAAGTTACAAAGTAAATAAGTTACAGTTCAAATCACGATTGAACTCTCAAGAGCGTTGACTCGGGTTGAACCAAGCAAGAGTCACTAAATTGTTTACCGTAGCATGTGAGACGTGTAAGGTACATGAGCTAACGGAATACTCACCACGCAGTTGGCCCCAAGAAAGCTGCTGGCTGATTGCTGGGGTAATGAGCGATGTCACCGTCGAGATCCAGAGGCTCTTCTTCCTCGCGTGTCGCCGTCGTTGATACCTTCGGTGCTCCTATGTTTAGTCACCCCGAGAAGCCTCAGCCAATGGAAGAACTTTGCTGGGTCTTCTCGGCTTGATATTCAATAAAAGTTATTAACAGAATCTTTGGTTCGCTGAGCTTCAAACTACGGTTGTAACGGAGGTCAACTTTGCAGATACGGATGCTGATGTTTGACTACCGCGGATGCGGCTGTATTGCGGAAGCGGATGCGAAGGTGAAAAAAAATTATAATTATTTAGATTTTACTATTTTATCAAAAATAAATTTAAAATAAAAATAAGTATTTATTTTGGGTCAAATTCTACATTTTTCATAAATAAAGCCAATTTCCATATCATACTGCTATATTGATTTATTTTTGACTATATAACCTCCATACAAATAAAATTTATCAAATCGAAGACGAGCAAACTCCACTAATTAACTTTCTCGTAACTCTGCTGGTCTTATGACAACATGGCCCTAATTATGTCGTCTTTTGACCCAGAGGTCACTTCTTTAAATATTATAATACTCAATCGTCATAAAATAGCTCAATCAACGGATCGCTAACTCTACAGTTGTTAGCATGTACTGTCAACTGTTTTAATAACCAAACTAAAGCTCGCAGACACTCGATACAAAAAACACAATTACAATATGTCACTTCTCGAATATTTAGTACATTCATATATTGCTACTGCGACACTCGCAGTCCAAACCTTCCCACACACACATCTTCCTCCGTTTCTCTCTCTGACAATCCAAGTTTCTTTCTCTGTGTGTCCCACACCAAAACAAAGATTTCTATCTTATCTTTTCAAAAATGTGCTTACACTACCCACTCACAATGTGTTTGGTAATCTGTGGATTTCTCGAGCTTCGTAATTACATTACATACATTATTACAATCAATATTTACATCATAATTAACTACACTTAACTAAATAATATTTACAAATTAATTAATTTAGTAATTGGGGTGGTAGCATATGTTACAACTATCTTCCAACGTAGAATGATTTCACAAGTGAATTAAATTATTTACACAACTACGCACGCGTCTAAAAAAAATCTTTGTCATATGAACTTTAGCGGAGTTCGTGGCTCGACTAATTCAAGCGTCAAGCACATGGAAACGCCACCACACATCTCCGTACTCGCTTCCCCCCCCCCCCTCGAGATCCATTAGAGGCGTAAAAGGATCGGGGATAGGAACGTCAAGGAATTCGGCCATGGCCTTTTAAAGGAAGCATTGGCCTGGAGTGATATAGGGAAACCACGCAAAACCCAAATCTGAAAGCCCGGACGGGGATTCGAATCAGCGTCCACCGGAATGCGAGGCCAGAGCGTTACCACTCACCCACCACGCTCGGTTCCGTGCTCGCCAGCCCCCTCTCCACCGCTCTACTGGAGCATTCACAGTACAACTTGTAGGACCTACGATAATCAGATTTTCGATAAAGAACTCTTAATGGGCCGTGAAATGTGTTGCAGGACTACATGTAGCACGTGTTGGATGTAGTTGGACTCCCAGGCAACCAAAAAGAGTCCTTGCTGTCCGACAAGCTATAGATATTGGAGGAAGCTATTGGAGTAAACATCCTACGAGTGTGCGATAAGAACACATGGTGTGTCGCGATAAAATATGAGTGGAAAGGATTGCTTGAAACATTTTGTTGGACCCCTTCTAGTAGCATGAATGGCTGAGCGAATCCTAAGGTAGTTCTACATAAATAAGCCGCTTTAACTTACATGCAAGTTGAAACTTATAAGTTCGTTGCTTAGGTTCGTTGTTACTTTATCATTGCAAGAACGTCAGTAAGAAAAAAACCACTTTGTTGTTAGCTAAGCGACGTGGACAGAATCTCGTATAAAGATAAAAGAATAATGTATATTGCAATGTAAACACAGCATCTGCTATACATCCGCATTGAAAACTGCGGATGCGAAAGTTGATGTAGGATTTCACGCTAACGTTCCGCACTTGCGGATGCGAATGCAGATATCTGTCACATCCGTACTCCTGACTAGGCGTCACCACTCTTTATTTTCACGGAAAGTGCCCGAGAACAATTTCCCTCGTTCGAACAGTTTTTACTGTAACAGGAAGGCGTCTGTCAGCATATATCCAACATAGTTCTCCGTATTTTAACAAATGCCCTTCAACTTTATTGCAGGCAAAAAATCCTTCGTACCGTCTGTTGGCGCACGTATCTGAGTTAATGGCTCCTTGCTGTCAACAATGGACTGTGGAATTTTGCTGTCCTGTCCGAACCTGTCTGAATAATGTTATGCTTACACGCACACGTTATCAGGCGTACCTGAGGGTATATTACAATAACTAACATTTCTTTTCATTTTTACCACTGAGAAAAATAATTGAGATTAGAACGTTATTTGTAACCAGGTGTAATGAATCACTTGTATGTCACACAATTGTTTAATATTTCCGTTTTTATCAATGGCTTTATGCCTCTTCGACGTCGAGGTCATTAGAGGCGGGAAAGTACTGGGGACAAGGTACGTGAAGGAACTCGGGCATGGCCTTTTGAAAAAAGCATCCTGGCATTCACCTGGAGTGATTTGGGGAAACCATGGAAAACCCAAATATGAATGCCAGGACGTGGATTCGAACCGGCATCCTCCCGAAAGCGAGGCCAGAGAGTTAACCACTCACCCACCACGCTCGGTAAATATTCCCGTGGATAATTCGTCAGGTATCTACGCGGAAGAGTAAAAAATCTCAGATGCTTCAGTCAATTGTTTACGCGTTTATGAACGGAGGCAGAGCATGAAACTTGGAAGATACCAAGCAGATTTTCATACTAAAAAGCGTTTTTAAATCGCCTGTTCGTCAGCGAGAAAGGAATCTGTATAAAACTGAATAGCATTGCATTATCACTTCAGTCGCCAGGAAGGCGTCTGATAAAAGTTAATGTAAGGGAACAGAATTGTCTGAATATATATAAATAAATTTTCCCGTGTGCCAAATCATAATGTTTGGGAGTGGCTTTTTAATTTGTTACAGAAGTGTGTGGCCGAATCATAATAGAAGTAAGTTTTGGTGTAATCAAAGGTGTCCGGCATGAAGAACTTCATCACCGGGCTCCGTTCTTGTTCTGCTGATTACAAGTCTGAGCTGCAGACTTGAATTCTCCACTTACATCGTTCACGAGAAAGGTGTACGCCGCCAACTGGTAACACCATTCATCGTACCTATGGCCAACAGATCGTAATATCGACATTTGTGACACCAGGTAAACTACATCCGTGCCTCTCGATTAACGAACATGCGTCTCGCAGCTAAACAGTCCTGCATATAACTATGTTTAAAACTCATGACTCATAGCTACATATTATTTAACTCGTAATCAGTTAATGTTTTAGGATATTGATTTTGAATCAATATTTAAATTCGTTTAGTCATCGTTCTTCTTGCTTTTGAATTTTGATTAACAAAGATAAAGATTTATTTCATTAAAAGTGTTAAATAAATTATCACAGTTCGCAGTATTAGTCTTTTATTTTCATTATGATATCACTTTGGCTTCCCAGGATAAATCTGGTGATAATTATTCCACGCCACAGGTGCTGTTACAAATTATATTACTTATTAACTTTAAATGTGTCTTCATTATTGATTATATCCTGTATTTCAAAGTCAAGTACTAAAAATAATTCCTTCTGATATAGTTTGCAAGCCGTAAGCCAAATAAATAAAAGTTTTTAATTTTGAGGTTACTTATCATTTAGCCCACTAAGGTGCGCGTGGAACCATTAATTTGCATTATCCTTCTTATTCTTCTAGCTGTTCTTCATGTCTTTCCAAAACCTCCTCACCCTTTCGCTGTGTGCGTGACGTATCTCTTGTGTCCGTGCTTTTATGAGTTTCACATTTTTTCTGTTGGGATCTTAGGGACAAATTTATGTTAAGTGATTAACTGTGTATATTTACTGCGTGTGGATGTCAGTGGGTCTAAGTTGACTTACGCAAAGTCCTTCTGGGTTTCTATAAGCTAGCGTGACTTGGTTTGTCGGGGTTCGTTGACATGGTTCTCTTGGTTAGTAGCGAGTCATCCATTCATGTTATACGTCCGTAGGATTTCATCCGTCTTTTCCGTGCAAATGAGGTGAATCGTTCGGTCAGTGAATACAGTTCTGAGCCTTTGCGAATCTAGATGCCTTCTTGGATCTTGGGACCGAATATTTTTCTCAGTATCTGTCATTGCCATATATTAATACTGTTTTACTGAAAGTGCTCTTAATTAAGAATAAATTGTATCCTGATGGCCCTATAATAAATTTTGTTGGAACTGGTCAATAGTTTTAGCAGCGCGGTCGACAACACTGCGTGTGCTGGAGAACTGTGGAGTTGACTGTGCTGATCTGTGAGTCAGTCAATGATTTTTGTGCTAAACAGATTTCGAGGTAGATAAGAGAGATATAAAAGGTGGTCCCGTGATGATGTTACAAACTTTTGTGTATGGTGAAGAGGGGTAAATGTACCAATTTAAGGTAAGGGATGACCGAGTTGAAAGTTAAGGCCTCTAAGCGAAAATTGTTCTGATACCTCTGACAGTGGGATACATGTGCCGGTACTATGTAGCTAAGATGGTTCCTGGAATATACATGGTATATACCAAAATTAATAGGACTGATTTAAAATATATATATATATATATTGAAGATATCTTTACAATTCCTTAATCCTCTTCGAAATAGTACCCTTAGGCAGCTACACGCTAAAAATTACGCTGCTGCCATTGGCCATACGCCTTCTAGAAGTCAGTTTCGGGGACGCTGTTGAGATCCCTAGTCGATGCTGCTGGATTGAGTCAAACCGCTGTTCCTTCAGCTGCTTTTTCATCCATGTGAGTAAGAAAAGTCAGATGGAGCCAAATCAGGACTGTAGGCCGGGTGCAACAACGCGGCAATGTCAATTCCGGCTAACAGTTGTCTCATGACGGCGCGCCTTGGCACGGCGCATTGTCGTGATGCAGAGTCCAATTGGCGGAGATGACTGGTCGGACGCGATTCACTCGGTCTCCCAGGCGGGCTGACACTTGCACGTAAAAGTTCGAATTGACAGTTTCCCCAGGGGAAACGAACTCCTTATGAATCACCCCGCGACGGTCAAAAAACACAATCAGCATTGTCTTGATCTTTGATTTGCTCATGCGAGCCTCCATTGGACGGGAGGATGAAGAAGGCAACTGTTGGCCCAATTCAGCGTTGCCACGTTGCTGCACCCCGCCTACAGTCCCAATCTTGCTCCAACTGACTTTTTCTTTTTATTCCCACGGATGAAAAGGTAGCTGAAGGAACAGCAGTTTGACTCAATCCAGGACGTTGAAGCAGCATCGACGAGGGCACTCAACAGCATCCTCGAATCTGACTTCCAGAAGGCATATGGCCAATGGCAGCAGCGTAATTTTTGGTTTGTAGCTGCCTAAGGGTGCTATTTCGAAGAGGATTAAGGAATTGTAAAGATATCTTCAATATTTTTTTTTTTTTAATCAGTCCTATTACTTTTGGTATATCATTTGTTATTCGTCAACGGGTGTGGAGCTCCACCTCATTTTGGACTGAGGATTCGTGAACACCTGGATCAGGCATTCTCTGAATAGTGGATAGTCGGAGGAGGTCCTTATCCGCGGCCAGCACGTTCACCTGATCTCAACCCACTTGATTTCTTCGTGTAGGGCCATGTGAAAAGTCCTGAATACGAGACGCTCGTCCATACTGTACTGGATGTGATGCCACAAGACGTCAATAACTATAAGTGATAGTGTTAAGTATAAAATAAGGAATAGAATTAAGAATTTTAATTATGGTAACTAGAGTGAGGCAGACAGCATTTCATTATTTAAGGATTTTTAGGAGGCTGCTGCGGCAGTCACTATGGCACATAGGCCACGCTGAAGTGTCAGACACCCTGGTCCCGCCCTGAGTTTGGCATGCAAGGCAGCCCGCTGTGGTACCACACCACGAACACAAAAGGTCATTTCTGGGGTGTAATAGTTTTTTTGGAATCCTGTCCTTTCTTCCATATGGCAGAGAGATTACACACGGCAACTTAGAGAATTCAATGTTGGTAGTTTTCCTCTCAGAGGAACGTCTGCCCACCAGGAGTATGTAACGCTCCATGGGTACCATAGCGTCCTCAGGTTTGCTCAGTTGGTCAGTTCGCATTTTTGCTCCATGTGGTGGCGTGCTGTGATTGCCTGAAAGAGATAAGTCCATGTTAAATAATTCTTCTTTCTCTGTGAGTGTCTCTGCCGATTAAGCACTCTCGCTACGGTAACTAAGTATATAAATGGAAGTTTATAATTGTCTTATAGCGAAGATGATTTGCGAATTGAATATATGCGTCCGATAAGAGAGTCAATTTTGTATCAAAGTATTCAAGTTACGAGAATATCATTCAAATTAGAGTGGTGCATCTATCCCAGTTTTATTTCTTTGTTATTGTTCCTGTCGCCTACTAACTTTCCATCGATAAATAGTTTATGAAAATTGAATGCAGACAATCTTCGGCAAAGAAAGAAGTCCGATGATCAATCAACTAGCCGAGAAGCATCAAAGGTGGATGCTGGAAACGTTACGAGATCTCCTGGTAAGAAATCTCTCTACCTGCTACATTGTTTAACTGATACCTGGTATATTAGAACAGATAATAGGCCTACAGTACTTTGTGCCACGATTCCATGCCTGAATTGACGCTGGAGGGTACCATATGAAAAAACGGTTGTAAATGTTGCAGCTTGTGAAACTAGTTCAGGTAAATGAAATTCATTTTTAGTGTACCGTAGAGTTAAGATTTTCGGTCAAACTGACATCAAGTTAAGTACGTCTTTACTAGTCCGTCAACTGGGAAAATTATCTGAGGATGTTGGGGAGTATTCAGCGGGAATTCTGTACGTCATGATGAGGGTTCGGAATTTGGGGCTATTAGTATGAGCGCTGCGCTGAGCTAAGGCAGAACTTGGGTAGATTTTTGCCTATAACTTTCATCTCAGTCGTTTCCGGACCAGAGTATCTTATATAAAATTGATACAGTTACTCTTCTTCATCATCCTTGAAAGTATGTAACACAATAATCCCGTATGATTAAGTTCGAAACCATAATTGACGATGCGCGCATGAAAAAAGATTATAGTCAGAAACGCTGTACGTAGGCCTAAATAGCAGGTTTAATGTAAAAATTTCAACTCTATTTGAAGCGCAATCTCAGGAAATTCAGAACTGAGAAATTTCCTGTCAAATTTTATTGATTCTGGATAGGAAATGAAGAAATATTCTCATTAGCTACGAAACAAGAATCTCATATCTGACATGCACTTAATTCGCAGAAAGTGAGTGCTTATTTAAAAACAAATTGGGAAATAGCTTTACGTAAAGACCAAAAAACAGTTTGCATGTTTCTTAGTTTCCTTTAATTCTTATGCGAATTTATATTGTCGGTATCAATAAATAGAAAGGCGACATACTGGAGGAACGTAGCTTAATTTCAGTAGCAAAATTTATTTGTTTATCTGGTATTCCTAGACCAAGAAATTGTGCAAGAATTAAATAATTAGGAAAAAAGGATTCACGTACATCAAATTAAGTTTAATGAGGTTATCAATGATATCGCTGTTACAGTGAACTAAGAATGCTTGTAACCTGAGGTTACAGGCATTATTTGATAATAATTGTTTTTAATTAAAGAACTGCGAGGAAATGAACTGCCAGAAAACTTGGTCCAACCCAATATTTTTACGGCTTTAGGAGCTATTTATGTTTGTTATAGCTATATTCTCTGTCACTGTTATCATCATCATCATCTAGGACAGCTTCCAGCCACTGGCCGGGTCTGCTGGGAACAAAAGCCTCGCCAGCCCTTCCTGTCTAACCACCATCTCTCTTCTTCCACTGTCGCCCAATTTCCTCCTCTTTCCTCCACACATTTCTTAACACCTTTAATCCATCTGTCCCTCGGTCTTCCTCTAGGGCTCTCCTCTCCCATTCTCTTTACATGCCCCGTACCACTGTAGCCTAGATTTTTCAATTCTTTGTTGTAGCGGTTCTTCCTTTATCATCTCCCTGATTCTCTCATTCCTTATTCTGTCTCTTCTTGTTACTCCCACTCTACTCCTCTGAAATTTCATTTCCACCGATTGTACCCTCCCTTCGTCTCTCTCCTTCATCACCCATGTTTCTGCTCCATATGTTAAAATTGGTACAAAATATGTTTTATAAATGGCCTCTTACTCTTTTGTGGTACATCCCTACTCCATACCAGGCTTCTAATACTTTAAAAAAATCCATCTGCACATCTTCCTCTTTCGTTTATTTCCATCCTGTTTCCTCCATTTTCTTCAATACAGCTTCCCAAATATTTAAAACATTCCACTCTATTTAGTTGCTCCCCTCTAAGTGATATGCCTATGTCCGTCCTGTTCTTCTTTCTTGTTGTTATCACCACTTCACTTTTTCTCGCAGAGAACTTCATACCATAGGCTGTAACTACTCTCTGCCACACATCCAGCTGATCCTGCACCTCTCTGTCATCCTCTCCCCAAACTAATAGGTCATCTGCAAATACCATTGCTTTCATTTTTCCTTCCCCAATGCTCTGCACCACCTTCTTCAATATTTCATCCATAGCTACAGTAAATATTTCATCCATAGCTACAATAACTACAATAGGGCACTTCCTTGTTTTAGTCCATTTTTCAAATGGAACCATCCAGTCTTATCCGTTCCCACTTTGACACAGCTCTTACTACCCTCATACATATCCTTCACTCTTTGCTCTATCTCCATTTTTACTGAGTTTTTTCTCAGTCCTTCCCACACTTTGTTTCGGCTGTCATATGCCTTTTCAATGTCCAGAAAGGCCATCACCAGATCTTTCCTATACTCGTAGTGCCGTTCTTGTAGCTTCCTTATTGCAAATATAAGATCGATAGTTGACCTTCCTGGTCTAAATCCATATTGTTCTTCCCTTATCTGCCTTTCAACTGCTCTTCTTATTCGGCTTTCCAAAACTTTCTTATATATCTTGACACAGTGGCACATCAGGGTAATACCACGGTAGTTTTGGCAGACAGTCTTGTCCCCTTTCTTAAATATGGGTATTATTACCCCTTTCCTCCAGTCCTCTGGAATTTTTCCCGCCTTCCACACAGCCCGCATCACCCTATAGAGCCACTGTGTGCCCATTACTCCAGCAGCTCGTATCATCTCCACGCTCACTTCATCCACTCCAGGTGCTTTACCTCCCTTCATTCTCTTTACCGCATCCTCCAATTCCTTCCATGTAATATCTTCCTCTTCCTCCTGATACTGGTCCTATTCTTCCTCTGTACTCTCGTTTTCATCATTGGGTCCTGAAGCATTCAACAGATCCTCAAAATACTCCCTCCAGACTTCCTTTATGTTGTCTTTCCCGTCCACTAAGTTGCCATTCTTATCCTTTATACTACCTGCTTCCATTCTGCTCATCCTCCTACTTTTTACCATGGCATACAACACCTTCTTACTGCCCTCACTATCCTCTTTTAGCATTTCTGTCCATTTTTCCATTAATTTCAGTTTTTCTTCCTGTATCACTGTTTTTGCTTCTTTCTTTTTGCAGCTGTACACTCTTTTGCTTTCCTCTGTTCTCCTTTGGAACCATTCCCTGAAGGCTTTGCCATTTCATTCCACCATGGAGTTTCTCTTTCTCTTCTTCTACCAGCTGTCCTACCACATACTGGTTCGGCTGTTTTTACCAAGGTGGTTTTAAAACGTTCCCATTCCTCCTCCGCTGACTGCAAGTCGTCCCTAGGTATTTTCTGTGCAAGATGCTCTTGGTACTCCCTCCTGCACTCCTCATTCTTCAGTTTCCACACTCTTATTCTTCTCTCCTGGTTTTCTGATGTTCTTGCTCCCTTTTTCTCTTTCAGACTGGCTATTAGAAGTCGATGGTCACTATCTAAGGCTTCTGATGGGATGACCTTTATATCCACAATACTCTGTCTCATCTCTGCTTCGATTAGGAAATAAGAAGCTCAAATAAATGAATTACCAGAACGTTCAAACCGTCATTTTTTACAGTGGTAGAAGGTGATTTACTTCGTAATATATGTTCAGCCGTCCTCATTCCGAACCTTTCTTTCCTGTGATTACTTTCTCCACTGGTTTGATGCAATCATCTATGTCTTCTAATGCTGCGTTAACCTTTTAATCTCAACATACTGCTTACAACTTACATTTTAAATTATTTGATTCACATATTCTAATCTTTGTGTAACTAAATGTTCACCGAAAATTTATTCCGCAATAGTTCTTTCTCACATACTATTTCTGATTTATTTGTTCTATGAGAAGAGGTTTTTTTTTTGTCTTTCCAATTGTAACTTGCCTCAGTTCTTTGTTTAGTTTTTTTTTTTTTTTTTTTTTTTTTTTTTTACATGTATCATATTTTAAGTGCTTGTGTAGAGAGAGAAATAAAGACACAATTGGCAGTCTTTGGGGACTGCCTAAGAAAGTGAGTATTTAAAACTATTTAATATAATACTCGTAACACGTCATACTTGTAGCTATACGAAATAATAATAATTCCCTGTGCTCGTAATGACCTGCTCATTTCGCCGCCTTAACCTAATCCAGTAGTGCTACCAGGTACAGAGGACCTACAGCTTAACGTGAAATCAGTGATCTACGGTACTTCACATTACACATCAAGCTGTGCTAGAGGTAGAGGTCGAGTTAAAGGTCCATGAAAATCCCCACAGACACAGGGATTCGAACCGGGGACCTTTCGTTCTCCAGTCATCTACCTTAACCACTGAGCTACCAGGCAGCGACAGATCTGCTGTTAACATTTACCCATCTAATAGGCGCGTAGAGCGATTTCCTTTAAAAGAAATTTTTACTTAAAAAACTAAAAATTTAACCTAGTCCACAATCTTTTCAAATGAGATGTACCAAGCTATTGTGTCAGAGGCAGGAAGGCCAATTACTTTCCTCAGGGGAGACGTTGGATCAGAACCACCGAACGTCACTTTGTAAGTCATATAATCAAATACAACTCCTAAAAATTCCTGTTCACCACGGGATTTGAACCCGTGACCGGAGAGAGAAACTTTGACAAGTACGCGCCTTAACCGCTGAGCTACCAGACCGTTTTGTTTTTAAGTATACATGTGCTACCGAGCGTCTTGGGTCAGCCGTTAACATTCTGGCCTCGCATTCGGGAGGACACCGGTACGAATCCCCGTCCGGGCATCTAGATTTGGGTTTTCCATGGTTTCTCCACATCACTCCAGGTGAATTCCGGGATGCTTCCTTCAAAAGACCATGGCTGAATTCCTTCCTGTTCCTTGTCCCCAGTCCCATCCCGCCTCTAATAACATCGCCGTTGACGAGGCATAAAGCTATAAGTAAAAAAAATATATATATAAAAAATTGCATGTGCTAAATACTATCAAAATTGGCGAAAAACGAAACGGTGGGTTTGTATGAACAATGTAACAAAAATTATAGTGATAGGGACAAAGGAGGAGAGGGGTTGTGATTTTGTAAATCACACGTCAAAAGTATTTTTCTATTGGTTTTAAAATATACGTATGCAAAGTTCCATCAAAATCTGATAGAAACTATGGTCTCTTTTCTTTTCTTCTTTTTTTTTGTATGAAGATCATTGGCAAAATATAATCTATACTTTCACTGCTGTCCGAGCGCAACAGGTCATACTTATAGTTACACATATTCTACTATTTCATCATGTTGCTGACGCGAACTCAAGATTTTACTCATCCAAAAAAAAAAAAAAATTTTTTTTATTTTTTGCAAAAAACGAGAAGAGAGTGGTTGTATTTGGCTGCTACTGCTCTCCCCCTTTGTGAACACAACAATTGACCTCGTAGTACGCCTAATCTAAAGCTCCATCCACACATACGGTTCCTCTCCCTCTGCGCATACAGCCCCCGGCTAGCGTGTTAACTGAGCCCCCCTCGCTCCCAGCGAGTCTCTATTCACCCCTTACCACTCTGCGAGACGTCGATGCGACGCACACGCAGAGTACTGTACTGTACTGTGCGAGCACGGGGCCGGGCGGCTGGTATTGTTCGCGGGGCGGCAGACCGAGCAT
This sequence comes from Vandiemenella viatica, assembly GCA_031002005.1. Classification (NCBI taxonomy): domain Eukaryota; kingdom Metazoa; phylum Arthropoda; class Insecta; order Orthoptera; family Morabidae; genus Vandiemenella; species Vandiemenella viatica. Next base: position 104,409,051 of record JARYHS010008074.1, on the reverse strand, counting down.
TGTTCGTTCTTGCCGGCGCTCGCTACTGTGCGAGGTGGCCTGAATGGCCACCAGCACAGCGTGGCGCTGCTATCGGGGCGCGCATTACTCATGCGACACTGTGGGGTGCTGCAGCTGCCGTGGGCGACATCACTCACGGCGGGACCGCAAGAAGTGGACCGGACACTGATATATACGGGCTCGTCTTGCCTGCTGCACACTGGTAAAACCTCGCTCCCAGCTACATACATACTGCTGCAGGACTCTTGTCTTCCACAACTGTTTCTATTCATGTCCTCTGTCTGCTCATACTTCTTATACCAGTGATTTAGCAGAGCTGAAGATATAACACATGCTAACGTGAGTAAATGAAGTACATTAACAACAGATACGGCACAAACTAGATAAACAGAATCACCAAATGCTAGTACATGCAACACTCGCTTTCCCTTCCTATTACAGGCACACGATACAGAAACAATAACAGGTCGCGAAAACATAACCACTTGTTCGAATTTAAAATTGGCGCTGTCAGAATATTAGTGACCAAACAGATAAGGCAAAAAATTGAACAGGAGAAAAGTACACGAAACAGCAGATAGCAAGTGCGACATTACAGATAGTTAGAGGAATTATCCCGGATAGAGCTTGCTGATTTAGCGTTGCGTTGGTTTTGATTTGAGTCTGTTCCGTAGCGCGGATAGGATTAATTGAGTGCTGTATCCCACATCTCTTATCTTTCCACTTGTGGTTTCAAGGTACAATGGGAAAGTTTAAAACGATCGGCAAAAAAAAATAGACACCCAGATAGCTCGCCGAAGATAATTTTTTAATTAAAAAAAAAAAATAATGATATTCTGAATTGAAACATGACTGTAGGTAAAACAGAAATGTTTACTGAATACCAATTTCCTTTAAGATTAGTATAATATTAAAGGAAATTAGAAACTAATCAGCACATTTAAGCTGTAGGGTAATTTCCCACGTAACAATTGAAAAGAGAGTGAAACAATAAGTAAATATCTCTCAACAGTTTCGTCTTATTTGAAGTTTACAAAATCGCCTATACAGTTACGTATAAAAGTTAATCACAGGACGTATATTCTGCAGTTTTTGGAGAACTTAACAACGCCTTTAATTTTCATGACATGTTGCAAGCATTTAATTATATCTTTTCTTCCTCTTAATAGCTTCTAATGTCAACTTTTTTAAATGTTCGATCGATTGTCATTTGCTTTATTTCTTTATGCGTTGTTTTCCATATAAGAACGGATCGATGGGTGTTTTCCCTCTATCAAGTTTCTATATTGAAACTGCGTGTGTATCATTTTAGGATAATTATTTCGATGGGGTAACTAATTTCAAGATAATCTGCTATAGGCACAACACTGTTCTGGTATGTCGTCATCTGCCTGGAAATCGAAAGTGTGTTCTGAATGAAAGTGTTTATTTTAAAAATGTAATAAATAATTGAAGATATTAAATTAAAACTGAGGAGACCTCTCTAGATGAATGAGGAAATCTCCCTGAAAAGCGCAACCACGACGACCAATACCGAGGTTTTCATCAGGATAGTTGTATCTCTCGGTGAAAACACTGAAGGCACTTCTATAGTTTCGCCAATATTAACTAAGATGCTAACTTCTATTTCGTTTTACTTTATACCATCAAAATCGATAGTCCAGTTCGTTACTTGAAACCGTCAAAATCGATAATTCGATTATTCGTCGCTAGCCATTGACATTACTCGTAATATATTTATTAATTTTAATAGTATTTTAGTTTAATATATTACCTTTATGATTCTTGAAACAACATACTAAATCATCGTTTTAGTTTCAAATATAAAAATTTAATCTACATATTAACTAAATCATATTTATACCTCAACTTCCAGTACTTAACAAATATACAACCTTACATTTTTATTTATTTAATTATTTTTCCTAATGGTTTTACGCCTCGTCAGTGTTAGAGAACTGGAGCCAAGGAACGTGAAGGAATTCGGCAATGGTTATTTGATGGAACCATCCCGGCATAATTCTACAGTTATTATGTTTATGGTCATTTATTATTATGTAGTGAATAATACACACCGGTAACATCTTTTAATGTTAATTAGGGTTACCAATTGTTTAGAAATCGTACATCGTCAGTGATGAAGTTTTTTGTGGTAGTGGTTATCAATTTTTAGTTATGAAATATAGGTGACCGGTAGCAAAGTTTTATGATTTTCTGTTTGTGAAGCAACTATAAAATATGTGGGAACTCATAGACAAAATCTCCAAACATTTGTTAGACACAAATTTCCTTGGTAGTAAGTCTGGACGGAATTCTTGCATTCAAGAAATAATGTATGATACGATAACCACAACCTCCGCCAGCAATAACTTTCTACATTCTACAAGTCAGTTTTTCCCGGCATATTGCTTCTACGTAGTTTCTACACGTGTTCAGCCGAATTAATCCCCGTACACACAACCATCTTTGGCAGTGGATCTCGTATGCGCCTACAATCAACCATCTGCACACATGCGACAGAGCACTAATGACCCTGACATCAATGCTCCATAAAGCCACGAGAGCAAAAATAAATCTCAGATGGTGACTGAATTTACCAAAAGAATTCTATTTGAGAAACTACTTCATCTGATGAAGATGGCGAAGGAAGCTTTGTAATTTGAGCATAGCGGGTATAATCTCGCTGGGCACCTGTAAAAACTATTCAGAACCATCTACAAAAAATTGTTTGACACACAATTTGGTTTCCAATGGCAAACCATTTGTCTTCAGACCCTGCTATTCTTCTGCAGAATATTCCTGTCCAGTTTTCTACAAGTTGGCTGTAGCATACATTGGTTCTGCAGGCAATCAAAAAGGATTTTTTGTGATGGCTAATCCCATGTACTGGCATAAATCACTTCTATATTCCCTTAAGCCAAGGAAACGTTTCTTACTAAAAATTCCAGCTGGAAAAGAAATACTATAGCTGTGAAAAACAACGATCTACAATATTTTTCGTTTGGTGACAATAGCCTATCATCACCTGGTTTTAAAGAAGTTGGTTGACGTCAAATCATTGGTGTAGTAAGAGGGTGGGTTAAGAGTTAACATAAATAGTGGAAGTATGATGGATAGGAAGAGCATACCATATAACACATGCTTCAATGCCCTCAATGCCTATCTTCATGAATAGAAACCCGTTTCTATTTATCGCACTGTAAGTTTTAGTTTTCATTCGAAATATTTTAAAGACTGCCACTATCAAAATTTTTTATGTCTGGATGTCTTTATAAAAGAATAAAATTTTTGTAAATATGTACTGTGAATTCGGAAGTACAGACCACAACAGAACCATCCTACGTGATGTACGAAAACTGTATAAAAACTTCAATCAGAGGTAGCATGATTTGAAATGAAAATTGCTCGCATCCTTCTGTTATTAAATTGTGCATTATTTAAGAAAATCTGTTCAAGTAATGCACACCCGTATAGTTGTTCTCTTGTAACCGTTCCCTCTGTATTAACCTCATATAATCACAGAAATGCATACAAAGCATGTTATCGCTGCCATGAAATCTAGAACTGGGACGGAGCTTACGAGCTGCTGCATGGAAACATCCCATATCTTCGGAATTTCACGTCCCAGTAACTGCGACGTCGTGAGTAACTTAAGTCAGACTGCAGAACATCTTGTGCAGGAGACGTATTATTCCTTTCTCTATTCTGGGAAGCGTACGAAGGCTGTTTATTCATAAGGAATAACTATTGATCTGCTAAGAGTAAACTTATAATGAAGTACCTCGTTCAGTATTCATGCGGAAGCCCAGATTACTTGGCAATAAAAGTGCCTGCTACCCCCCCCCTTCACCCTCCCACCACCCCCACCCATCCAGCACCCTCACCATCCCTATTTCTGCCGGCACACTCCGCTGCCGAAGCGCTGTGTCAGGTTGGGTCTGCAGATTGCCCCACTCTCTCAGCTGCGATGGCAAACATTGATTGCCTCTGCGAAGCCTGCGTTTATTTCCTGACATTAAAAGTGCCACTCCCGGCCTTAACTGGCTTTCTGAAATTTCTATTTCAGTCTTGGCACATAAATTTTGAATTTACACTATTTCCAGATGAGATTGTGGATGGTTCATCAGTGTAGGACATGACCGATATTTCCCGTTTCTTATCTGAAACTCTCGGCTTTAATGATTCCACTACTGACGCGCTGAAAATGTCAAAAGGAAATTATGTCATCACATGATCCATCTAAAGAGAAACCATTCCTATCATTATTGTTGTTAAGACGAGTTCACCAGTGAATGCGGTGGCTAGATTTCAAATAATATATAACATAATAACGGATAACCTATACAGATCCAGACATTTAGTGAAATTGTATTTTTAAAATTATTTGTAGCAAGCTGAGAGATGATTAAACATGTTTTTGATTATTTTTCTTGTAATTAACTGTGATTTTGTGTTAATGAACATTGTTAAAGAATGTATGTAAATAGTATTTGATATGTTCAAAAACAGTATTATACACGAAACATTGATTAAAAGTTTGTAATTCTAAGTATAGATGTGACCTATAATGTTTGGAGGACAATTTCCGACAGTTATTTATGTGGATAATTTTCTGTGTAAATATCTTTATTTTTCATTTCAGTGCGTTTCATAATGATTGTAAATGATTTTGTATTTATTCTGATTGTTTTTAATGTGATGTTAATTGTTTAGGTACTATTTGCTATTCATTATTCTAGTGAATAATTGTGTTGATTGTTTACTATCTGAAATTAGATTGTTTGCAGATGACATAATACTGTATAAAAGAATCAAAACGATAGAGGATTGTAAACAGTTGCAGGGTGATCTGGACAGGATATCTAATTGGGTTGGTAAACATGGAATGAAGATAAATGCAAAGAAGAGTCAGCTTATTAGATACACAAATAAAAAACAAAAGGTTAATTATGAATATAAGGTGGGGAAATAATTGCTTGCTGAAGACTTGAAATGCAAATATTTTGGAATTACTTTTGATAACAAACTTAACTTGGCAGGACACATAGGACAGGTGGTAGGAAAAGGTTTCAAAGTTCTGCACTTGTTGGAGAGAGTGATGAGGGGATGTACGAGAGAAGTCAAGGAATTGGGTTACAAAACTTTGGTCAGACCATTGCTCGAATATGGTAGTGTAGTATGGGGCCCTCATTTTACGTATCAAATACAGGAGTTGGAGAGGGTGCAAAGAAGGGCTGCTAGATTTGTTTCTGGAAATTATCGCAGAATGCAATCAGTGACGGATATGATAAAGGAGCTGGAATGGGATTCATTGCAAGACAGGAGGAGGATGAGGAGGGTCATGAGATTGTACAGGGCATATACTGGTGATGAGGTGTGGAAAGATATTGCAATAGGTATGAAAAGTAGTGCATGGAAGGGAAAAGATGACCATGACCACAAGCTGGCACTCGATTTCAGGCACAAGGGTGTGGGAAGATTCTCTTTTCTAGGTAAGGGTGTCAGGGATTGGAATGAGTTACCAAGAGAAATGATGAATAATTTACCGAAAACTTTGAAGGAATTTAAAGATAAAATTTGTAGAGGGCAAATGTAGGTGGGTGCATGATAGGGGGAAGATGGGTGTGTAGGGAAATTGCCACCGGAGCCTGTGCTGCATTGCAATTAAATTAAATTAAAAAATTAAATATTAGAATTCGAGAAAATTCGGCCGGGAGTCTTTTAATTATTCTGTAACTTTCTGTTACGCCTATGTAGGCGAGCGACAGAGACGAGTTAGTTAGTTGAGTTTTTGTTTCGAAAAGTTTAGTTTTGCAGGTGGCGTATGTTATAATCCCTGGACATTTGTTTAAATTTGTACGTAGTATCTTTGTATGAAGTCCGAATATAAATAATCTTGAAAATGATTCTTCTTGGACTAAATTGTTTCATTAAAATTGACCTTCTCTAATGCCTCCATTAACCCCTTTTGTCGATAAGAGATAATGGAGAACTGAAAACGTGTGCCTTTCTCTATTTCGAAAGACACTAAGGTGTCAAAATTAACCTCCCCAACCGACGGACGAACTATAACCAACAGAACGGTATGCTTCAATCCTTACGCTTGAAGGAGAATTTTGAGGTCTCACCCAAAACTTTGGTTGACAATCTAGAAAGTACCGGTTGCTTCGTCCCATACCCAGATGATGAATATTTTTTCACCATAAGGTTTCAAACCAGCTTTTAGGATTCCCGACAGATTTACGGTGCGTTAACGATATCGTTCAAAATTTTAAAGAAGTCAGGTCTAAAGCATCGAGATAGAAGAATAATCTATAAACTATATAAGAATCAAGTGGCTGTAATAAAAGTAGAGAATCACGAGAGACATGCATCAGTTAAAAAGGGTGTGAGACAAGGTTGTAGTCTATCCCCGTTAATATTCAACTTGTATGTAGAAGAAGCAATGAAGAAAGTCAAAGAAAAATTTCCATGTGGCATAAGTTTTCAGGGAGATAAAATCAGTATGCTACGATTTGCTGACGACATTGTCTTATTAGCAGAGAGGGCTGAGGATATTGAGAAGTTATTGAATGGCATGAACAAAATACTGAAGGAAGATTTTGGACTGAATATAAATCAAAGTAAAACAAAAGTGATGAAATGTAGCAGAAATGACACCAATACTAGCAGATTAAATATAAAAATAGGATCTGATGCAATAGGAGAAGTGAGTGAGTTCTGTTACTTGGGAAGCAAAATTACAACCGACGGCCGAAGCAGGAATGATGTTAAAAGCAGAATAGCACTAGCAAAAAGAGCCTTCATGAAAAAGAGAAACCTTTTAGTTTCAAATATTGATCTAGGAATTAGAAAGAACTTCTTAAAACTCTATGTGTGGAGCACAGCACTTTACGGTAGCGAAACATGGACTTTAGGAATACCGGAAAGAAAGAAACTTGAAGCATTTGAAATGTGGTGCTACAGAAGAATGCTGAAAATTAGGTGGACAGACAAAGTAAGAAATGAACGAGTTTTGGAAATGATGTGTGAGAAAAGAAGTTTATGGAAGAAGCTTACAGGAAAAAGAGACAGGCTGGTAGGTCATATTTTGAGACATGCTGGATTGGTTAATTTGTTAGTGGAGGGAACAGTTGAAGGTAAGAACTGTAGAGGTAGACAGAGATTAGAATATATGAAGCAGATAATTGAGGACGTGGGTTGTAAGGGGTATGTAGAAATGAAGAGGTTAGCACAGGATAGGAAGGGATGGAGGATTGCATCAAACCAGTCTAAAGACTGACGACAGCAAAAAAAAAAAAAAAAAAAAAAAAAAAAAAAAAAAACGATATCGGTCACAGAGTGGATTCAAGCGAAGAAAGCGCCTATACACCGTTATCAGGACCGTCATTTCAGCGATATCTTGCTCTGAGCCCGAAACCGCCTTATATACCCAAGTCCAATACGGTGTTGCATTAGCACACTCATCTGTTAGATGCAGGATACGTGTGTTCCACAGTGATTGCGCCATTAGCAGCGAGGATACTCCGCGTTTCTATGTTCATGCATAATGCCGTTCGTCCTAATTATAACCACGCCCGTGTGTGAGCGAAGCTCATTTTGATGACGTTTTGGCAGGTGTCGCCAGCACGTGATTGCAGTTCTGCGCTGACGGATGGGACACGCCAAACACAAACCTGCTTCCATTAAACTCCGACCCAGCTCTGCCGCTGCATGCCACACAAATTAGAAATTAATTACCGCGTTCGGTAGCGGGGAACGTGCATGCCGAGGCTGCTTCGCATTGCGCTCAAGTATGGCATCGAAAGAAATGACAGAGGTTTCATTGATTTACCATCCGCTTGCTTGTGTATGTACTGTGATCTAGGCTCAAACTGCATTACTTTGGAGTTAAATTTCCTGTTCACTGACGGCTGTCATGATTATCGATTTATAGGAATAGAGACTTGAGAGTTATATTATACTAATACTAAATTAACTGCGGTGGAAAGCTTAAAAAAATCGTATAAACTGCTCTCGGGTGACTAGCCGAGTCAAGAGTGCGTTGTCACACGATATTTCGGCGATTAGAATCATTGCCGCCATCTCCTGGTGAAGTGCCGGGTGCAGCGGAAAGGCTCAGTTCTCATAAGTTCTTATAAGAACTGAGCCTTTCCGCTGCACCCGGCACTTCACCAGAAGATGGCGGCAATGTTTCTAGTCGCCGAAATATCGTGTGACAACGCACTCTTGACTCGGCTAGTCACCCGAGAGCAGTTTATACATTCTCAACGCCGAGAAAGACTTCGTTCTTAAAAAAAATCGTTTCCCTGGAGCTTGATTCGGAAAGTGATCGTAGTAGCTAATATTTTTTTAAGGTTTTACGCCTCGTCTACGTCGAGGTTATTAGAGGCGGGGAAGGATTGGGGGGCGAGGAATGGGAAATAATTTGGCCATGGTCTTTTTGAAGGAAGCATCCCGGCATTTGGCTGCAATGATTTGGGAAAACCGTGGGAAATCCAAATCTGGATGCCTGGATGGTGTTTTGATCCTTCGACCTTCCTAATACGAGGCCACAACATTACCAGATTAGGGTTTTCTAAGGTTTCCCAAAATCGCTCCATGCGAATGCTGAGATGCTTCCTTCAAAAGGCCATGGCCGAATATCTTCCCGTTCCTTGCCCCCATCCCTTCTCGTCTTTAATGACCTCAACGTCAACTAGGCGTAAAGCCATAATCGAGAAATAAATAAAAAATTGAACTCATAGGTTCGATTTTCACTAATTTCTGTGTCTACAATCAGCTCCAAAAAAAAAATAAAAAAAATCATTTAAATTTTAATTTGGATTTTGTAACACGAATTACAAATTTTAAGGTTTTGGAGTAAGTTATGTAGTTCCAACATGTGTATTACACAGCGCTTCTCTCATACTTGTATTGATGACTTATTCTAAGGAAACAGAAGGATCCAATGTATAAAATAATTTTGTACGGTCTCTCCCTGTTACATTAAATAAACATGGCGACGCAGCTTTTAATTCTTGTAAATATTCTCCGTGGGAACTGAAACAAAGTCAACTAAAAATGATGATACTGGTGAAATAACTTTAATTTTAAGGAAGCAATTGGAATTTTAATTGGAACGTGCTGTGAGATCACTAACTGTGACTGGAGTTGGAACCTATAAGAATTGTCTCTTGTATTAGGGAGGATGCTGCTTTAGATACCAATTCGGTCATCCGGGATGGTTCCTTCAAAAGGTCATGACCGAATTTCTTGCCGTTCTCTGCCTCCATTTCTTTACCGCCTTAATTGATCTTGACAAGGTTATAGTAGAATGGGAGAAAGAACTCAAGAAATGTTAGTGTTGGAAACCAATTCCACTTGGTTTTCCCAAAAACAAACCCTATATACCATACCTCGCTTTTGCGGATGACTTGGCGATACTAGCAGAAAATGAAGAGACTTCCATCAAACAGCTTGGGACACTCAAAGAATGAGCAGAAAAAGTAGGATTACAAATCTCATTCGAGAAAACTGAATTAATATGTTCAAAGACAGAAATAGCAAGTTTTAGAACAAAATACGGTAAAATCAACAGGGTCCCATACTTTAAATACCTCGGAGAATTCATCGAACCGACAGGCCTTGAGAAAATCTCACAGCAAAATCGCCTCCAAAAAGTAAAAAAAGCTTTAGGGTTAGTCCAAAATCTCTACAACGAAAAATCTATGTGAAGACAGACGAAAATTCGGCATCACAACACAATCATAAAACCAACAGTCCTCTATGCAAGTGAAACATTAGCACTTAACAAAAAACATGACCTTGACGAAATTAAAAAAAGTAGAGAGAAAAATCATTAGAAAAATTCTAGGAGCAAGACTCACTAAAGATGGTTACAGACTACAATCAATCAAGACATCAGAAAAGTTTTCAAACATCGAAATTGACATCAAGAAAAGGCGAATGAAATTCTTTGGTCACCATAAGAGATTACCAGAAAGTCGATTGACACAAAAGATAATAAATAGATTACGTAAGTTCACTTAAAAATCCAACACCTTAGCTGAATGAAATTTGGAAGGATCTTAAAAGTGTGAGCATAGTAACAACAGACATCTTAGGAAGAGACACCTTCAGACACAAAGTAGACAATGGGAAGTTATAACTGAGCAACAAAAACAAAACAAAATACAGGTCAAAGTGGTCGGAAGAGCGCAAACAAGCTTTCTCGGAATGAATGAAAGCCTATTGGAACAATAAGAAGAACTCGAAGAAAACTTTATTTGGTCATTTGCTTACCATCTTCCATTTATTGGGAGAATTCTGCCAATAATAATAATAATAATCATCTTCTGGTAGTATCTACATTTTGCAAAATATTACAGATCAAAATTATCAAATGTCGTGTATTAATGAGCAGAATAATCAGGTTACATCATTTTTATGGCAGCTCATATCAGGCTCAAAAATATAATGCTTCTTGTAGTATAAAGGCTAATTTGAACAAAACGATGGATATGAATTACTCTCTAACACGAAATTTCTTACAGGCAGAACACATTCTCTGTATTAAAGCACCTGATAAAGTTAAAAAATTCTTAGTTCCAGACATCTGTATTTTTGTCTCTATTTAACAACTGTTTCGTTCCTTCTTGCTCACAGCCTGTGTCTTTAGCTGGACGTGAAATTGTCTGTACTGGCGTTTTTAAGGCACTCGGAAAATAAATAAGCCCCCACATTTCTCTGGAACGCTTCTCTCATTTCGCGATGCCATGTAACATTATTTTCTTTCCATGAACGCCTTTGTCCGTGTACGGGCGTAGGCGATTACATGTAGAATGTTTACCTCTCCATGGCAATTTCTGGAAGAAGAACTGGGGTGGTTTCTCATTATTTTTCTCAGTGTTATAGTCATAAATGTTGATGAATATTGTAGTGTGCGTATTCAGTGCAGCAGGTTATAGTGAATGTCTAGAATCAAATCATCAACTGTGGTGTATTAATTCAGTTATTATATGGATGACAGATGAAAGAAAGAGTGCTGACGAATTCCGACATATTCTTTCTAATGGTACAATGGAGCCGCGCCAGACTTAAGGTTTCCATCCGACAGACCCCCATTACTACTACCGTATGCCCTCACACCATACGCACTTCAGAAAGGTTTGGATTTAACTTAGGACTTTGATGCATAAGTGGTGATTATGGATTTGCGCCACCACCTCTCCTACCCTGTTGGCCAAATCCAGGTGATAAAAATTACTTCCATCACGAGAACCAACATATACCATGTTAGTGCCAAGAATCAACACTGTGCCGTTATCAACTAAGCCAGCAAGGCAGGCCGTGTACGGTTACCTTCGAGGTTATTTTTCCGACTTTAATTCCGTTCTGAAATGATTGGTTTTGCTCCATTCTTTCTTATCGAGCAGTTGCGAGTTTACCCAAATACTGAAATGATTGAGATCTGGCAACATGCGGAAAACAATAGAAGTAAGGCGTTGTCGTTAGTTTTAATTTTCTTCTTCAGTCAACGAAAATAAACATTTTAGACGATGGAATTTTCACAAAGAGGGAGGAGCAGCAGTTCGTCTATTTACATCTTTCTCGTGTAGCATTGGGAGTATGGTACTTTAAATGATATCATGTACCTTATAAGTAACATAACATTCAATGAAAGTATGTAAGATGGTACCAGATTATAGTTTCTAAAGTAACTCACGAAACGTTGCTTTATGAAACAGTCTAGACGAGTCTTAAAAACATCATCGTCGGCATAGTGCACGTGTCAGTGACTATGTGAAGAATGTTACTATCAGATTAAGACGAGTTGCACATAATGAACAAAAGTGAAAACGCTCCTGTCTGCTAAAAAAACTATACCTTCTATGACCGGTAGCTTTAACAGAAAAGTACTACTTCTGTGATTACCATACTCGTGTCAGTGGTTATCGTGTTACTCTCCATAGTAACATTCGTTGGAAGATGAACTAGGCTGGTATCCGGTTGCCTTCCGCATTGTGACAGTGTGTGTAAGACTATGACGGTGTTTAATTTAGAGTGTTGTTTTTGTTGTGGTTGAGAGATGAAAGAAGAGAGAGGGTGAAAAGCGGTGCTCGCCCTACTCTTATAAAAGTATAAAATACGCGAAGGGGACCGCCAAACTTAATGTACCTAGCTGAAGGACGAATCACCATTAAGAGTGTTGTATGCCCTTACTCAATGCTGAATGCGGACAGATTTTGGAATTTAACTCAGGACTCTGGTTCACAATCTGGTAATAAGAATTGTACAGCACTCCCGCTCCAACCTTGCGGGTAAAATACTGAAAAATAAAAATTCTTCCACCCCAGGACTCGAACCAGCTAACCCCATGTCTGCGCCAGACATCAAAATGCAGGCAACTGAGCCAACGACGTAGGAAAAATGTTTCGCAGCAAATGGTAAATAAATAAACATAATTATTCAAGATTACATTGTAGTTAATGGATGAGTCGATCTGCTGGGTTCTTATATCGAACTTCGGAATTTAATTGGTGAAACAACAGCAAATGACGAAGTAAAGATTGTTACAAATTTTCATTTACTAGATGGATTTTGCCATATCGAGTATATGCTGCAATCATTTTGAGTTTACAGTTGTAGGTGGCTAGAGATTACAGAGTATCCACCCCTATCATCATATTTCGAACCATTATTGAAGTGAACTACACTTATCGGTTCCTTGAGGTTTATTACTCTGAACACAAATACAACTGGTAAACCATAACAATTGTGGGCACAGTTATCAGATGACCGTCGAGAATTGTAGCCTGGTCCTGATCCGGGGTAGAGTGACGGCTTCTACTTCTCGTGAACTTCCGGTGGTCTTCCGTAGTTGACGCTGGTTCAGCGGTCAGGTCGGAACTGGTCGGAGGAGCTGCCGGCTACGCTTATATAGGCGGCCTGGCGCAGGAATACCGTTGTGTGGTAGTACAGCGACCTCTGTAAGAAAAGGTCCCACTTAGCCTCTAGATGATTCTATTTATTTTCCTGGTTTGTTTTGATGCCTCTGCGCCTGTTTGGAGTCGTATATGTATCCCGGCGTGCAGGCGCGTTGTGTGTGAGGTCTGCCTGGCAGGGGCCTTTACTGGCAGACTGAATAATTATCATACACTGTGATAGAGGAGTGATGCTGATATAAAATACCTTAAAATAATTTTACATAAAAAACCTGTAGTTTCACCGAGACGAGCAAATCATTGTCCGGGCACTTAAACAGCAATAACGAAGATTTCCTGCATTACTATTTCGCTTTCCTCCATAATCATCCAGCAATCGCAAAAAACGTAATACATATGTAATTTCAGTGTAACCCTTCATACTGAAGCTTAAATTGTGAGGATAGTCAAGAGTAGAAAACATTAGTAACGTGCTGAACCATACGAAAATGTGTGCGCAGCATTATCACAGGGTGTAAACAATTCTGGTTTGCTGGATTTACGTCTCCAAAGTAAGTTCGATCATCAGGAGTAGAAGACATCAGTCAAGTGCTGAACTATACGAGATAAGTAAAAAAAAATTAACATTTATTGCAAATGAATCTGACTTGAATGGAGCAATTTTTTTCCACAAAACTTTTTCTGGAAAGTCAGCGAAGTGCTGCACGATATGGAGATACATCCGAGTGCCTGATGGAGGTTCACCAGCTTGAGGGCAGGGGCAATACGTCTGGCATGACACATTCCCAATGGCAACACATTAATAGTGACACCTGTACACAACCACAATCTCGTCTTCACAATACAAATGCCCTCTAAAACTACAGTAAGAGTCAGCGATATGCTTTTACTTCTCCTCTACAGACATTTTAATTATTCAGTGGTTTCAGCTCTCTGACTCACGGACGCGAAAGCCATCTGAATCTCTAACTGAAAATTCTGCTCAAAAAACTAAAACAATAATTAAAAAAATTAAACTTTGTTCCTCTGAGTCGGACGCGACTTCGTTGTAATACCTAGGAAATAGCAAGCATTTGGTTTTGTGTTAAAATATCGGAAACCACTCGTCATTGACAATTCGTCCATCATGTTTAAGATGATCTCCGACTGGTACTAAGTCCTGCCTTCATAGATGAGTTGTAGAGATTTTGAGTTCATCAACAAATAAGAGGAATGTTAGTAGACACTTTATTCCAAATAATTAGTAGCCACGGCCAAAAATGATAATCTTGAAATATAATGCTCATCAACTCCAATTTCCTGATTAAATCATTCCAATCGTATGCTAAAAAAATTGTTGTTGAAACTAAAACCTTGGTTGATTAATCCCTTCATGGGCAAGTCGTATTGTTTTTGGAGAAAGCCATAAATCTAGCCTTTCACATATCCAAAAATATTCATCAAGTCAGAGTTAGTTAACTTAGATTGACTGAGTTGGTTAGTGCATTAAAATTACCATAAGTATTATTTGTTTATGCCTTTTATCCTCGTTGAAGTAATTATAAACAGGAAACAACTAGGGGCAAGGAATTGTGATATTTTGGCAGTCACCTGAACTGATTTCAGAGAACCATGGGAAACGAAAAACTGGATGGCCCAAAGGCAATTAAACCTGCGATCCCGCGAATACATGTCCGAGCTTTTCCGCTTCTCCACCAGACTCAGTATATTAACTCTGTCTGTTTAATTCTGAGTTTTGATCCCGTGGCTGTTGTGCTTCACCGAGTACGCTATCGTGTGATTGTAAAATGCATTGCCTGACTGTCCAGTGTGATAGGTGAAAGCATACTGTGTGAAGAATTCTTCAAAGACTCCGTTAAACCTTTGGTAGAGCCAAGATAGGGGATATTTCATCATTCTCATTAAAAACGACAGTCCCCTACTACTGGCTTTGTGCACTAGCGTCTTCATTTTCTTCTTTTTTTCCCACCACCTCTCAGTCGCTACATTGATCATCTCTTCTGTAAACATTCTTCTGCTCCTCTCAGCCATCCATCCCTTCGTCTTCCTCTGGGTCTTTTACCATGAAGTTATATTTCGAGGATTTTCCATACAATTTTCTGCTTCTTCAGTGACATAATATGCCCACAGCAACTTAGTTTGGCCTTCTCTATCACTCCTTGTAGAGGTTCCTCTTTCACTGTGTGTGTAATTGTTTCAGTACTTATCATGTCCATTCTCGTAGAATCCATTTTGCTTTTAGAAATTTCATCTCACTTGCTTGTAGCCTTCTACACTGTGTTTCTGCACCGTACTTTAGAAAGATAGCATGTGTGATGTATTACACGGAGGGAACCGTTAAAGGAAATAAATGCGGAGGAGTATAGAGATTTACCGTATCTGAAACAGATAATTAAAGAAATCTGTTTGTAATTCATAAGTGTGAATTCAATTTTTTGGTATATGATATAAAGAACAGAAGTGATGTACTGCAAGATTAATATTTCATCAAAAACTCTGGAGTGATTACATCATTTGGTCATCGAAGCTGTTTCTGCTGTCAGTAATTCCTCAATTCTTTATTTTTAATTTTTCTATACATTGCTTGTTCTTGTTAAGGAACGTCAAAGATCCAGTTAGTTTTAAATGTGGCTCAAAGTACAGGCAGAGAACTTGGCCAAGGGCGATGCACAGAACAGCGCGAAGAGGAGGGTACTCGGGTTTCATTTCCCAGATGGAAAATAAACCCGTTGAGTAATGGCAGTAGTTTGTAAAGTCTTGTTGCTGCTACACACCTCGTCTGAGTACTGGTGAGATAGAGTGAGGCCCCCTTGCGCTACAAGAGCAGACATCTGTCGCCGTCCTGCTGGTAATCAGCAGCGGTGTGGTCCATCGCCAGCGGTGACGTCCCCAGAGAGCGCATTGTGGCATTCGGCAGGAGCGTCCTCCTACCGGCCGCCGTGTTATCTCTGGCGCACAGAGCCAGGCAGTGGCGGCGGCTTCCGTTCCAAAGATATAACACCTAGCTCGCGCAGTGCTACGCACAATTATTCTGCCTTCAATGCTCATGGCTATTCATGTGGTAGGTCTCGATATGAACACATCTTTCACGTTTTCTCTCCTCTGTCATGAGTAAGATTATTCACCGAAGTATTTTGAAGTGTTTTTTGTGTTCATCCTGGCCCTCCTGTCTTCATTTGTAGTATGTGATGGGCTATTTTCCCCATAATTTCTTATTTTTATTGCTAAAGTCAGTCACATTTATAGCAAAAGAGAAAAAATTAGTGTAAAGTGTCAGATATTATTTTAAAATGACACACAAAATATATATGAAAAACGTTTCTTCATAGATAAAAAATATAGCACTGAGTGTTACTTCGTTGCGTACATAAAATCTGCAACAATGGATATACATGAATGCTTATTTCTAATAGGCATAGTAAACATAAATAATTTGTGTTGCGAAAAGAAAACATGAATCACATAAGTAGGGCCATTAACACTACACTGCAACCGCAAGACTCGTACAAATTGGCAGAAGGTTAAACATTAATCACTACACTAATAGCGTCGCTCTTCAGTTATTTAAACGCATGTGAGGAAATTTTTAACCGTTTGAATAGTGTCTGTTCATCTTATTATAAACTACATCTTACCCCATGACACTGTGCTCCCTTCATCAGTAATTTCCAAGTGTGTATTTGCTGTGTGTTTACATATTTGATTATGTATGTGTTTGCGTGTTTTAAGTGTGTTTCTCTGAGTGAGATAGAGCGCTTGTATATAGATGGTACCGATTTAAAATGTCTCACACTGTTTTGAATAGTTAATTATTTTGGCCACATTCTGGGTTCATTAACAAGTTTGGAAACGAAAATACATATGTTACTTTTTTGTTTTGTTCTTTAGGGCTCGTCGGTGTCAAGGCCATTAGAGCTGAGAATTGACGTGGCCTAGGAATAGGGAGGACACTACCCATAGAATTTCAAAGGAGCTATCCTGTTTTTTGTGCGGAGTGATTTCTGGAAACCATGGAACACGGAAATTTGGATTAACGGACGGGTATTTATACCGCGCCCTGCGAAATGCCATAATACTTACACCTCCCCTCCCCCCCAGGCTCGGTAAAAGTTTCCTATTGTCGCTTACGGCTTACCACAGTTACTTTAATTTCTCAACATTGATCATCTTTTAAAACTACGACTGACAGCAAGTGGACACTACCCTTCCTATCCAGGACCACCAACAATTTCGTACAGTATACTTGGAGTTAAGCGAAAAACTAGGTCAAATGATAAAATTTGAAGTTAACTTTTTAAATTTGCAAACTTATGCAAGTTTTTCTTTTAGAAAATCTGTGTTCACGATGCAGTTAATTTTTCACCTTAAACTACCTTTACCTTAAACAATTCAGTTTCACAATCATATCTTACACTAGCAGTGTTAATTATCGCACCAGACCTATAACGAAATGAAGATGTAAGAAGACCACCAAGAAGATGGAATGAGACCGAAACAGGCCACCAGGACTAACACTGCACAGGTATAAAAAGAAGAAATTTTTCTTTTATCAGATCTGATAAGAGAAATGTTTCTTCTTCTACCCGAATTAGGTTTCATCTGATCTTTTCCTGTCTCGTAAAGTGTAGCCAGCTGTTCTTTTCACGAATCATATTTCAGCAGCCATTAGTCTCCATTCATTATCTTTGCGTCCAGGTCTCGCTGCCTTGCAGTAGTGTAGGTTTTGCCAGAATGTTATATAGCCTGATTCTAGTGTGTCGTTGAACAAGAGATGGTATCAAGGTGCTATTTATTACTCCAGTAACTATCACGAAATTTGTGATTTTTTGGAGCATATCGGTTTCTAGGGTGTAGCTGAGATTGCAACCTAGGTACTATTTAAATTCTGATACTTGCTCTATTGGTGTATTTTCTATTCAAATTTTGGTTCCCTTGTGATTTTTTTTTCTTCAATGAAGGCCAAAACTTTGGTTTTATGCTGTACTCTTTTGCTGTCTTATGAACGTTACATACCGATCTCTGCAGGTCGTCTTCAGATTTTGCAAAAAGTAATGTGTCCCGTTTCTTCTGTCTATCTGTCTTGATTCTACCATGGGGTTTTCGTCGATGGTCACTAATGATTTTGTTTATACATATGATAAATAAAGTTGGTGACACTCCTTGATTTCCGGTTTCTATTTCGACAGATTTTGCCAGGTTCTGATTGCAATCACAATGTGGCTTCAAATGTTTCGAATAGCTTTTATGATATGTGGTGGGATGTTACTCTGCCACGATTTGCCAAAGTTTTCTTTCGTTGATTGTTTAAAAAGCTTTCTTGAAATCTATAAATGCCAGGTGCGTTTCTAAATTAAACTTTTTCCTTTTCTCAATTAGCATATTCAGTTTGAAATAACCATCGGTGCATGATCATTTCGGAACCCGTTCTGTTCTTCTCCGACGAGTGGTTCATACTTTTTTTTTGTTATTTTGATTTAATGATGCCGGAGCAAATTTAATAACCAGTGATGAGCAAGCTTATTCCTCTACAATTATCTCTGACGTCGGCTCTGCCAGCTTTGGGGTGGGTATTCTCCTCTCCAAATCCTATTAATAAAGTTCAACAGCTGTTTCTTGAATGTCCCGTCACTGAATTTAAAAAGTTCCATATGGAAACAATCTTCCCCGGAAGATCTGTACATCTGCAGGTTTTCGGCAAAGAAATTTTTTTATTAAATAATAAACTACTTTAGTGTGTCATCAATTTCCTTAGAACTTCAAATTTTACCAGTGATTAAATCTTAATATTGGTATAGTGCACTGCCTTCATTTTACATTTTTTGAGGAACCATAGCTGCTCGCTCTGTTTGACAGATGTAGATAAGTAGTGAGTCCATGTCTCTTGGGAAATAAGTTATTACAGGCTTTGTGCCAACTGATGGCTGACGACATGTCCACCCTCTTAATGAGTGACCATTTCAATCGCTGTAGAATTTAGTGCAATGTTACGTAGCCAAATAAATGAGTTGGCGGGTTGCTTTAACCTAATATTCCATAAATCGAAACTTCAACACTTATTAAAAAACTTTTCGAATTTCTCTCAGCAAGTTTATAGTTTGTGGGAGGATATTGAATGCACCAACTACAGGCTACTTTATAACTCTTTAAACAACTTGTGAGGAATATTGCGGCTATGATCTTAATGTTTTATGTTAATTTGTTGAAATAGTTCGAAGAATCGCGATGAGGTAGCGCGATTAATCTATGATACTGTATAAGGTGGTAATAGTGTAAGCATTATTTGTTAGTAAGAATAGGTGAAGTGAGAGAAAAAAAATCAATGGCAGATTTGTGATCAGCACTGGCATTTGGTTTATTTCTATGGAGATGAAAATCTGGCAAAATAAATTATGAAAAAAAATTATTGTTTAAAATGCCAACTAAAACTGATCATTATAAATAAGTATGACGGGAACGTATGCAGACTTTGGCTTAAGATGTTAAACGAATTTAATGCTTCTATAGCATAAATAAAGTTCAAGAAGAACTTTTTTTCCCTTGTGCTCAGTCCGGTAATTCCTGGGGCAACGATCTTTTATTTTCAGATTATCTGAGAAGGAAGCTGTTAAAGCCCCTACCAGACAGAAGATTTCACAAGATCACTGAAGGTAACTCTGAAATGGTTACCTTGATCACTAAAGTAAAGCAGCCATTTTCTCTGTCTAGGATTTGTTTATTACTGGGAATATCGGTATTGACACAGAGCTAATATAACTGTCACATACGTAATACAATAGATGGCATGCATTAAATGTACCAATTTTCTCATTTCAATGTAAACTTTCTTAAATTTTATTCCCGAATACGTACGGAGCTGATGTTCCAGTTTTAGTTCGCATATTCACCTTCAATTTTACGTAATAACAACGATATTGTAAACTGTAGTTAAGAACTTCCTTTATTACGCCGATGTAATTTATGAAAGCGAGTGTTTATATAGTATTGAAGTGTGTGCGATGAACTAAAACCTTTAAAAATAACATTGAATGAGTCTTAAGATACAGAAAATAAAATACAAATTTTAATGAAAATCTCGTTTTCGTCATATAACATGAACTGTTCAGAAGATCTGCTCCGAGAGACAATTTTTTCATGGCCAAGCGGAAATTAAATAAAGAATTCAAATTAATTTTAACTTATAAACTTAATTACTTTTCTCTGATGGAATTAAATGAGCTTTCTTTTTTAATATTACGTGACAGAGATTATTAAAATCCGTATTCCGCTTTCCTGCTCGTATAAAAATAATTAAATCTGTCGCCAGCAAAACGAGTTTATTTCACAAGTTGTTATATTTTGTACCTAGTGTGGTAGGTGCCTTGGTGGGCAAACCACATTACAACTATCTTTCATACCTTTATGATTAATAATTGTAGATTTTTAATTTTAATTTTTATGGAGGAGTGAAAATTTATTAATTTTGCAAGAATTTCGACGTTAGTTGGAATTCAGGTAAATTGTCACAATATGACATTGATTTTCTCATCACTGGCGATTACAAGTCTGAGCGAATTTACCGTTAACATTAACACAAATTGGCAAAATCATAAAAGCAACGCTCAGAGTTACAATTAGCCGTCATGGGCAAGCAAACAATTGTATATTTACTTTTAAATATCTCAGAATCAAAATGCAAGAAATAATGACAACTGGAAACAATGAAAAATACAAGTTATGACTACCTCAGACAAAGGCATCATAATACTGTGACTTTACAGTTAAAAAGAAAATCATGGGCGCCAGAATGAACAATATATCATTCGAAAATAACTAGTTCTGGCAAATTATGCCGCTAGCTCAGGGTTTTTTTTACAATTACAAAGTGAGAACATGGACCTATCCCTCTCAAGGTCGCTTACGGGTTCTGTTTCACGGAATGCACAATCACATGGCTTGGTCGTAATCAATTACCATTGTAGTTCTGCGTCTGATGTCTGTGATGAGTGTAGCGGACCCACGATATGTGAGATTATCTCACAAGTCGGCTATAGGCATCTCTGGTCTGGCAATGCGCATCATCGCATTACCGGCTGAGTTGCGGTGATAACCTTGCTCC
>JARYHS010008074.1:104179915-104387030 GCA_031002005.1 Vandiemenella viatica | reverse complement strand
TGATAAGTTTTACAGCTGAAAAAAACGTGAAACTACTTTACAGTGACATGGCACTAATGAAAGAAACATAAAAATGTTTTAAAAATCTTAAATTACTCATGGTCTCTGTTGCTACCACAAATGACAATTGTCATTCTGGCCTAAGTTAAATTTTAGTTTAATTAAAACTTCCTCTAATGTTGCTGCTCGACCAAAGTTACGGTTTATGTGCTTTTTACGTATCTTACTGACAAGTTTTGTTAGTTGTCTCTGTTCATGTTCGCTGTAAGTGAGTTATTAGGTTATTTAAAGTGGACACCAGAGAAAATATGTTACCGAATCAAGTATTCTGCCAAATCAATTCTTCTGCCAAATCAGTTCTTCTGAGTTGCTCAATTATTTAATTATCTGGAATCTATATTTAGTTATCTAGCCGTTACAGACATTGTGACCAAAGATTACGTTATGAATGTTTGCCCAGCTTCAATAAAAATAGTGATGCTTTCGAAGAAAACAGGAATTATTCAAGCTCGAGTCTATGACCTTTGAAACAATTATATGACAGCGCGTTCGTCCCTGTCCTTGTTTAATACGTCTATTAATACTTCTGAGTTCTTCAAGATCAAGAGATTTTTTTTTTTGCTTGGGCTTTACGCCTCGTCGACAGCGAGGTCATTAGAGGCGGAATGAGATTGGGGCAAGGAACTGGAAGGAATTCGGCCATGGCATTTGTGGAAGAATTATCCCGGCATTCGCCTGGAGTGATTTGGGGAAACCATGGAAAACCCAAATCTGGATGCCCCGACGGGGATTCGAATCCTCGTCCTCCCAAAAGCGCAAGAGATTTTATTCTCCCTAAAGGTGAAACACAGTTGAAGTTCGTATTTAGTCACATGAGATCAACTTGTCATAATCTGTGACCAAGAGAACTGCAACTACTCTAGACACGTAACGATACGCAAAAAATGGCCACGGTCTTACACTATTACTCCATAAATTTGAACTGTTAAATGAGTGACACAAGCAGTCTATAACAGTTAATTCAGTTAATTATTTATATGTGATTAATTCCTGAAATAATATGAACTAAAAAACAATAGCTTACTATCAGACTACTAGTAAATAAGGGAACTAAACTAAATATTAACTCTACATTGTTCACAGTTTAAAATTAATTGTGCAGAAACATTCCAGAATTCGTTATTTCTAATTCATAAATCCTTTCCTTTTTTCTGACCGGTATAACCTATGAACAATGCAGAATCGGAACTAGGGGGGCAGGGGGGAACGAACCGGGCCGCTTGCTCCGGACGGAAAGTTTAAGGGGGCGGCAAAATCGTGTTAATGGGCGTCAATCTATGTCACCCTTAAGAGTTAATTACGAGTAACAATAGAACAATATGAATATAAAAAATAAACCACTAGTCTTTATCTTATCATGCAGTTTGTATCAATATATAGTTAAAATTATACAGGTAGCAATAGCTGTGTTTGGATCATAGAACAGTGTGTAGCAGTCCGCGCCAGACTTCAGTAGCATTACAAATATCCTTGATAATTAAGCGTGTTGATCGTTAATCACGAAATTGGCGTAACACATCCGTCACCAACGCAACATTATCAGTGTACTAAATTTGGAATGTAATCAATAAATCTTCACGTATGTGATTAGTGGAGTACAGGATGTGATAAGTGGTAGGATTAATGCTTCTGGAAGATATGATAAATGCTGACACATGGATTCCCACGAAATCTAAAAGTGGAACTCCCGTCGCTCGCCTTTCACTTGGAGCATTGCGATTTTAGGATGCTTGGCCATGAATATGAATTTTTCTCTGTTCTGGTATGGACAGGCGTAACATATTACTAAAGTAAGTGATGTGTTAACAAGACTTTCTGATTTCATATATTTCATTTTCGACGTCATTATAGCAGAAATTTGAAAAGTAAGTCATTTATATTAGTTGTTGAGCACGTTGCATTTAGTGTATTTACGTCTGCCTAGTATGCAACAACAGGGTTGCTAAGGAAAATTAACGACACCTGTAGTGTTCTCTCTAATGTTTGCAATTATCCTCTTAAGTGCCTTTGAGGTTTCCTTGGTTGAAGCTACAACCTGGATAAAATTTTGTATGTATAATTGTCTATATGGTCTCTAGTACTGCCGAGATTTTAATTATAACATAAATTACTTTTTTGCTATTGGAACTACGGCATAGATTAAAGATTTTGAACGTCAGTCTGTAGAACGTGTTGCCTATGTGTAAGTCACAGCTGTCAGAATATGTACCTGGATTCGATTGTATCGAGAGAATCGATTGGACTGAATTGTTCGGTGGTGTTTGAACGGCAATCCAGCTACGGCGTCTGCGAAGGGCTGACTTATTTCTAAGGGTGTGTTTATACGATAAACGATGAGGGCGACTATAAACGCAGCGACAAAACTGGCGCTCATTTTCTTTCTTTATGTCGAGCTTATATTGGAGCTTCGATAATAGCGTAGATTATTGTTTTACCTTGCAGGTAATTGTCAAACGGCCAAACATATAGAAATCTAGCTTATTCCTTTCGTGCGGGAGTTGCATTGCAGGAGTCTAAAATATTGTAAGAGAAATAATTGTGGAAAATATTTTAACCACTTTATTTAATAATTTCAGAGGAACAGGATTTCGTAAAAATAGCTGAAGATTACTACAATAGTTGTAATTTTTGGAATTGCATCGGCGCTATCGACGGAAAACAAGGCAAAGTTACTTGTCCTGCATACTATGCCTTGTTCTTCCGTAATTACAAGAATTTTTCCTATTGATCTGCAAGGATTGATCAATGCTAATCATAAATTTATAAACATTGAAGCTGGAGGTTATGGTAAACAGAGTGATGGGGTAACAGTTATATCTGCTGCTCTGTATATCTCTTTAGCAGATTGAAGACTGAATAAATCCCTCCACCAAATTCTGAAATCACTGAACCTCGTGTTTTATAAGTGACGAAGCTTATCCAGTTTTCAATAATTTACTAGAGCCTCACGGGCATTATTTAGATACAGGCAGAGGATACTTCAGTGCTAGGTTATCAAGAGCCTGAAGGACAGTCGAATGTGCCTTCATGGGAGTGTACAGGGCATATACTGGCGATGAGGCATGGAAAGATATTGCAATAGGTATGAAAAGTAGTGCATGGAAGGGAAAAGATGACCATGACCACAAGCTGGCACTCGATTTCAGGCACAAGGGTGTGGGAAGATTCTCTTTTTTAGGTAAGGGTGTCAGGGATTGGAATGAGTTACCAAGAGAAATGATGAATAATTTACCGAAAACTTTGAAAGAATTTAAAGATAAAATTTGTAGAGGGCAAATTTAGGTAGGTGCAGCATAGGGGGAAGATGGGTGTGTAGGGAAATTGCCACCGGAGCCTGTGCTCCATTGCAATTAAATTAAATTTAAAAAAATAGCATAATTTATGCTAAATGGAGAATTCTAGCCACAACAATAGAAACTTCTGTAGACGTATCTGACAGTATTATTAAGGCCATTTTATAAATAATTTTCTCGGGTGACTAGCCGAGTTATATGAATGTTATGGTTACACGATATTTCGGCGCACTGAATCATCGACGCCATCTTCTGGTGAAGTGAGGTCAGGAACGTGCGAAGTTGCTGAGCTAGACCAGATTACCGCTGCTAACCTCTGATTGGTCGGCTGTAGAACCAGTCGTAGCAGGGGTCAAATCTCGTTGCGGCTTGAATCGATGCTAAGGTGGAGTTACGGCTAGATTTGACGTCCGTTTTTACATGGCATGTAGCGGACGGGCTTAAAGTCATCGCTCCTTCGAAGATGATATCATAAAGCAAAGCATTCAGCATAAATTGTTTATCAAACTGATGGGTCAACACGGATCCGTTGCGGGCCTCATATTGAGCCATGCTGCCACATGATTGGTCAGATTTGTAACCAATCGTAGCCGGGGTCCTGCCTCGTATCAACACATCATTCCATAGAAGGGAAAAATCAGAAGGCAAAAACTTTCCCGTAAGCTGATCATTAATGCCTGAGTAACAAATTGCTCACTTATGTTACTACCGAACTTCCCGTTGATCTGGACGCGCCGTGTAATGCGTCCCGGTCGCGCTGTCGGCGAATAGTATTGATGACTGGCGTCCAGGCTTCACTCAGCTGGTACCCGCTGTCGCGGTTGACGAGGTTAGACGCGAGACGAATTTCTACTGCTTCTGTAAGGATGCTGTTCCAGAAGCTCCCAGTATGCGCCAGTACTCTGGTATTTTCGAAATCAAAACCATGGCCATGTTCTAGACTGTGTTCCGCCACCGCAGACTTGTCTTTCTGCCCCAGACGAACGTGTCGTGCATGTTCTAGACAACGTTGGTGAACACACCGCACCGTTTGGCCAATGTAGCTTTTACCACATTCACAATTAATGCTATATACCCCAGGTGTCCGCAAAGCAAGGTCATCCTTGGGGGAGCGTAAGATGTTCTTCACCTTTGGTGGTGGCAGGAAAATGGTCTTGATTCCAGTTTTAGCTAGAATCCGTCCTATCTTGGACGTTGTGGCGCCAGAGTACGGCAAAAAGGCTAGACGATCAGGTGGCTCCTTGTTGGTGTTGTTGAGCCTACATGTCGACTCTCGGAATGCCAGTCTTATCTGATAATCAGTGTACCCATTGAGTTGAAAGGTCTGACGCAGATGACTCAATTCACCGGGTAGACTGTCAGCATCGCATATCGCTCGCGCCCTATGTACAAGCGTGCTGAGTACCGTCTTGCGCTGTGCCGGATGGTGATGGCTTCGCGCGTTCAGGTATAGGTCTGTGTGCGTCGGTTTTCTGTACACAGAATGTCCTAGAGACCCGTCAGGTTTCCTTTCTATTAGTATGTCTAAGAAAGGCAGCCGGCCTTCTTCTTCCACCTCCATCGTAAACTTGATGTTTTCGTTTCTACTGTTAAGATGATGGAGAAAAACTTGCAGGTTGTCTCTGCCGTGTGGCCAGACCACAAAGGTGTCATCTACGTACCGGAAGAAAGCTCTGGGCTTCATAGGAGCGCTTGCAAGTGCCTTGTCTTCAAAGTTCTCCATGAAGAAGTCAGCAATAGCTGGCGATAAAGGGCTGCCCATGGCCACTCCATCAACCTGTTCGTAATACTCCCCATCATACAAGAAATACGACGATTCGAGTGTGTGCCGGAATAACTCAACTATGGCAGGCTCAAAATGCTGTTCCAGTAGAGCCAACGTGTCATTGAGAGGGACCCTAGTGAACAGTGACACCACATCGAAACTCACCAATAAATCATGTTGCTGCAGGTGGAGTTCTTTAATTACGTCAATAAATCTTGCGGAGTTGGTCACGTGATGAGGACCTTTACCCACTAATGGTGTCAGCAGCCCAGTTAGATATCGGGCAAGAAAATATGTAGCTGATCCGATGGTACTTACGATTGGCCGCAGTGGGGTACCCTCTTTATGGATCTTGGGAAGTCCATAGAGTCTTGGAGGAACAGCAGCACGGGGTAGTAGTTGTTTAACTGTGTCTTCTGGCAGACCTGAGTTCTTAAGAAGAGCTGTCGTTTTTCTCACCACAGCGTTGGTAGGATCCCGTGCAATCTTGCGATAGGATGCGTCCTTCAGGAGTTCTTCCACCTTTCGACGATAATCTGCCGTAGTAAGCACTACAGAAGCGTTACCTTTGTCTGCCGGTAAGACCATAATGTCTTTGTTGTCCCGCAATGCCCGAAGTGATCTCCTCTCGGCAGCTGTGATGTTGGGCCGTGGTGACTTTGATTTGCATAAAATACGGCAGGTTTCACGCCTCATTTCTTCCGCAGTCTCTTTAGGCAAACCACGGACGGCCTGTTCAACGCCGGTAAGAATATCCCTATACGGTATGGACTTCGGTACTGGAGCAAAATTTAGTCCCTTAGATAGCACCGATATGGTGTCAGAGTCCATTACCTCACCGCTCAGATTGATGACAGTATTCCTGTCTGGCCCTGAGGAGGGCTTTGATTTTCGGGTGAGCCGAGAGAACTTGCCACATTGACGTGCCGTTGCGCTGCATTGAACCTTGCAACTTCCAGCCACAGTACAACTGTCTATCCAGTCCCAGGCGTCACGGTGGATGTGGTTTGATAGAAACAGGTGGACGGCAAAAAGTTCTTGAGACACGGAGTCTAGTTCACGCCTGGTATACCGTATCCTTTCCCGCACTAGAGCCAAGCTGGCCCGCCGAAGAATTTTCTTCGCTGCGAAAGAATCAATCGGGTGCCGAATCTCGGCAAAACGTGGGACGGTGTCCTGGTCCCTGCAGCGCTGAAGAAAGGCGAGCGCGCTGAGAAGTCTGGATTTCTTCTTGCGTAACTTCTCCAGCTGCTTGACTTTACCGGCACCCGATAGATTCTTTCGCAGCGAAGAAAATTCTTCGGCGGGCCAGCTTGGCTCTAGTGCGGGAAAGGATACGGTATACCAGGCGTGAACTAGACTCCGTGTCTCAAGAACTTTTTGCCGTCCACCTGTTTCTATCAAACCACATCCACCGTGACGGCTGGGACTGGATAGACAGTTGTACTGTGGCTGGAAGTTGCAAGGTTCAATGCAGCGCAACGGCACGTCAATTGGCAAGTTCTCTCGGCTCACCCGAAAATCAAAGCCCTCCTCAGGGCCAGACAGGAATACTGTCATCAATCTGAGCGGTGAGGTAATGGACTCTGACACCATATCGGTGCTATCTAAGGGACTAAATTTTGCTCCAGTACCGAAGTCCATACCGTATAGGGATATTCTTACCGGCGTTGAACAGGCCGTCCGTGGTTTGCCTAAAGAGACTGCGGAAGAAATGAGGCGTGAAACCTGCCGTATTTTATGCAAATCAAAGTCACCACGGCCCAACATCACAGCTGCCGAGAGGAGATCACTTCGGGCATTGCGGGACAACAAAGACATTATGGTCTTACCGGCAGACAAAGGTAACGCTTCTGTAGTGCTTACTACGGCAGATTATCGTCGAAAGGTGGAAGAACTCCTGAAGGACGCATCCTATCGCAAGATTGCACGGGATCCTACCAACGCTGTGGTGAGAAAAACGACAGCTCTTCTTAAGAACTCAGGTCTGCCAGAAGACACAGTTAAACAACTACTACCCCGTGCTGCTGTTCCTCCAAGACTCTATGGACTTCCCAAGATCCATAAAGAGGGTACCCCACTGCGGCCAATCGTAAGTACCATCGGATCAGCTACATATTTTCTTGCCCGATATCTAACTGGGCTGCTGACACCATTAGTGGGTAAAGGTCCTCATCACGTGACCAACTCCGCAAGATTTATTGACGTAATTAAAGAACTCCACCTGCAGCAACATGATTTATTGGTGAGTTTCGATGTGGTGTCACTGTTCACTAGGGTCCCTCTCAATGACACGTTGGCTCTACTGGAACAGCATTTTGAGCCTGCCATAGTTGAGTTATTCCGGCACACACTCGAATCGTCGTATTTCTTGTATGATGGGGAGTATTACGAACAGGTTGATGGAGTGGCCATGGGCAGCCCTTTATCGCCAGCTATTGCTGACTTCTTCATGGAGAACTTTGAAGACAAGGCACTTGCAAGCGCTCCTATGAAGCCCAGAGCTTTCTTCCGGTACGTAGATGACACCTTTGTGGTCTGGCCACACGGCAGAGACAACCTGCAAGTTTTTCTCCATCATCTTAACAGTAGAAACGAAAACATCAAGTTTACGATGGAGGTGGAAGAAGAAGGCCGGCTGCCTTTCTTAGACATACTAATAGAAAGGAAACCTGACGGGTCTCTAGGACATTCTGTGTACAGAAAACCGACGCACACAGACCTATACCTGAACGCGCGAAGCCATCACCATCCGGCACAGCGCAAGACGGTACTCAGCACGCTTGTACATAGGGCGCGAGCGATATGCGATGCTGACAGTCTACCCGGTGAATTGAGTCATCTGCGTCAGACCTTTCAACTCAATGGGTACACTGATTATCAGATAAGACTGGCATTCCGAGAGTCGACATGTAGGCTCAACAACACCAACAAGGAGCCACCTGATCGTCTAGCCTTTTTGCCGTACTCTGGCGCCACAACGTCCAAGATAGGACGGATTCTAGCTAAAACTGGAATCAAGACCATTTTCCTGCCACCACCAAAGGTGAAGAACATCTTACGCTCCCCCAAGGATGACCTTGCTTTGCGGACACCTGGGGTATATAGCATTAATTGTGAATGTGGTAAAAGCTACATTGGCCAAACGGTGCGGTGTGTTCACCAACGTTGTCTAGAACATGCACGACACGTTCGTCTGGGGCAGAAAGACAAGTCTGCGGTGGCGGAACACAGTCTAGAACATGGCCATGGTTTTGATTTCGAAAATACCAGAGTACTGGCGCATACTGGGAGCTTCTGGAACAGCATCCTTACAGAAGCAGTAGAAATTCGTCTCGCGTCTAACCTCGTCAACCGCGACAGCGGGTACCAGC
The DNA here is from genome assembly GCA_031002005.1 of Vandiemenella viatica. Lineage (NCBI taxonomy): Eukaryota > Metazoa > Arthropoda > Insecta > Orthoptera > Morabidae > Vandiemenella > Vandiemenella viatica. The sequence goes on along the minus strand of JARYHS010008074.1, from coordinate 104,378,538 downwards.
TGAGTGAAGCCTGGACGCCAGTCATCAATACTATTCGCCGACAGCGCGACCGGGACGCATTACACGGCGCGTCCAGATCAACGGGAAGTTCGGTAGTAACATAAGTGAGCAATTTGTTACTCAGGCATTAATGATCAGCTTACGGGAAAGTTTTTGCCTTCTGATTTTTCCCTTCTATGGAATGATGTGTTGATACGAGGCAGGACCCCGGCTACGATTGGTTACAAATCTGACCAATCATGTGGCAGCATGGCTCAATATGAGGCCCGCAACGGATCCGTGTTGACCCATCAGTTTGATAAACAATTTATGCTGAATGCTTTGCTTTATGATATCATCTTCGAAGGAGCGATGACTTTAAGCCCGTCCGCTACATGCCATGTAAAAACGGACATCAAATCTAGCCGTAACTCCACCTTAGCATCGATTCAAGCCGCAACGAGATTTGACCCCTGCTACGACTGGTTCTACAGCCGACCAATCAGAGGTTAGCAGCGGTAATCTGGTCTAGCTCAGCAACTTCGCACGTTCCTGACCTCACTTCACCAGAAGATGGCGTCGATGATTCAGTGCGCCGAAATATCGTGTAACCATAACATTCATATAACTCGGCTAGTCACCCGAGAAAATTATTTATATTTGCAACGCCGAGAAAAACTACGTAATTATGTAAGGCCATTTTGTTTGCTTCCTAACGTTACTGTTGTCAAAGAAGGTATTGAACATCACCTTAAAAAGAACAGCACTCTAAATCATAAGAATTTGACACCAAGAAATGTTGGAAGGACAAACCAAGCTGTAGAAAATACCAGCATCTTATTTTAAATTTACTATTTTTATAATTCTAAATAAATTAGTACGAATATCTACAATTACGCATTTAATTTTATATTTATAATTTAAATTACTTGTAATAGAAAATATATTTTTTTCAGTAAATTATGTGCCATTTATCTTTGGCTGTATTAATTTTTTTCCACTTTAATCTTAAGTTTATAATGTACATACATTAAAATGAGCAAATCGTACTCATTAAAATTTTTTATTAAACATGTGTTGTATTACAATTATTTGCCATTTCATCCTACAATTTTTCTAGAACGAATCTGTTACGGTGATTTTTTTGTAATTACAGACCCATAAAAGAGACCTAATAAAAATTTCGCCAATCAAACGGTCGACAACCATCGCCGATAATAGCGAAGAAATTGCATGCAGCGATTATCATCGCTTTCATCACTTCTCTGTTACTATGCACTGCTCTTCGCGGTGCTCCAATATAAACACCTCCATAGTCAACAATGTTTCACTTACCTTTGCTTTGCTAATGTGATCACTCCCATCGTTCAACGCAGCTCCAACATAAACGCGTCCTAATGTACTATGCCGGATTACTACAAGAGTTTATAGGATCTGAACTAGTGTATAGTGTGTTATTGTCGTTAGTAGGCACGCTGTACAGTTCGTACGAAATATTGATGATTATGATGGCGGCTGAAGGTACCGTTGTAAGTAATTACTTGTGCCAATCGCTTCTCTGGTTCTTCTTCTATTTGACGAGGCTAATCGCTCTTGTGTCATGCGCATCGGTTTCTGACGAGAAGCAACTAATTAGGCTTGTGGTGACGAGGGCCGTTGCGCTTGGAATTTCTCAGCGAAGCGCCACGGTGGTGACGTCAGAGCTCCAAGCCTTCGTGAAGCAGGTGACTACTAACTCACCCATACTTCACAGTTTGCGGTTTCTTTGACATTGACCGTGGACTATTAATGTCTGCACTCTTTTCTAACGTCATATATAGGCAGCTGATTGTTGAGTTGTGATTTTTTTGTTATCATCTTGGCAGAGGGTTTGGTAAACAATTTCCACATCAGAAAAACCCTCTTCGTTAATGTAGTTAAAATTTCAAATATCTCAAGTTTGCATTGAAAATTCATATTTCATCGTTCGATTTCTGTTGAGGACAATTACTTCTACGTAATTTTCGTGGTTCATTTCAGTACTATGAGATTCTACAAATGGTCCGGATATCACGATAATCTGTAGGTTCAGTTACAACCAAAGAGGAAATACGTGGCAGAAAGAACCTCTGTCGACTGGTTGTAGGAGCAAACGAACTGTGAAATAGTCAAAGATGATAAGACTCAGAATAACGAACACATTGCTACATTGTTCTAATTTCTAGAAGTCTTTACCTTAGGCGGGTATGTATCTGAATAAACCGTCCGTATTCTGGTGCTAAATAGCTTAATGACAAACACACTGAGTCCATGTTTCAGGAATAATTATTTTGAGTCCGACTACAGGTACTGATTTTTGTTTTAAATAAAGTTTAATCTTCCGACTGTTGTCCCATTCTTGAAATACACTGTGGTTGTAAAAATAAAATAAAAATTCGTGTGAAGTCTAGTTATATGATTTGACAGCTCTTATATGCTGGAATTATTGGACGAACTTATGATCCGATCGCAATGAAGTCTTTGCACCGCAAAGTTTTAATGCCTGTAACAAACGGCGTCTTTCCGCTGAGTTAGAGTTTTCACCCAAAAGTTTAAAATTATTAATATATCTTCATCTTTTCAATGCCATAATCTTTTCTTTTAAAAAAATAAAATAAAATAAAAATACAGCTGTCAAATATGAAGAAAGGAAGGCGATGACTAAGAACAACAAGGACACAAATGAACAAAATGTGTCATGCCTCGTTAATATTAAGGGAGAGTAAAACAAACGTAAGACAAACGATATACATTTACACCCCCTTGAATACATAAAAAGAACCGCAAACGTATCTTTAAAATGGGAACAGTGATGTAACAGCTTAGACTTCAGGATTATATATAAGGAAGCTGAAACAGCAATTTGCATCTTTTAGTCCAGATATTGGTATTCCATTTTTTGGGTGCCATTTCAGACGAATGATTGAAAAATTCGTTGATCAATCCGCTGTCTATTTCTCTTCTGTTTCTAACAATCATAAATCTGTAATTAGGCTAAGCCTAATTTCCTTCGTTCAGGCGTCAAGCAAAAGTCACCCATCAATTTGCATCGAGTATTTACAGCTTTAAACCTTATGATCTAGCTTAAAATCTGCGATATATTTTATGACTCAGGGAACGGAGCAAGAAATGCGAATTTGTTCGTACCAATAACATACAGGCGCCACAGATCACTCTGCATCTCAGATGAACAAACCCTAACGAGATACCCACCAAAGATCACGCTACAATACAGATAACACTCTACGATTTGGATTCAGTTGATGTAATTTTTTCACTAAGAAACTTTAGCTATTTATTTCTTCATTTTTCTGAAATACATTATGTTAGATTGGACGTACAACTTTAATCAAGCCAATATCGAAGTTTAACATTCCCATAAAAGTCACAAAATTGAGGAATTTAATTTACGGAAACGATAACAAATATATTACATTACAAATGTTTATGCTTTGCTATTAGAAGAAAAACTAGTGTTTTACTACGCATACCAAGATCCGCTCAGTGAATCAGTAGGAAAGTACTCGTTATCTCTCTATTACCTGGGTGACCGATCTTCGTTCGACATCTTTCGATTTATGTTCAATATCCACGATTTTGTGTGAAGGTTGATTAAAGTTGAACATTTTTCTTGAAGGCTTAATAGGTATTTTTACAAAGCGCAGGATTGCTTTTATCAGAACCTGCTTATTCGTATGGACACCTGTACATGGCCTTTTCACTAGATCGAAGATTCAGAAATATTTATGTTTGTGTTAGAGACACTTGTGGTCAAAAAGTAAACAATGATTACATTATAACTGCTAACATTCTATTCAAATAACTTTTGTGAAGTAAAGAAGTTTGAAAAAATCACTTCTGACAAAGCTAATATATATTTTTAATATCTCGTTTTTAAATGTTTTACAATTAAACATGTAGTAATTAATGATAACAAACTTTTTACAATGAAAGTAATATTTTTTACTTCTCTTCAAAAGAAAATACCTTTCATTAAAAAATATACCTGCATTTACTTATTTCCACATTACTATATTACAGTTCGGTGACTGTGTGAAATATTCACAAGGATCAGCTAATATACAAGAATTGTTCGTTTAAAGCTATCAGAGTTCCTTGCTGTAATCAAAAAGAAACTTAACTAAGATCAGTAAGCGTATTGGTATTTGAAACTTCTACAAGATGGCGTTAGAGCCGTTTAGGAGGTACTAAATACAAGAATTGCTCGCTTTTTCGTAAAAATGTAGTTTTGTTCAAAAAACTTCTATTTAAATAATTTAAAAAACAAAACATTAACTAAATATAAAATTTCATCCAAATCGTTAGAGCTGTTCCTGAAATACCAAATATAAAAGAAATGCTCATTTAAACTAGCATTAATATCTCTAGCCTACCATCTGCATCAAAAGCAGAAACAACATTCATTTCAGCGTGCGAAGAATTGACGCTCTTGATTATCCTGTTGAAACAGAGTTGTATTAAAAATGCTCTCAGCCACCTCCAGAGTGTACAAACACAGTTCTACACACCTAAGACGGAACGCTGTATATGACGCAGAAAATCGGAAAATGTTTTGCAGCGAAGTCGAGTCTGCGGTGAAATGGCGTGGAAGTAATTCCGCAGCAACGGGCAAATAAGCACCGGGAGATAACGAGGGCAGCTCGGTCGGCTGGAAGCGTCGCTGAAATATCGCCGAGCCGGCCAACTTGCCGCTGGCTGGCTTATCGGCCGCTGGCTGCAGTTTTTATGAAGCAGGCAGACGCCGGTATTGGTAACATCTTTCACGGCGCCGCGCGCTGTCCTGGGGGAGTGGTGGTGGGGGGGGGGGATATGCCGGTGTGAGGTGCCTGCGAATCAGCGCGTTGAGCGGCGTCAGCAGCTCAGGCAGATCGTTACTGCAACGGAGCTGTTGGGTTCGGCACGTTGGGTCCGTCGGCTAGGTAAAATGTAAATGCGTAAGACATTGTTGGCCCCGTAGGTTCACAGAGATTTCGATTCACCAGTCTCCATCCTCTTCTCGTAGCTACCCTAAGGGGCCATCCACAAATTACGTTACACGAATTTCATTATTTTTGGACCCCTCCCCCCTCCCATGTCACAGGTTGTCACATTTGTGGGAACCCCCCCTTTTTCCCTGTTGTAACGTCACATATTTTGCAATTTTAAATTTATAAATTAAAACAGCACTTCCAAAATGATGTATGTTATAGTTAAAATCATATCAACAATAAATCAAACATTTAAGAAAATGTAAAAAAAAATACCCATTAAAAGTCGAATTAATGATACAAAATTGAGTCATCAAGTGTCCATGGATTTTGAACCCATTCCTCTATACTGTTTAATATTGGTATAATAGTTACTTCATTCTTGATTTCGATAGCGTTGGGAACATTCGATGTGTCAACATCATCTTCATCCAACCATAAAGCATCGTCATCGTTTAATGTGCAAAGAACTTCCCTGTTTCGTCTAGCGGCAATGCTTTGTGGACGTATCTTCATGATGGGGAAAACCTCTAGTTGCCTCTTATGTAATTGCTTATGTTTGTTAGTGGCTTTGTATGACGAAAAATATAGTCCACAGATGCCACATGATCGTTTAAATAAGTATGTCTCGACACTGGGGCAATACGAGCCAAAAAGTGATACAAATTATGCATATGATGTCACAAAGTTTATGAAACGTCCCCCCCCCCCACCCCTTGTCACATGATTGAAGCATTCCGCATTTCGGATGCTTTATTTTGCAAGCAAATATTCCTGCAAAGATGCTTCGTGCCGGACAGCACTGGGCCGTAACGGTACCTCAGGTAGCGCGGCTCGGAATGTTTACTGGACGGGGTTTAAAGAGACAGGTGTCGCACCTGAAATTTTCCATTAGGCGAGAGAGAGGAACATGTTCCGTGAAAAGGATGGACAAAAGTAGTGCCGAAGAGGGTGTGTGTGTGTGAGTGTTTGAGCCAATCACAGCCCCTGTGTGGTTTCACGCGGACTAATATGATTTCTCTGCTTTCCATACAACGCGGGAGGCGAGGACTTTGCTCCGAGACACCGTCGCGTCGGGTGCTTGTGTGAAGGAGGGAGCTTCTGAGCGGGTCGACGTAGGCTCAACCCACGTGGCGGCTAGGACAGCCCTCCATAGCGACGGGCTGATTACGAGTGTGCGGCGTGTGGAGATTTGTGCCGCTCTGCTTTGTGTGTTGCCGAGAGTGTATCAGTGTATCAGTGCGACCTCACACACAAGTGAGTTACTAAGCAGCTTGCCTGGTGATTCGTGATCTGGTGTGAAGATCTCTTGTGGTGGTCTCCTTCAAGCCTCCTTCGTCGCCAAGGACCACATCCATAGTAATATTTTCTAGTACCCGCTACCGAAAATCTTTGTTTGAAACTGTCGAGATCCCAAAACTGTGTTACAAAGCCCAGTAACGGCCTTCATCGAGATAAAGAGGTTCTCACTCTCTGAACTGACCTAAATTATCATTGTAAATGGTCTGCTATCCCTCTGCTTCGTATCCAACTTGTATTTAATTTCATTTTTGTTATTTTGCATTGGTTCCAATGTCATTATCATAACAATTTTGTGCATAAAGTAATTTTTCTTTGCATGTAATAAAATATGATGTAATTAATGGTAGATTGCCGTTTTCATCAATTGAAATCTCCCATTTTCCAATACTTAATGGATATAATTAGCTACTTGCATTGTTATTATTAAAATAATTATTGCAGGGAAAACATTTATTCATTTCATGTGGAAGTAATTCCTGGCGCCCAGCTCTTATCACGAATGCAAGTTTTTTAGCGGACATTTACAGCTCTCACCAATAAATAATATATGTCCAGGGTACACTACATGATGTCACACTTTGTTGACCCCCTCCCCTCCTCCTCAAGGTGTGACGTAATTTATGGATTGCCCCTAATGCGAGCCGGTAATTCTACCTGGTAAAGGGTATTATCTTGGATGTCCGCTCTCCACGAGATCTTACCTGACAGTGGCGAAAGTCATCAAGTGCCGAAATGTTTCTTCATTGGAACCACTCCGTTTGGATCTAGAAAACATTTAAATTACATTCCTAATTTTTTTCCAACTCACTTCGATTTTGGCCATCTAAAGACCACAATAAATAATCCTGTGCTTTCGTTTAGATGTTTTGTTTTACTTCTATAAATGGGTCTTTCCTGTCACCTTGCTGTTTTATAATTTCTTTGGTTTAGATGCTATTACGTTTTCTCTTCCATTTTTGTGTAAGTATGCTGTTATATATTAACTGATTTTTCTCTTCCTGATAGTGCCTCCCATGTTTTTCTTTCTTATATACACACCTTTATTCCTCCGGTGCCTAAACTTTCTTTTTTCGTTTTCAAAGGTACTCAGATTTTCACCAAGATTTTCCTTCCCTAAATCTCTATGTCTTCTATTTCCCCAGTTTTCACATAAAACATACATTCCGAGGCGTAGAAACCCTATGGTTTGACTACTGTGTTGAAGTGTTTGAATTTAGTTTTCCTTGAGAGATTTTTATTGTTTCTATCTTTCGTATGTTGGTATGCTGGTTCTAATTTACTTACTCTTGACATGTTTACTTCCTTATCAAACATATTATCTGAATCACTTCATCTAGATATTTAAATTTATTGAAGCTGTTGATTTTCCCATATCATGTGTTTAGCGCTGTGGATGAATCCTATTAGTTATGAATAGGTTTCGGATCTTTATGACAAGTCATGATTTATTTCCTGCCTTCTTTTTGAGCAATAATGCTGAATCAAACACTCATTGAACGTTTGTGATTATATTTAATTGTATTTTATATAGCATAGAAATGTATATTCAACCTATTTTTTCTAATTTTGTTCATATTTCGATAATATTTTGAGGGAAAACCTGGTAATTTTTATTTGTAATGGAAATTCGGTAAAAGTTATAGATGAAATGAAATTACTATAATTATTTGTACCCCTATTATGCATTGTAGGAAAGAAAACAAAACTAACTGTCACTAAATTGGTCAGAATTTACCGGTCAAGAATTAAATTTATACGTTATTGTCATCCTCTAAACTTTAATGTACCACCCACGTTTTAATTTCTACAATGCAGCAGCACCTTGCCTGTGTCGATTCGCGTTCATCAATGTCTCAATGTCACAAATACTTTTGAAAATAAACCTCAGTAAGTGTTAAATGTGCAATGCATCTCAGGGTTCCACCATACCGAAACAAAATTTTCTGAAAATGCGAAGCTACGTAGTTTAATAAAGGAATTTGGAGAGTGTAAGGAAACGAAGTTTCCTCACTTTGATTATACATTTAATTTTTTTAAATATGATCTATGCCTGTTATGCAGTTCTTATTTGAGAAGAGTTATTAGCATCTCTGACGTGGCTGTTGGGGAGACGGAGCATCTGTGGTTTTTTGGGTTTCCAAGCAGTTTTGGATGGTAGCAGAGAAGAGAGATTCTGCTGGAAGAAAATATCGTTGTATTGTTATTTGGAGTTAGTGTAAGTTATTCAGTATGAAGATACGAAAAATAAACGTTTTTACTGAATATATAATTTATTAATAATAACAAGAAAGCTTATAAAAGGAGTATTTTAGTACAGACGAAAGAGTTCTTTTCTGTAAATTATGTGAAATTAAAGTGACTTCATCGAAGCGGTTTAAAATTAAATTTCCCACTGGAGCAGTAAATGCATGGAAGCAAATTATACTGTCTACATGAAAGCGACACTGCTAGATAAAATAAATTATTTACAATTGAGAATATTTTGATGTAAAGTAAATTTAAATGTTTCATTATATCTCGTTATTTTTACGTCATATTTACCCGTTTTTAAGGTAATATTTGCATTCATAGTTATATTTTTTTTCATAAAGATCCGAACCATAGTTATGAATTTATTGCTCTCAAAAGATATCTGAAGTTCTACTTTTCCAGCTAATTATTCTAAAAGGTGGATTTGTTCAAATGCAGTTTGCATACGTTCAGAGAGAGTTGCTATGTCATCAGCGAAGGCCAAATAGGTGACACCAACCCCTCTGTGCTTCGAACCTAATCTTATCTCTTGATGGAGTCCATTTTCTATAAGTTTCTCTCCCCATCCACTTATTACCATTTCCAGGATACAATTGAAAAAAATGGGGATAGTTCATCTTTCTGCTTGACACCAGTTTTAATATTAAATTAATATGAGATATCTTCCATAGATTTCATTGTGTAGAGGATCTGACATACTATTTTGACTGATTCTAAGTCAACTCCGACTTCTGTAATATGTCAAGTGAGTTGTCCACTTTTTCTTAAAGTCCACCTAAACCATAACGTAGTTTCTGCTCTTTGTAACCCTGTATCGTATTACAGTTTTCAGATTTATTATTTACTAGTTCTTACCCACGACTTCGTACGCGTGGACTATAGGAAGCTGATAGTAACGTCCCAAACAACACTGAGTCGGCATTATATGACAGGAAAGCCGTCATTATATCTTTCTTCCGTCGCAAGAAGGGAATCAGTTTCCAACATATTTAAAAACAGGGAAAGCAAACTAAGCTGCGGGGATGTGGGGGTGGGGGTTTAACTGAGGGCAGCTTCATTCCAGCTTGGACTTTTCTTCAGCATGAGCAACAATTTCTTGTGTTCTAATAACTTTAGCTGCTCGTGCTCTTCAAGAGCTACAACTTAGGCCAGGTTTACGCCCACAGGTCATGCCAAAAAAGAAGGCAAAATAAACTGGTGCAAGAATCTTTTAGACAAACACAAAAAAATAGTACAGTGTAGAACAAATCGACATCTATAATAAGTAATAAGTTTTGTATCTAAACAAAATTTACTAACAAATCGTACATTACAGACTGCATGAGGAGCATAGCTTGACCTACCGACGTAACATTACAGATTAACGCTCGAATCTGTCTGTAGGCCACTATTCGATAAGTTATCAATATTTTGTGACTAAAACTGTTATTCATACCGAGAAGAATGTTCTTTGTCCTTACTACAGATACAAAGTATTTCCTTGTTAAATTACATAAATATCGGAATAGCCATTTAGTCGTTAAAACGTAACAAAAAGACAGCCAGCCAGCCATCATCTGTCTTGGCCTGAGCCAATGTAGGTGTTAAGTTCCAAGACCTTGATGTCCTCTGACTTATTTCTGTCTAGGGTTTTGCGAATTGGCTGTCTTAGTCAAGTCATGTCTTAGTTACTGTCGTCTGTGTGTGTTTGTTTTTTATCTGTAGTTTCTCGTCAGCGTTAGTTTTGGTCTGTTGTAGTTATCGTCATATCGTGTTTCTTGTCCTAGGTTTTTTATTAATTGGTGGGACGAAGCTTGAGATTTGTTATAAAATTTTGCGGACTTGTCTTTAATATATTCTGTCATTTTTTGTATGCCTAAGTCACGATGTATTTGTGCGTTTGTCATGTACCGGGGGGCGTCTGTTATGACTCTTAGATATCTATTTTGGATGGTTTGAATTTTTTTAAGTTGCCAGTCTGTTGCTATGCTATATACTTCCGACCCATATAGTAGCGCTGGTCGGATTACAGATTTATAAATTTGCATTTTTGTTTTCCTTTGTAGGCCGTTTCCTTTGAGGAGGGGGTAAAGTTTGGTGAGTCTAGCTGTGGCGGTATTGCATAAGTTTTAGATGTGCTTACTCCAAGTCAGCTTCTTATCCATTGTAATGCCTAAATATGTGACTGTGTCTCGCCACGGGAGGTCTTTGCCGCCGATTGACACATGTTGGTCGGGAAGAGATTTTTTTGTGGTGAACATGATCGCTTGGGATTAAGACAAAGGCTTAGTTCCGCATTTATAATATTATTAGTACCGATCAAAAAGACACAATTACTGCGAGAGAAATAACACCGGAAGGATCACTATAGCCTAAAAAAGTGTATACGTATGGCATTGTTAGACCGCCTACCATGGGCGCCGGCAGGATTGCTTCTAGGGGGGTGCACCAGGGCTGCATTGGTGCCCCCCCCCTATCGGTCCAAACATTTCCGGGCTGGCCGACCTTTTTTTTTTTTTAGCTCTACTACTGCCCAGACGGCGATCCGGGATGTAGGGGGGTGCACCAGGGCTGCATTGGTGCCCCCCCTCCCCCCTATCGGCCCAAAAATTTCCGGGCTGGGCTACCTTTTTTTTAGCTCTACTACTACTCTACGGCGACCCGGGATGTCAGGGGGTGCAAGTGCACCCCCTTGCACCCCCCTCCCTGCGCCCATGCCGGCTACGATTTGCCACGCATTGCACCCCTAAATTTGTAATATCTACAGTTTAACATGAAATCCGAAAAACTGACCGTCCAGGCGTACATACGATCAAAAACAATTTTTAAAAATCTTTGCTTCCACCGGGATTTGAACGGGACACCATCCACGCTCCAAATATCAGTAAACAAGCTGATTAAACACTGAGCTACCTGACCGATATACCGCAATGTACTACAGTGACGTATACATCCTATGTGTCCGTCTATCGCCGTTAAGTAATTCATCAAAATTATATGACAATATATACTATTTATACAGAAAAAAGTATGTCCCTCCTAATATCAAACAGAATCTCCTTGTCAAATTTCATCACGATCAGATTAGCCGTTTAGCCCAAGAAACGTAACAAACAGACAGACAGACAGACAGAGTTACTTTTGCATTTATAATAATAGTATAGGTGATCTGCCTTTCTGATTCCATATTGGTATTCTCCAATTTGTTTGCCTATTACTCGGTTGACGTTCTGGCCTCGCATTCGGGAGGACTCCGGTATGAATCCCCATCCGGACATCCAGATTTTGGTTTCATGGTTTCCCCAAACCACTCCAGGTTAATGCCGGGATACTTCCTTCAAAAGGCCATGTTCGAATTCTTACCCGTTCCATGTCCCCAGGCACATGTCATTTCTAATGACCTCGACGTCTAAGAAGCGTCTATTACTGGCTCAATTCTGTTCTGAAGAACGTTTGCCAGTTTATATGACTGCTATTAGGGAGATTTCTCTGTAAGTAATGTAATTTTTTTTTATATTCTATATTACTTTTTTTTTCAGAGAGCCTTACGGCCACGAACGAATAACTGTCATGGGACTTGAAGAAAATCGGCCTCTCCCTTTTTAAATGAATCATCCGGAACTTCGCCTAAATCAACTTAAGGAAATCAGGGAAAACCAAAATCTTGTTTTACGGACCGTGTATTAAACCTGCGTTCTGCTGAATAGCAAGCTCACGCTTCAGGTTCAGTATTTTAATCATTTTTTGTACCTCAGAGAAATACGTCATCAGCCAGCATCAGGTTATTAATACCGTCTTGTTACCTTAACTGTGACTCATCGTTGACTTCAATCCCTCCAGATCAGGTTTGCAGAACTCAGATCACATTCGTTGTAGCAGATTACAGCAGCGGGGAAAGTTGCCTGCCTGAATTCTCCCAATCCAGTTCCATTAGTTGAGCTGTGAAGTATAACTGAGTTCGTGTAACACCGAGCCTGACCGACCTGTGATACGTTATACCAGGTCTCTAATTAAACGCGCGCCCGGCGGAGCGGAATGTTATTTCGTATCCCAATTACATGCGCAGACCCCTGGTGAGCCTTTTTGCGTCTTCTCGCTGGCTGCCAGAGCCATTGGGCAGCGGATTCTGAAAGCGGAACCGAGATTAGACGACGGAGTCGGTCCGCGGGATTTAACCGAGCGGAAACGCTCGGCGCGTATTAGCGCTGCTCCCCGCAGAAAGTTTTCATATCACAGCCTTTGTGCGGGGCCACTAATGCCCAACATCCGCCGGGCTGTTCGCTCCAAGGAAATTCCTCCACCTTCATAATTCACCGTTCTCATTACCGATGGCGGGGAAGGGGTATTTTGCGTGAGGCCAAAATATAGCTGCTTCCTTTGACCTTTTGTGGGTTAGAGAAAAATGAGCTGCATTTATGCTTGCCAACGAGGGATTTAGCGTTGAGTGAAAGAAAGATATCCGTCATAAGAGAGGAAGCGTAGCTGCAGGTAGCGGGATTGCTTGGAACAAAGGGAATGGGGTGCAGAGTACAACATGGAGCTTCCATTGCGACGATTAACAAAGTACATTTCTGACGGATGATACAAATCTCTTTTTTCCAATTCTAAGCCACTGCTGTATTGACAGCAGTACACGTATCGCTCCTATCCACAATCAGACAGAAAGGTTTCCATTAACTTAAACTGGATGTTATACGTAATAACACTTCTGAATCAGTAGTCTCCAGGCAACTCGTTTAGTGACCAAATCGTGTATTAATAATTTTTTTTTTTAAGTGGTGACACAGTGGATCTGCATATTCCGTCCATTCATGTCAGACTGGAGCAGATGGGGAAGAGAGGGCGAGACAATATAGTATCAGACAGTATTTCAAAGAAATGCAACATCTTCATCAAACAGACTACGCAACTTTATCTTGTGTCCTCTAAAAGAAGTATTTTTTACTCGTCTCCTAATCATAAAATAGTTAACTAATTGTTTCCATTCCATTCATGAATTTATTTAGTTTTTTACAGTACCTCGTATAGATTAAGTAAGTCATAAGTTTGCGTTATTGTGGCAACGTTTGGTTACCGTTCTTGGTCAAGTTGGTGAAGGAGTAACTGTAATGCCTGCGAAGACCTTCATTCATCCAAACCAGTCAGCAATTGATCGGGTGCCGCATGTTCTCACGCTACAGCAACATTCTGAGTCAACGAAAAGGGCAGAAAAAAGTTCATTGGCTGTTTATGTTATTTGTACTTCCGGCAGTTCAGAAAAGTGTTAAATATCTCTGCCATACTGCACAACAATGGTTAATATTGATTTCTTCCTTGGCGCAAGCACTTTCCAGTAGGGACATGATATGATTACGGCTTTAGCCCACCCGACGGAGCAGTTTGGTAGCTCAATGACTAAGACTAACGACTTGAGATCGAAAGGCCCAGAGACTTTCACCTCTGTCAAAGACTGCCTGTGTATGTGAAGTAAGCAAGGACGCTTTCAAATTTGGGATCCAGGTATCCTTTACCAGGTGGTTGCGGAGACTTCTGCGCTAGTTGTCGATGTTATGTTGGTTCTCTGGGTGGAAACACCTCAATTTATTCAAACCTGATGTTTCAGCCATCTTCAGAATCATCTGAAGGACACCAGTATCTTACCGATGGCAAGTTCGTATCATCCGTCAGAAGTGTGTCTTGTTATTCAGAGTCCTATGAAGAGTTAATTTTTCGGAATTTGACGTTTAAAGGGCAAAAGTATAATTATTTTCATAACGAATTTATTTGTCACGAGCTGTTTATCTCCTTGGAAATCTAACCGAAATCGAGAAATGAGGTATCATTTTACAGCATAATGTCTCCACTTTGGTAACATCATTTTTTAAGAAAGGAATTTTTCTGAATTTGACCCTTGAAGTACAAAAGTAATAACTGTGAAAGTCGCGTGTACTAGACAGTTCGGAGCCTAGCCGCTAGATACCAGCAGCACATATCACAGAGATATTAATAAACTGGTTCACTGGCGTCGACTTTCGTTACTTACCCATTACACTAGATAAATAAACATTTGATACAAATGAGGCAGTAGTTCTTAATTCTTTCTATTACAAACCACCAACCCTACTATTCATCGTATTCGCAAAATTTTCTCGTGGGTCATCTAGTTCTCAAAGTGCAGAATAGATTGTAAAATTTATACAATATTTGGGTTTTGCTTAAGTTTTCCTCATCAATAATAAATTCCTTGACAAGATGGCGAAGCTTTCAGTAGTTTTTTTTTTTTAAATATTTTCTGAACGTATTATTTATAGCCTAAAATGATCTCCCTTTATACATATTATCAGAACATTTGTAGGTGTAATTAAAATATTAATGAATGCCCCCAGTACAATATGTGCAAATGGTCTAAGTCCTTATGTAGTCTGCTACAAGGTAAATCATAAATATTATAATTAAATTGTTATTGTATGGCCTGGTTATTCTTCGTTTTTCATGTTTCTACTTTTCTTATCTTTACTATTATCAGTCTCTCTACTGGTTTAATGCACGTTTCAATCTATTCTTATTCCATCTCTTTTTCTCAAGAGGCCGACTATCTCCTACGCCCTGAATTATACGCTTCATATATTCTAACCTTTGTCTTCTTCCAATGTTCTTCACTTCATCAGTTCTCATCCAGCATGTCTTAAAAATTGACTCACCAACTTGTTAGACTCTTCCCCTAAAATCTTTCCTCACCCATCATTCCCACTTTGTATTTTATTGTCCATTCGATTTTCAACATCCATCTATAACACCATATTTCAAATCATTCAATTTTCCTTCTTTCAGGTACTGTCTAAGTCAAATATTCATTCGCTTCCATAAACAATAATGCTTGTAAAAACATTATTTATATTTTTGTTTTCAATGGCTCTCAGCATTTAGGCCTTACAGCCAGCAAATTAGACACCCCATAGGACGGAGATGACATTCACAGACACAACACTTAAACACCCATGACCGCGGCCGGACTCGAACCGCGACCTACGGCACGCGGAGCTAGCCCCTACTCTACCGAGGCCGGCTCTGCTTTCTAAGTCTTAGGTGAATATTTGAATGCAGACTATTAAATATAAGAAGCGAATTCGTTACATTTACAAGCTGATTTTCAGTTCTAGACTTGAATAAAACATGTTTCTTTAACCTTTCGCTCAAGCACTGGCTTAATCCCGTTTTTCGACGCCGCCGTCGTTAGGTGTACGTGTGCCGTTGTAGAGCTAATCCCTTGGAGACGCCGGTGGTTATCTTGGCTCAGGTCCGCCGTTGTATGTATCGAGCCGGCTCTGGCCTCGCGCCACCCAGCCACCCATTATCGCTGATGGTCGCCCCCCCCCCCCCAGCAGAGTGGCCATTACGAGATGATATTCAGACCCCGGCCACAAACAGCCCTCCGTATCTGTCGGCTCTCACTGGGAATAGCCTCGTAACGTCCGCCGGCTGTCACGGGACGAGAACGTCTGATGCCTGTTGCTGGAGCCCGCAACAACAGCCAACACTCAAATCTCTAGCCGAGGCCACACAGCAGGCGCTGTACGGCCTTCCAGGTATCTCTATTACTGGATTCCTTTCAGCTTACCTCCATAAAACTAATCTGGATGTTCGGTATTGTTGAACACTATCAGTCCTCCTCCTTTGCCATAATCCACATTTAACGTATTTAGCACAAAAAATACGAGCTGCATTCAAGTTCTAAGGCCTCCGATTTTTTTTTTGTCCAGACTGGAAAGAAATAGAAACATGTGCATTGTTTTAAAATGAATGTGCACTTGTTGTTAATACGTGACAGAGGTGACAGCACTGTACGACAGATGGAACTCTTGCGGCAGCGTCGAGAACTGTTTTAAATACTTAAAATGGCAACATTTTCCTTACATGAACATCGTGCAGTCATCCGTTTTCTGAATTTGCGTGGTGTGACACCAACTGAAATTCATCGACAGTTGAAGGAGACATGTGGTGATCGAGTTATGGATGTGTCGAAAGTGCGTTCGTGGCTGCGACAGTTTAATGAAGGCAGAAAATCATGTAACAACAAACCAAAACAACCTCGGCCTCGCAAAAGCCGGTCCGACGACATTATCGAGCAAGTGGAGAGTATTGTTTTGGGGGATCGCCGGACGACTGTTGAACAGATCGCCTCAAGTGTTAGCATTTCCGTGGGTTGTATACACACAATCCTACATGACGACCTGAAAATGCGAAAAGTGTCCTCCAGGTGGGTGCCACGAATGCTGACGGACCACAACGCACCCGCACATCGGGCGAACGTTACGCAACAGTTTCTTCATGAAAACAACTTTGAAGTGATTTGCCATGCTCCCTACTCACCTGACCTGGCTCCTAGTGTCTTTTGACTGTTTCCAACAATGAAAGACACTCTCCGTGGCCGCACATTCACCAGCCGTGCTGCTATTGCTTCAGCGATTTTCCTGTAGTCAACGCATACTCCTAAATGAGCATTCGCCACGTTAATGGAATCACGGCGTCGACGTTGTGAAAATTTGTAGGCCTGCAGGGAGATTACGTCAAGAAGTAACACCAGTTTCATAGTTTTCGGGTGAGTAGTTAGTTAGAAAAAAAAAAATTGTAGGCCTTAGAAAATGAATGCACCTCGTACTTGCTGCACAAACTCCTAGCAACGAAGAAAGTAAGTTGCTAATATTTCCACAATTTTTCAGATTTTATTTTAAGTGAAACAGCATTCTCATCGTTAGGTACAACGTTGAAGGGTATTCCAATAGCTTTCGACGTTTGATACAAATTAATACTCAGTTACTCCGCTGCAGAATACTCAGCACCATTAAGGCAAAACTCGGCACTTACTAGGCAGGTTGATATAGCACTGAACGATACTGGTCGCTTTGTAGCTGGTTGCCTGAAACCAACTCCTGTCAGCAAAATATACCATATCATGAGTATAGCACTACCAGACATTCGAAGGAAAACAGCTGCTGAGATGGAGAAGAGGAAAAAGGAAACAGACCCCAGACACCAATTGTTTGGACACGAACCTCAACCCATAAGGCTATAGTCAAGAAAGAGCTTACTACACTCAACTACAGCCATAAGATTTTCACCTGGAGCTCGCTGTGTAGAAGTATGGCGAAAATCGTTGCCTGAAGGGCACTGGAGGAATGTCAAAGAGGTACCGGCTGCGGAGTGTAATCAGACATATGCCATATGGAAGGCACTAAATAGATTAAGAACTGAAGTGTCCCGATGAAGACCCAACATTAAAAAAAAACCGAGGTTACACTACCGAAAACGAATTATATGAATTGGTGAGCTGAAGGACTCACAATATCTTTTGGTATGCAAGAATCTACCTGAAACCTGCACTATCGACGACTTTTTTAGGGAAAATGAGAAGGCCATCAGCATTGCGGAATTCTGATCACATTCCATTTAATTGTGCACTATAGTCCATAAGTTTAATATTAATTAATTAATTTTATTTGTTTTGATTCAACTTGTATTGTTATGTTCTGGACACGAGAAATAAATAAATAATGATTAGTTAATATCTTCTCTATATACACAGATC
This sequence comes from Vandiemenella viatica, assembly GCA_031002005.1. Lineage (NCBI taxonomy): Eukaryota > Metazoa > Arthropoda > Insecta > Orthoptera > Morabidae > Vandiemenella > Vandiemenella viatica. Next base: position 104,360,457 of record JARYHS010008074.1, on the reverse strand, counting down.
AGCCAGAAAATTATGCCTACCTACCTATTATACTCGTAGATATAAACCCGTCCAAGCGATAGCGGCGTCACCTGACGAGGAATGACAGATAGTCATACACACGCACGGTGCATGCAGTATCAGTGAACTTGCCATCCGTGTTTAGAATGGGGAAGGCGCGCAATCAATCTGAGTTTGACTGAGGGCAGATTGTGAAAGACCGAAGGCTAGGCACGAGCATTTCAGAAATTGCACGACTCGTTTGGTATTCGAGGAGTGCTGTTGTGAATGTCTTCGACAAGTGGCGAAACCAAGGCAAACAGAATCCAACTGTCGAGGGGTTGAACGGCCACACCTCATTACAGGTGTAAGACTTCGAAGCCTGGGCAGACTGGTAAAGCAGGACAGGTGGCGATCTGTGACGGAACTAACATCAGACTGGGCAGAGTACAAGTGTGTGTGACCACAAAGTGCATCTAACACTCCTAACGATGGGCTTCCGCTACAGACGATCCATGCATGTGCCAATGTTAACACCACGACATCGGAAACTACGACTGAAACGGGCATGTGACTATCATCACTGGTCGTTGCTGCAGTGGCAGAGCGTTGCATGGTCTTATGAATTCCTATACCTTCTTCATCATGACAATGGGAGGGTGCGAAACCATCATTTTCCAGCGGAACAGCGTCTTGACATCTATACTTCGGCACGGTGACAAGCTGCCGGCGGCTGAATTATGCTCTGGGGAACATTGATGTTGGCATCCACGGGTCCAATGGAGCTCGTGCAAGGCACCATCACGGCCAATAATTGTCGTACACTGGTTGCAGACCACGTACATCCGTTCATGACTATCATGTTTCCCAACGACAGTGGCATTTTTCAACATAATAATGCACCATGTCAGAAAGCTAGTAGTATGATGGAGTGGTTCGAAGAACACAGTGGCGAATTGTAATTGATGTGCTGCACCCCCAACTCGCCAGATCTGAACCCGATCGAACACATCTGGGATGTGATTGAACGTGGCCTCTCCCAGGAATTTAAGGGAATTACATGACTTGTGTATGCCAATGTGGTGCCAACTCCTTCCAGCGACCTACCAAGGCGTTATTGCTTCCATGCCAAGACGTGTCGCCACTGTTATCCTTGCGAAAGGCGGACATACCGGCTATTATGTTGGTGGTCACAATGTTCTAGCTGATCAGTGTATACCAAGCTTGGTGAGTGAGCGATAACACTCTGGCCTCGCATTTAGGAGGATGAGGGTTTAAATCCTCGTCCAGCCATTCAGATTTGGGTTTTCCGCGGTTTTCCCAAATCACTCCAGGCTAATGCCGGTATGGTTGCTTCAAAAGGCTATTGATAGATGTTTCGTCGCTTGAAATAATAACTTCGACGAATCAATTTTCACTTAAATTTATTATCCCGTGTTGCTCTACAATAACATTACACATGCAATCTCATCTCGACCCAAATATACTAAGCGTCGACTCACATATGTTCCAGGAATTAAAGTACTGTCTGATAACTCAACTTTCAACTAACTAATTCGTCTCTGCCGCTCGTATTATATAGAGTTTACAGAAAATTCTAGAATAACATGGAGTAAGCCGCCCGATGTTTCTCGAATGGCGACAATGCAGCTAACAATCAAAACAACACTAAAATAATCATAATTAATACAAAACGATTCACAATCATTAGAAAACATCTTGAAATAAAAGTTAATACTGTTAACATGCATTTACACAAATAATTATCAACATAAACCAGTCCAAACCGTCATCAATTGTCCTCTGAACATCGTAGCTCACATTAGCAATTATAATTACCAACTTCTAATAAGTGTTTTATGCATAATAATGTCCTTGAACACATTATGTAGCATTTACATTTTTTTTTACATAAAACAATGTTCATTTTAACAAAGTCACAATTAATTCATGAAAACTATACAAAAACATAATTAATCAACTCATAACTTGCTACTCTTAATTCTCAAAATAACATTTCATTATAGGTCTATGTCTTAGGGCCATTAAACTATGGCCGAATTCCTTCCCCTTCCTTTCTGGCCAGTTCTTTCCTGCCTTTAATGATCTCGACGTAGACTAGGCGTTTAGCATAAGCAAAAGGAAAAAAAAAACTTTTGTTCATGTATAAATCTGTAGCAGGCCATGTGTGTTTGTTCCGACATCACATAACAACTTTATTTGGTTTCCACAGCCTAAAAGCTAAGAATTGGACTTAAAATATGCCATGTGGGGCATAACTCCATATTACCTGACACTGGATCGGAAAATTAAAGTGTGTAACTACTATCAAGATTTCGTTTCTTTCGGTAAATTCTCCAGATGACATCATTGGAATAGTATGACAGAACAGATATCTGACCCTAATGTTGTCGTAATAATGGGTCATCTTTTACGGTAAAATGGTGATCAAAAGTTTTAAATTAAAAACTGTAGCCTGAATACGGTAGAAAAGCGAGTAACACAATAATGACTGGACAGCCTATCATGTTAACGTCACTGGTGATTGCAGTCTTGCCTTAAAAAGGATACAATAAGTAGGGAATACCAAATTAAAATCTTAGCTTATATTATTTTATGACTATAGTCAAATAAACGTTTCAGTTATCTACTGTTTATGTTGAATAAATCCACACAAAGAAAAAGTAATAAAAAATTATTCTGGGTACCTTTCAAAATTAAGATATACAATGGCAAGGTATTAAACGACTGTTTTAACTATGCTTTTGCAACTTTTTGTTAAGGAAAGTGGTTAAATACAAGTTCTTCTTATAGACGTCACTCTCCATAACGCAGCGGACTTAAACACTCCTATACCAGTTCCTATTCTCGTTCACTCTCACATTTCAAAATAAAACAGCCAGAGTCAACCGGATCCAAGATCTAGGAGCAGGAAGTAAATATTAATAATCATAATATCTTCTTTTTTTGTGAAAATTGTCGATGAAATGCAATGTTATGTCCACTAAGGCATAAAGAAGGTTAGATGATGCTGTAGTACACAAAACATTTCAGTGCTAGCTTATCAGTAGGGACCGGATTATATGCAACATAAAAAGCCAGAAATATGCATGAAAAATGCTTAAAATATGGATGAAAAGTTTCAAATAGTGTAAAAATATGGAACATTGTAATTTAAAAATAGCAATTTTGAGATTTTTTTTTAATTTCAAAATCAGCATGCAATTAGTAAGTAGTTGAAATACATATTTATAAATTCTAAAATTAACAATTAATTAACTTCTTTTTTTTTACTTTTGTAAATGTAAACAGTTGGGTACTGTTTCAAATATTCAATAGTAAGATTGTTTCTTCGATCCCTCTTAATATTTTTATAAGTGGATATGGACCGTTTCACATTCACTAACGTAACTGGGCAGTATTTGAAATTGGGTGCTGTCTTAGCAGTCATTGTTTCTGGAAAAAGTTCACCCATCCCATTACTAAAATTATCAATTTGATACAAAGGTTCAAAACACTTGGGTCGTTGTTCAAAATATTTTCATAATTCGCTTTAAATATACACAGGAATATCTCTAGCAATGTAGATTCAGTAAATGTCAAGCCTTGAGTTTCAAGCTTTTTAATACACGCAGGTATGTGGGAAAAAATTAATACTAATCACAGCGGTGGTTTTAACCAAAGAAAATAAATGCTTCGTTGTAATGTCAAACTGTCATAACCTCTCCACTATCAAAGTCGTTTATAACACCTTTTATTGCCTAGAAATATTCAATGTAAAACAGTACAGCTTCAAAGCACGTCACCCAACGAGTTTCCACTGATTCCGGAGGTAAAGGCACATTTGGCAATTTATTTTTTTATGGGCATTATTACGAGAACTTGACTTAAGAAACGCTTTCTTTGTTGATGAATTCAATTTATTTACGTTCCCAAATGTGGGTCGTAATTCAGCGAGTCGTCGTAGACTAAGAGTTGTACTGCTGATAGGTTTTGCCTGCTACAACGTAAGATTTTATTTATTAAAAGGTAGACCAACAAAAATATTGTATATATAGCGAAAATATGCTTCATCACTAGGTTCTAGGCAAAATATGCAATAACCGGTGAAATGGGCTTAATATGCAAACGCAAATGGAAACATGAAAATGCATATAATCCGATCTCAACTTAACGGATACAGAGACGACAAAGTGAGACAGACGATATTAAGCAGATATAAGTCTGAACTGTTTGGTGTGGATTTGTTGGTTAAGATACGTTACTGGCGATTGAAATATCCCTGCTTCGAAACCCAATCACGGCCTGGTATTGTACGGGCCTAAAAACTAATTCTGCGTCTGATATGGTTTCTCGTCATTAATGTCATGTGCTAGGATGCTCCATTGTTAGGAATGTTTATTAAAATGTAGGTTCCCTTTCCTTTTACACGGTTGGATTTCCAAGGCTGGGATAGTTAGTTATTACACAGGCAGATGGCGCAGCCAGCAAGAAACTCTGTAACCACGTCAGTAAGACCAAACGGAATTATTTTTATAGCCATACTTGTGACGGTTTGCTGCACAACTAAGCTTAGTGTTATCACTTACTGAACCAGTTCAATGTGAAACCAAATATAAAGATTTTTCTTCTCCCTGATATGGTAATGCCATAATTCCATCTACTAGTAGGGTTGAATATTTGATGAATGTAGATGATCAACGGAAAATTTATTCCCATAACGATAGGCCTACTTAAAGTACCTCTAATTAAGGGATTAAGAGAACCTGCGGCAAGATTCTGCTAGGCATGCCAGCCGCAGTGTGTGGCTATATATCAATTAATCCATTAAAACAGCATAACGATAAAACAGCTTCATCCTATAAATCTCGCGGCCAGATCTTGTAATTAGACTTGGCCATAAGATTGCCGTTCACAGCATGGCGGCGTGTACCACTTGCAGGGGTGCAAATGTTGTTCCAAAGCCAGCTTCCAGAGAGTAGTGTGACTTTGATACAATACATGCCATTCGTTTGACAAATATTTTTTTTTTCTGATACTTAATCAGAATATACTGTTTGTTTGCTGTGAACGTATGATCAAATTTTAATATAAAATTATCGCCACGTCACGTAAGAATCAAAAACTGAGGAAACTTTTTATGTCAGTAGTTTGGATCATATAATTCAAAGAACGTACTCGCGAACGTAGCGCATGAAGTGGAAACTTCCGGGTAAGCCTCAAAACCAATCGACTGAAATATTCTCAGCCGAATGAATTGTTCGGTCTTTTCTGAAGCCACCGAGCGTGGTGGCCTCGCATTCGAAAGGTCGCGGGTTCGAATACCAGTCCGGCCGTCCAGATCTTGGAGAATACCGGAATGGTTCCTTCAGTAGCCTATTTCCTTACTCCTTCCCCTTCCTTGCCACCAATTCTTTCCCGCCTCCAATGACCTCGACGTTGACGAGGCGTGAAGCCATAAGCAGAAAAAAAAATCCAAAGAAAGTGTTGCTATTCTAAAAATTATACATGCAAGAGAAAAAGAGGAGGAAAACTTAATGTATAGTAGCTAAATAAACAAATTTAAGAAAAGATATCGATCACTTATGAAACTTTGAAGTTAATAATAGTGATAAGAACTAATGAAGAATAAATAAATGTACAAGGTTTTTAACGTGGTGTTAAATAATTAAAGAATGTTATGGAGCCAATTCCACGTACCCAACATAGACCAATTATCTGCACTGTTGAAGCAGTAGTGAAGCCAGAGTCTGTTCAGTTTAAAAGAAGATTCAGTTTCAAACAAGCACAATGGGGAAAGTTCTCTCAAGAACTAGATGAGGAAGTGCTAAACCTCGACCCATCTCCAAATGCATACGACAAACTTATTGAAATAGTTAAAGCCATCTCACGGAAACATATTCCTCGAGGCTGTAGAACAACTCATGTAGTTGGACTGGATAATGACTCCAAGTTTCTTCTTGAGAGATACGGGCACCTTTACGAAAGATCCTTTTTCTGAAGAAACCATACAGACAGGTGAAGATCTCCTACGCGCTGTGTCTACTGCTAGAAGAGATAAATGGTGCAATTTAATGTCAGATTTAAACATGAAACAGAATAGTCGTAAGGCTTGGAAATTACTGAAAAACCTCAATAGTGATCCAAGTAGCACTCCACCTAGTCTCCTTAAAATTAGTCGAAATCAAATAGCACACCAACTGCTACTGAATGTAAATACTAGAAGAAGACCTGAAAAAAAACAAAGCTCCAAAGGCACTCTGACGAGCAAGACCATCTTGGGAAACCATTCACACTGATAGAACTGGAAGCCGCCTTGCAGTCTTTGAAGATTAACAAAGCTGCAGGCTTAGATGACCTGAGAACAGAGCAAATTAAAATGTTTGGCCCAGCTACAAAGCAGTGGATCTTGAATTTAATGAATGCCTACACCTCCAACTTACAGATCCACAAGATCTGGCGGAAAGCCAAAGTTGTGGCACTGCTAAAGCCTGGAAAGGAACCAACAGATCCAAAAAACTTCCAACCAGTTTCACTCCTTTGTCATTTATACAAAGTCTTGGAGAGATTGATCCTCAATCGTATCTCAGAGTGCATTGACAAAATGCTTATAAAGGAACAGGCTGGTTTTCGACCTGGTAGGTCATGCTGCGGCCAAATTCTTAACCTCACACATTATATAGAGGATGGGTATGAAAGAGGACAGGTTACAGGTGTGGCATTCATCGATCTCACAGCGGCGTATGATACAGTCAACTACAAAATTTTGATAAGTTAGGTATATTCCATCACAAAAGACTACCATATAACACAAGTCATCCAGTGTTTACTACAAAACAGAAGGTTTTACGTCACCCTCCACAATAAGAAGAGTCGATGGAGAACTCAGAAGAATGGCCTCCCTCAGGGTAGTGTGCTGGCCCCGCTCTTGTACAACATATATACAAATGATCAACCAATTATTCCTGGAACAAGAGCATTCATTTATGCTGATGACACAGCAGTTGCAGCTCAAGGCACAACCTTTGAGGTGGTGGAGGTGAAGCTGACAACAGCTCTTGAAGATATGGCCAAGTATTATGATGCTAATCACTTGAAGCCCAACCCTGGAAAAACACAGGTCTGTGCATTCCATCTGAGAAACAGAGAAGCCAGAAGGAAGTTGAACATCAACTGGAGAGGGCAACAACTACTACACTGCGATACACCTAAATATCTAGGAGTAAAGCTTGATCGATCTCTCACATTCAAAACCCATTGTGAGGATCTGAAACTTAAATTATCTGCCCGGAACAACGTCATCCGGAAACTTACCTCCTGGGGAGCACATCCAAATGTGCTTCGTACATCTGCCCTGGCACTTAGTTTCTCTGCAGCAGAATACTCAGCACCAGTTTGGCAAAACTCTGCACATGCTAAGCAGGTTGATATAGCATTGAATGATACTGGTCACATTGTAACAGGTTGCCTAAAACCAACTCCTAATAGTAAAATATAACAAATCATGGGTATAGCACCACCTGGCATTCGTAGGAAAACAGCTGCAGAGAGGGAGAAGAGGAAACAAGAAACAGACCCCAGACACCATTTGTTTGGACACGAACCTCAACCCACAAGGCTGAAGTCAAGGAAGAGCTTCGTACAATCAACTACAGCCATAACATCTTCTACTGGAGCGCGCCGTCTAGAACAATGGCGAAATTCGTTGCCTGAAGAACAGTGGAGGAACATCAAAGAGGCACCGGCTGTGGGATGTAATCAGCCATATGCTATATGGAAGGCTCTAAACAGATTAAGAACTGAAGTGTCCCGATGTAAATATAATATTAAAAAATGGGGGTACACTAATGACAACGATCTATGTGAATGTGGTGAGCTTCAGAACCCACAACATCTTCTGATATGCAGGAATCTCCCTGAAACCTGCAATATCGACGACCTTTACAGGGCAAACGAGAAGGCCACAAGATTGCGGAATTCTGGTCACAATCTATATAATTGTGTTTATAGTTTAATATTAATTAATTAATGTTATTTGTTTTTTCAACTTGTTATGTCCTGGACACGAGAAATAAATAAATAAATAAAATTAATTAAATTGGTCTTCTTAATGTTACACCAAGCATGCCCAACAAGAATCAAAATTTACTACGGAAGAAAGCATTCTCTCACAATACATAATTACAACTTCCTTAATTTTTTTTTAAAATGACAGTTGCACAAATGAAGACTAACAAAAATAAATTTAACTTCTCTTTTTATTGAACTGTTCATTGATTTTTTCACATATAAATTTGACTGATTACTACAAAAATATTGCTTGCTAACTATTTAAAGTAACTATAGATGGAGACTGATTGTTCGCTCCATACGTTGAACTGAATAACACGTATTGCGCTACCCCCGACAGTGAGGACAAGTAAGAAGCTAACATTGTAAAAATCTTACACAACTCTATATTAAATCCAAATAATAATTAAAACCCATTTTCAGTAGTTTTAAATGATAAATAAAATTACTGGGTACTAATTACTCGGAATCTTTTCTCAACTTCACCCACAAACTTTACGTTGAACGCGTGTTAATCTGTCTTGTTTCACAAGACTCCCAAGAGACGCGACTGGCGATCGACTTCCTTGCAGGTCGCGTGAGACTGGTATGTTACGCGTCTCTTGGGAGTAGCGCCGTTTGTGTCTCCCCATTACATAACATTGGATGTGGTTTACTACAAACTCTCAAGATACTAATGTATCCGTCGCGTCTCCTGGGAATCGCGCAATTTGGAGAGGGCCCAGCACTAAGATATGGGTGGCTTGTCAGTATGTTCAGTATGACAAATCATTTGAAATATGCTTACAGGTGAGGATCAATTTCGTTTTATTTGTAAATCATTTACACAATTGCAATACGCTTACAGAATTTCGAGATTTAAGCTTATGCTATGTAAATCAAAAAACTGTAGTGACGCTATCTGTCAGGAATAATTTCTCTCGACTTAATAATAATGTCACATGATTAGCCGAGCTTGCTGCGACCTTATCAATTGAGTGCATTCCTTCTAGCACCCTCTTACTGCTGGCTGTGCTTTAATTGTTTCCAGTGAACGTCTGTAAGGATCTAGCTAGAAAAAGCACAGTGACATAGCAATAACTTAACTATATTGACGTAGGTAGCTGTTTGGAATGATCTCAAGAAATACAATTAAGTGGATTTATTGCAGAAAGTTTGATGAAGGCATACCGTACAGATTATTTAATTTTTAAAGGCATTCGGCAACTTAAGCCATACAGACAGCTCTATGTGAACATTTACAGTGTATCAGTTTATATTCTAACTGTGGACACTACAGGACGAAAAAGACATTATCACAAATACACACACAACAGAAACAACCATGGCCTCGGCAAGACTCGAACCGGCGATCTTCGGCACAGGGAGCTAGCCCTCTAGACCCTACGCTACCGAGGCCGGCAATACAGGTTATACCCATAAAAACTGTGACAAGCATTGAAGGCATTCCGAAAGTGAGATTATGGTGGATCTTTCGACCAAAAATAGTAGGGGATGGTTTCTGAGCCAGCTTAGGAGAGAATTTAGCAATATATCTTAAAATGATAGCTCTTCACAGATTATACATCGCGCGCTGCCTACTTCCATTGTCTCCAACCCGCTTCCATTGACCTGTAGGTGGGGAACTGACACTTTCTATTGGCTAGGTATCAAGCAGCTTTTACATGTACATCACCAGCAGGGTGACTGCTTCTCTCGTGAACATAGGTTGTCCCGCGTTTCTCACAATAAACTGCAGCGTTAAGTGCGACATTGGAGAACAACTTCGAGTATACTGGTGTGGTGTTACGCCACTTGACTTGGCTTAGAAACCAAACTACCTTTCTTAACACTAATAATTTACTACGGTAAATGAATGTCTATTCCGTGAATATTTGGAGAACATGGCTGTGTTAAACGGAACTTTAATTATCTATAGGACGTTGAATTATATTTATTTATCCTGTTATTGAAAGGAAGTAAAATTAGATTAGTTAAAAGTTTCAACAAGTTTCAACAATACATAGATCGCTGTTTGGTAACTGTGCAAGCTAGCCGAGTCATTTTTTTGCACGTTGCTTGGTAACAGATATTAGTGCGGCGATCCTTACTGATCATTCACGATGCATCGCAGAAGCCATAAAAAAGCAGCGGAGTATGAATTAAAGCCGAACATTTCTGCTGACTAAAGACCGCTCAGTTATAATCGAACGCTAGATAAAATGGAGCTGGGTGCAGATATTCCAGGTGAGTTGGTTCCAAACGCTCGCTGTTGTTCGCAGTGACGTACACACTTCACAGACCTTAACTGCTATGCACAATGATTTCAGATAATTAAATTATCATCTAGCAGATCAGTAGATTTCAATGCATTACTGACCGTTCATTTGAAGTCCAGGGTATTATTTGATAAATTTTATGTTCGATTCGTATATATCTGGATGAGACATATGTAAAGCAAAGAATAAAAGTTTTTGATATCTCATTTAGTTCTCGAGATATCGTATGTCAAAATTGAGGTGGTTAGGTTGAAAAGCGGCCTGAAAAACGCCGTATTTGATTATGAATTTTTATTTTACTCTACGAGACAAATTAAAGGAAAAAGATATCGTAGTATTGCCTAGATCCATCTTCGTAGATCCTCCTCACTAAATTATTATTGTTTGTTAAGAAAGAGCAAGAACAGAACATAAAAGTTGTGTGCAAGTGAAAAGTTTTTCTACGTCGTACAAAGAAAGAGATAAGAGTTACGAAAGATATTTTGGTTTTGTAGCTTAGATTATTACGGGCAGTGTTGGAATAACTTGTATAAGGAACTTACCAAATCAATTTTTGTACAGGAGTAGCACGAAAACAATTTTTATGAACGCAAAACCAATTATTAAAACGGGAAGATGCTTGATTTTGAGTCATATAACGTTAATCGTTGTTATTATCTTTTCAGATACTTGAAATGTTTAAAACCTCTCTGATTATTTGCGCTACTAGATACTATTCCGTAGTGTTATTGTTTTATTCCGTTTTTGTCTATCTTTTTGGATTGAAATGATAGTAAAATCTGATATGATTGTTTTCATTTTTCAACTCCGTTTTTCTGATAGAATTTATTATTAATTAGTATTTTGTTTATAATTAATTGTCGGTTAATTTACCGTAACTTCACAATCTATGGTCGAGACTTAGTTTTTATTTTTTCATTAAAATGTACCAGAAATTTATATGCTGCAAGGTGGTTGTGAATGGCGAAATCTAATCTGTATCAAAATTTAATATATAGCGATATTCTAATTAATTAATACAATATATAAACTGTACCTAGGGGCCTATTTAGATCTTTGGAGTAGTTTGAAACGGATCAAATCAAGCTGTCAAATTCTGAAGCAAGCAAAAATATAACCTTGTTTTTGTTCATGCTCCTTTTAAGCTTCATGATAAATGAAAACCCATAACTGGATTTAACAATGTGTTTAATACACAGAACACAAAACTTCGAGGTTTATTATTAAGTGTTGTAAACTTAAGTTAAAACTTTAAAGTACATTAAATATTTGCACTTTTTCATCCTTGGTTCAGTATTCGTATATTCTCTTATACAACAGACCTACCATACCGAAAAGGGTTTGATAAGAATCTTTAATCTCTTTCCAAAGAACGTGCAATATGCGTGAACACGAGGTAGAGTTGTAATATTCCAGGACCTAACAGATTGCCGTTTGGTATCGTATATGGATGAAATAACCCAACGGTTTCTTCTACAGAGGTTGCTGCGAACAAACACGTTCTTAATTATGAGCAACACAAACAAAAGATTGAAGTCTATTGATCAGTGTAAAATCGAAGCAATACTTAAGTAGGACACTATTTCTTTAAATTTTATTTACAAAAACTACTCTCTGTGGTATTTAATTGCCTCAGAATCATTATAAAGTGTTCGATATAATATTTTTCATCGTTTCTTCTTATTATCTTCATCTATAACAATTTTTTGTGTTCTCGTATATGTTTATTCAACATATCAATGTTTAGTGCGACATCACACAGCATCAAAATTAATCATTTTCATCGTCTGATGTTACTACCAATGAAAATCGCGTTGTACATCCTGTTGCAACCTTGATTTCCAGTGCTCTTATCCAACCCATTTTACCGATGGTGGTGGTGTAACGGCTAGCGTTCTGGCCTCGCATTCGGGAGGACGGCAGTTCGAATCCCCGTCCGGGCATCCAGATTTGGGTTTTCCATGTTTTCCCAAATCACTCCAGGCAAATGCCGAGATGCTTCCTTCAAAAGGCCATGGCCGAATTCCTTACCATTCCTTGCCCCCCCCCCATCCTTTCCCGTCTCTAAAGACCTCGCTGTTAGAGAGACGTTAAGCAGCTAAAAAAAAAAAAAAAAAACTTCTTTATGCATCATGACTATGAGCTTTGTGTGCAAGCTTTCCTTCGGTAAACATCTTGTGTAGTCATACGTTTTTTAATTTAATGTCAAGCGCCTCGATGACAATTTCATCTTAATTCTCTGAGCAACATTTTCCTCTGTCTCTCCTTTATTGTGAAGGCTGCGCGATAAACGATTTTTCAATGACATGCGATATTTATTATATTCCCTCGGGAACAGTCATGCCTGTTTTATGAGCTGTTCATTTAATTACATCACAATTTACTAAAGAGTATTCGCAGTTCCGGACCTAACAGATTACCGTGTGGTATCGTATGTGGATGAAATAACCAAACGGCTTCTTCTACGGAGGTTGCTGTGAACAAACACGTTGTTAATTACGGGCAACCCAAACTAATTATTGAAGTCTATTGATCAATGCCGCCAGTGTTAATTAGTGCACATGAGGTGGAATAGATTCTGACGAATTATATGCAGCCAGCCACACTGCACAAAGTTGTGTTGGCTGATCGGTGGTGCAAAATCTATTAAGCCTATTACTTTGACCGACACCCTCCACAAAATGCTAAATTTATCGACTGTTACCTATTTTTGGAGCAAAAAGACAATGCGCTATATAACTTTTAAACACAGCTTCATTTGATATTAAATGAATTCGAAATCCCGATTCTGACATCACGATTGCTGCTAAATTAAGTCGCTATAGACTTACATGCAGAGGTAGGATGCCTAATTCAATCGCACCAATTATCTAAATGAACATGTAGGTGTATATGTCTGGATCAGCGTTTCTCAACTTTTTTCAATCCAAGGACCAGCAAATTGTTAAATGTAAATCTGTGGAGCACAAATATATGTGGTACTAATTTTTTCACCTTTACGTATATACTAGACGACCCGTGCGAAAATTAAGCGAATACGATAAATAGTAACGTTGTTGGTTTGTAATAGGATAAAAGAAGAACCCCTCAATTGTTTATTTGTTTAGTGTAATAGTGTAACAGAAACACGTCGCCAGTGTAGCCGTTTAATATCTCTGAGGGATATGCAAGTGTTATCTAGCGGCTTGGAAATGAACTGTCTCATTTGCACGACATTTAGAATAATTACTTTTGCCCTTTAAGGGTCAAATTAAAAAAAATCCTTTCTTAAAATATGATTTGACAGAGGCGGAGACCTTAATCTTTAAAAGGATACCTCAATTATTTATATCGGTTTGATATCAAGGGGGATAAAAAGGTGCTTGGCACAAAAACGCGTTGCAAATATATTGATACTTTTGCTATTTAAGGGTTGAATTTCGAAAAATTCTTTTCTTAATATATGATGTAACCAAAGGGATGACCTCAATCTTTAAAATAATACCTCATTTATCTATGTCGTTTGGATATCAAGGGAGATAAAAGCCTCGTAACACAAAAACGCGTTGCAGAAATATTTATACTTTTGCCCTTTAAGGGTTAAATCCCGAAAAATTCTTTTCTTAATATATGATGTAACAAAAGTGGAGATCTTAGTCTTTTAAATGATACTTCTTTTATCGCTTTCGGTTAAGAATCCAGGAAACTAGATCGCTAGATACACAAAAATATCTCATTTTAGAAATATTGAAATTTTTTACCTTTAAGGATCGAATTTGGAAAAATTACTTTCTTAAAATACGATGTGTCCCAAGTGGATACCTTATTCTTTAAAATGATACCTCTTTTATCGATTTCGGTTAGGCATGAGGGGAGATAATGGGTTGTGACAAAAAACGCCTTTTAGATATAGTATATACGATTATTAACACGTGGAACATAATTTACCGGTAAACTGTGTTTCCCTATAATTCAAATATGGTTTTAGATTTATTGAATGGTACAGTAAAATATGTTCCACGTTTTAGTAATGTATAGGAAACTGAAAGTGAATTATTATAGGTAATTTATATATTGAGCACACTCATAAAATTTAGTAACCAAATGAATAATAATTTAATTGTAGGCTTGATACTATACTACATCACAGACCCACATCTAAAAATGTAAAAGACACTATAACTCACACATTTTATTTTTATTTACTTCATCACTCTCATCTTACCAACCGTATCACGTACCCCAGTACCCCTCACCTGTTTCACGACCCTCAGTTGCTATAAAGTCACTGGAAATGAATAGACTACTGTAGGAACAATGCTGTGCTATCCTCATCCTGGAATCCCAGATTTTTTCGTGGACCCTGAAATATTCGAATCTTTTTAAAAGTTGAACTTTCAGTTTATACTAGCTTATAGCCTTACGTGGTACGAATACATTATCTAAATTTATAATATTCTCTCTGCGGACCACAGGTTGCAAAGTACTAGTCTAGATAATTGTTATCAGCAATTTTAAACTTAATGTGTTTCTCGTATCTTCTTCTTTTATCTATCAATCCGATGATTGGTTTGTAGCAATTCTTCATGTATGCTGCTTTTAATTCTACATAGCTTTAGTGTGTAATAAAGAAGAAAGGAGAGGATTATCCCGATCGAGGCCCATTCAGTGTTATTCTTCCAAACGATGGACCCATATGGAGCCATATGTCATCGCTCCTTATTGATTGCGGAGAGGTTTAACCCAGAAGTGTACAGTATACACTTATATGAGCTGTGGATCACAATCTCTTCTGACTCGATGGTCTAGGCTCCAGTTACTTCTATCACTGAACTTCTAACCATCTAACTCTGTACCTAGTACCTGACACTGTCGCAGTACCTCAACCACGAGGCAAACTGCGTAGTTCACTTTCATTACCCAAAAAAGATAACAGTTTTATGGTAGATGTTATACACACATCTTCTTAAATCCAATTTCGTCATTGTACAGGCTGTTTAAATCGGAAGGAAGTGATATGATAATTGTTTTTAATCGTAATATTCAACTATTTTAATTGTGTTTTCTTATTTTCTCGTAATATTCTGTTGATGAATTCAACACATTATTTACATTTTTCTTCATTAATGTTCTGCAAAAGTTTATTTACGAAAAATCTGGAGAGAATGTAATAATATACTCTATGGTCCAAGAGTAAATCAGTTTCATATTTTATATAAAATTTAATGATCTGTATATTTTTCTACATATTCAATTGATTTTCGTTGACGATAACCAATTTTTAAGTTGTAATTGGCTATTGTAATACATCCAGATCAGGCAACCTTTATTCGCAGTTTACGTTCGGAGCAAAACCGTTAAATCACTACTTAATGAAGAGTATGTATTAAAACGGACAACTTTTACACAAACACACACATTCAGTTTAAAAAGAATGTTACGAAACTCGTAGTACGTAAATATAAATGTCATTCATTAACTGCATTGCTTCCAGTTCATAGTAAGGTATGAGTGAACAATGGAGCTTCATCTAATGGAACATTTTTGCACTGTTGTTTTAATAAGCAAACTATACATTAATTTAAGCAAAGTTAAGGTAATGTATTGTAAACAAATGCTTTAAGCTTTACTTTTTTTTTATTCCTTTCACTTTAAGAAAAGTTGAAGAGAGGTAAAAATAACTGTTTAATTCTCTAAATTGGTGATTGTATCTTTGATTGCTAGTTTTCCCACAACTTGATATTTCGTCTTATTCATTCAGATGAAGTACTTAGAAAATTCATTTTCTTTCCATGCGAATTGAATTAAATATTACGAATCAAATAATATACTATCAATAATCCTCATTTTCATTGAACCATACATGTCTCATCAAACTTGTAGTTTGTGTTTGCACTCTGCATGAATTAATCATGTTTATGTGCGGCAGTAAAATATATTTCATTATTCCGTAGTATATAGTTTAATAAAACGGCTTTCCTTAACCGCAAATACTTAGCTAGTCTGTGCTGAACAAATTATCAGTCTTGGACTGTGTGGGGGATCAATGTAATACCACTGATGTCTTTATTTTCTGATATAGCAACCAAAGTCGTGATCCCTCCGATTTTTCTAAATGACGCTAACGATTTTTAGCAATTTCTAAAAACACTATCCGCTACCATCAGACGACTTCACGACCCAACAACGTGGATCATTGTTCAAAATCAATACCATTACTTCCTTCGACTATCTCGCTGTCACAAAATTAGTAAACGAGACCCAACTACCCAACCACGCATTCATAGATCCTCAGAAACAAAGGCTTACAGGATGTCTTGCGCAACGTCCCATTCTCTTCTGGAAGAAGATATAACGTTGCGCTAGAATATGTTTGTACTATTTGAGCCTCTTACAGTTAATCCTGTCCTTTTGTTTGTGGCTATTTTTAAATATCTCGCAAACCGGTTCTCTTCATGACACAGGATAAATAATAGAATGGTTTTGTGGTGTCTTCCCCATCATATCATCAAGGCTCCGTGATTTTAAGGCACCTTTACGTAACTTACAGCTTCTGTATCCGATTCTAACAATAAAATTCAAAGACCTCGCGTACGAAGTTGCAGGTAACAGCTGGTACAATTATAATTACTATCAACACTTTCTACCTGCCGTAATCTCCCTTACAAGTACCAAGCTCGACAATTACCTGTCTCTGTGCGTAGTCGAATTAGACAATAATCAGCCAAAGGAAATATTCCTACTGACTAATCTTTTCCACGATACCATAGGGAACGTCCATAAGCTACGTAGCTTGGTCAGCGGGGGGGGGGGGGGGTTGACCGGTAAGCTACGTTGGGCTACTTGGGGGGAGGGGAATATTTGTTTCCGTCATTCTCTGTATGTAATTTGCGATAGTCTGCCTTCCGGAATCAAGAGGGAAAAAAGATACTTGCTACGCGGAAAGGGGGGTTGGGGGAGAGGGAGTAAAGGCAAAAGCCACGTAGGGTTACGTGGTGAGGAAAGGGAAGGGGGGGGTTCATAGGAGGCCAGAATGGAGCTACGTGGTTTATGGACGCTTCCATAACAACTCGGACGTACAGAAGTTCCTGTTTTGCACGTAGATGTGTTAAATATGCGAAAAATGACCATTACTCTATGTCCAGCTTCCACACAATCTTCTCCACAATGCGATAAATGTCGCGGTAAGCACTGGCTTATTACAGGAGTTGTACCTATTATTACACTTTTATGAACCGCGAACAACGTGTCCCACTATCCAGTACCCCTTCCCCCCACAAGCACTCAGACGCCATCCCATGATGAAAACAATTTTCCCGCAATAACCTGCAGATCCTGAACCTCACCCTCTGTACCACAATGGCCTCTCTAGCATTCACATCGCCTCGAAGAATTCTTCGAGTGCTGTTGCTTCTCTTCCCCTTCTTTAACAATGGAAGCACTGCTATTCATTCTTCCAGACGTCTTCGTTTTAATGGTGGTGAAACATATTTCCCAGCTTCCTTATGCACTGTACACATATTGCACTCCAAATACAGCCCACGACGAGACTCGGAATATGATATACAGAATCTTCACCATTTCCACCCTACCGCTCCCCTACCAATTTCATTTAACTCATCTCATGAGATCTCCTTCTTTCTACGCTCTCTCATTTCCAAAAAGACCCTCAGACATTATCAACTTTCCAATGTGGCCCTCAAACTAAAAAGTTAACATAACCCGATTATCATACCGGGGAAGATGACCCATAGTTTAAAATGGAATCCGTACGACGGGATCTTTTTGTGTACTTCTCATTACACAGCAAGCGGTGCAAGAGGTGAAGGTTTTGGTTAAGGACCTATGAAAATCCGCACTGAGACAGGGATTTGAACCGGAAACTTTCCGGTCTAAAATCAGACTACTTAAAGGCCGGTGACTCTACAATGTCATATTATTCTTTCTGGCTTCCATATTTAACTCACTTCTCCTCCTATGTTATTATCCAAATTTCTGGAAACACGCGATAATTCCTAGAAATCGGAAATCCTAGCCAATTACCAATCAATCAATTTACTTCCGGTTCAACAAGAAACTCATCTGAAAATTCCTCAGACAGGTTCCAGTCATATCCATATTTTAATTGGTATTGCAAATACACCACTCTACTACCTATTAACTCATCCGAATCACAAAAATCATAAAACGAGCTTTTAAAAGAAGACAGTACATGGTTTCTGCCTTTCTGGACTTCATTCAGACATCCGACAAAGTGTGGCATGGTAGGTTTTAGTATAAACTTCGTAACATCGGAATCCACGATTATTTACAAAGAATCGTTTGTAGATTCTTTCTCTGTAAGAGTCGATTCTGTCATATCCACTCTCCGGTCTGCTTTCGTTGTTGTTCCACAAGGCTCAGTCTTCGGTCAAACAGTCTTTAATAATTATACCACTGATTTCCCCGATCTGGCAACACGTGTGGTAGCAATGTATGCCGATGTTACGGCACTGTTCACCAGCCACGAAGACATTCAGGCAGCTGTTCGCAACTGCTAAGTAGCCCTTTCTTCGCTAAGAGAGTGGTGTATCGCACTGTACCCCTCTAAATGCGAAGCAATGATTTTTACTCTTCGACGCTCGATTCCACAAACTCCTATTGCTACCAGCGACGCAGCTATACCATGAAAACGCTTCACAATACCTGGGATTGTATAAGGACCGCCGACTGGCCTGGAACACCGACATCAATTCCAAACTGAACCTCACAAAATTATATCCACTCTCATCAAACAGAAGTGTTCTGTCAAAAATAGTTTGGTCATCCTCCTTTACACCGCCTTTATTTGACCACTATTGACATACGCCTGTCCAGTCTGAGGAAAGTTAAAAGGATACAATCGCTTCAAGCATGAGCGTACTCAGCGAGGGGCAGAAGGGGGCTGCTGTCCCCTCCCCCCCCCCCCTTAGAAGAAAAATTAAGTTGCCTCCAGAACGCTTCTACGAGTGAAGAACTGTCTCAGGAGCACTTTGGGAGAGAAAGCTTGGCTGGATTATGCCTGATGAGTGTGCATCGAAATTTCGTGAAAGAACGCCGTGAGATATTGACAAACAAGGTTATTGAAAAATTTTCTGAGAATCCGAGGCGATTAATGTTTACATAAAAAACTAACTGACTTACGATCTTAATTAACTACATCGTTAGTCCTTAGATTGAGTGGTTGGATTACTGTATTTATCAATAGTAAAAATAGTTTCCTGAATAGGATTGAGTTTCATCATGTTTCAGACCCGCACCCCACTTCCTCGAAACCAATATGAGTTCCCTCCCCACCCCCGAGTTCAGATGTTGCCCCCCTCTAGTTCTGATCCTGGATACGTCCTTTGCTCCAAAACAAAATCGTGCGCATCTCCGTCGATGCTCCATCGTTCTTCCACAATACCCAGCTGCATCATGAAATCATCCTGCTTTCCATTGTGTGATTTATTCAGGACACTCGCGACGTTTTTGTTACCACTTTATCGGTTGCCAGGAGCCGATAGTTATCCCTAAGTACTAGATCTGACAAACCTACAAGAATCAACAGCCGCTTTATTGATTTATTTATTTATTCTGCCTCTACGGCTTTAGTTAGGTTCCGTAGCCTTTGGCTGCTCTATACTACAGTTACAGGTTAAGTATTTTTGGGACACACATTATTTACACTTTTGAGGGAAAACTTATTCCTCTGTAATAGCGGACTTGATGTAACCTCAATATCTAAGGTATCTTAGGGACATTTTTCAGTTACTTTTTTATAAGTAAATATTATTATAATGATTTTATATTGGGTTTTGTATTATTGACAGCGGCAATTGGAACTTGTGCATTCGTAGTAGTATCAATGTTCCAGTTTGCTGTAATCTGGTTTCTGCTAATCGGAATTTGTCCATTTTTTAATATAAATTTGTCGTCAAATTAGTTATTTCTTCCGAAATGTTATGTTGTAGAAGTCACTCTGTGCAAGTCTCTAACAGATGTGTAGCGTTTATGATTTGTCTAAGGAATCTGTTTTTCAGCGGTTCTATATGACAGAAGTTTGATTTGTATACTTTTCCCCATACCTGGCACCCGTACAACATATATGGGAGAATCACCATTCTGTAAATTCATAGCTTTGTTTGCATTGTCAGATTGATGCTTAGCAATATTGGGGTCAAGTTTTGAGAGATTTCAAATCCTCCTCTTCTTCTTCTACTTATATGTTCCTTATATCTTCATGTCAAGTATCATCAGCTACCTGCCTTAGGGTCACTCAGATTTTAACTAATCCCTACATCGCATTCTGCACCTCCAGAATAACTATTTTTGATTTATTGTTCTTGACGGTCTCAGTATGAGTTAACTTTGTTGAAAGTGCCACGTCGTTCAATGCTTTCATATTATTTCATATCTGTATCTTATTTATGTACTTATTCCCTCCAATCCATCTGCCCTGATCAATTGTAATAGAAACAAAAATTAAAGTCTGTACATTCGAAACCCAATAAAAATCCACCTTATAGTTTATGCACGATTGGCGGGTAACGGAAAATGTATTCAAATTTGTTAATAATATTAACTTCAGGTACTTAACATTTTAATGTCACATCAAAATAAAACACACCCTATTCTACTTTCCGTACCATGGTCAGTTTAGTACTTAGTACCCTGTCAAAATCCTATCAGCAATTTCTGCGTAAATCTCGTTCATTCGAACAGGCAGCCGATTGACAGACACATTTTTTCTTTTTTCTTTAATATCTTTTTTCTGTATCTTGCAAACAGTACCCAAAACTCATTTTCTCAAACTATCTTAAATGTTTACAATTTTATTATAAGTATAGAGGGTGAAAAGTAATTATCGGATTCTTTCATCTCCGTTTCTGGACTGTTTCATTATAGTAATAGTAATCTATCTTTGTTTCATGCTTAGCTTGTTCTCAGACGCTCAATTTGCTGTTTTATTTTAATTAATTGAAGCATTGTTTGTTGCGCTGTAATCGTATTTCTCTGTTTTAGGTTCCTGATTGCCCTTTGGTGAAACCTCTTTCATTTCCCTATTAATAATTTACTTCTCAATTTGTGTTCACGGCTCATTTCCGGTAAGTAAAATCATCAACTTGTTTGCTTACCTCTATTTGCCGCAACCTGTAATGTAATATTTCATTTCAAAATACGTTGTTCAAACACCATTTATTTGTGCAAGATCAAGTTCACAATTCAACCTCTGCAAAACAAATCTTATGATAACAATCTGAAATAGTTTGATTTCAAACATCCGCCTCCTATCGCAAATAGCAGGTAGAGTGGGCATTCCGAACGTTCTGCTTCGTTCAAATCCCGAAGAACGCGATTGTCAATTTCCTTTATTAAAGCACATATTAGTAGGAAATTAACCTAATATCAAGTAACATATAGCATAGGGACAAGCAAATTAGAACGACACATATTTCAGAGTCCTTACCGTGCACGAAATAGAAATACGTCCCATATCAAAATATTGGTGATCATCATCGTTTCTGCCACGGTTATGGTGCATTTTTAATACCTGATCTTTAATATTTAATTCAGTTCGCGGACAAGAATTCTGTTTTCTTCATATTTCCATAACTTACACAATAAAAACGTTGGGCAACAACCACTTAAGTGTATAAATTAACCAATAATCCATGCCATGCTTTAATAAAACGTATTAAAAACAGCTGATCATTAAATAACTATAGGAATATCTTATATTCAGGCTGAAAGACTATTGCAGAGCACATTCAGCATTCACCTGGGGCAAACTAAGTAGATCAAGGAAAATGTTTATTATTAAAACAGAAGTGCTTACTCGTATGTGTAACTTTACTACACTGTCTCACCCTTATCACCAATGACGCAAGTAAAAATCGAATAAAGTCGATTATACCTAAAAAAAAAAAAGTCTGCTTCAACATTCCACCCGTTAAATAGATAAATAGCAATGGCAACACATTGATTCTACTGTCTTTTTAGAAAATTTCTACCCTTACCTGTTTTAACATTTCCTCTGTTACATTTTTCGTTTTATGTTCCAGATATTGTTAAGTTTAGCACTTCATTTTAGACATAATTTCCATCCCAGTATCAGAGGCACTAAAAAGGCAGATTTTCTGAAGGTATTATTTAGTGCTTCAACCAAACTGTTATAGTAATTATACCACTTTGAGGATTAGTAAGCAACAAGAACAGATGTCTTGTATGCCGTTAATTAAATTTCCTCGTCACCACTTCATGGAGACCTCGATTTTTAAACTTCCCGGAATCTATAGCGTAAAAAGGGATGTCTCTAGTCGTGTAATTAATGGTATGTTTCTGATGATATGCATTGTTGGAAACTACCCTGGATAAAATTATAATTATAAGTGTAGGTACTACGTGAAGTTGGCATACAGTAATGGGCTATCGGCATTTTTTAAATTTCGTTATGAAATTTTGTTACAAAGGGCGGTCTGGTAGCTCAGTGGTTAAGGCATCTGACTGCAGATCGAAAGCTCCCAGATTCAAAACTCTGTCTCGGCTGGATTTGGTGTGCAATTTGAATACGCTAGAACGCTGCCGTGGTTCGGATTTCACTTTAAACTGTAAGTCCCCTATACCCAGTGGGATTATCGCCTTAGGTTAAGATAGCATGCGTAGTAAATCTAAATACTGTCAACCGGCGGCCGAACCCTTCGGGGATATCCCGGCCAATAAAGCCATACAAAAAGAAAAATAAACGGCTATTCTTAATATAGAAGAAAGAGGTGTCTGGCTCACATCTCTAATAAGTACGTATATTTGATTTGAAAATATCACACATCTTCCACTACACCAGTAATTAAATTCCTAATCCACTAAACTAAGATTACTTGGGAAGAATTACACTGTTTCCTCTTCACATACAGCGCGGCATCTGAAGTCATCTCTCACTCATCAAAGATATGATATAAAACAATATTTCGTCATTAAGTCGGCCTCCTACCATCATTCGGGAGGACGAGGGTCAAACCTCGTTCGGCCATCCTGGCTGAGGTTTTCCGTGGTTTTCCTCAGCCACTCTAAGCGAATGCCGGGATGGTTCCCTACAAGGCCACGGCCGAACTTCCATCCCCCTTCCCTCCCCGTAGAATAGATTGGCTGAAAAGAGTCTCCATGACTCTCCAGCAGCCCGCCTCCCAGCCTTCAGCTGGGAGGAATGAAATCGTAAATAATAATAATAATAATAATAATAATAATAATAATAATAATAATAATTAAGTTATCGCAACCTATCTTATAATACCATCGGAGATGGTGTATGCTTGAAATGTTTTACGTCGAAGTAATAACGGAAAAATATCTGATATACTTTTAACAGATGACGTAGAGGAATAAAGAGAACGTATGAGTAAAAAGACCGTACCCGACGTCGTTTTATTTCTTCCTGCTTTACGTGCTGCCAGTAGTAAAAAATTCATTTACAAGATCTTGCCTGATCAGGGAGGGGGTAATGAATATTGTCATCTGTTCGACTAAAATTGTGATAACTTGATGTGCTTGTACGTAACGCTTAGTTTTTGAGGAAATAAATGAGGAGTATCCTAGAAATCACGCACGTAGCAACCGGAAACAGTCTAAGAACCGTAACAAAGATGGCACACACGCAGCGATAGAGAGTGGAACTCAGATCTGTTACAAGTCCCCACGTCAGGGTGAAAAGGTATTAGGATGGTTTTAATGCTGTTTAGACTTCGTCACGTGAGTCCTTCTTATGATGGGAAAACTAAAAAAAAAAAAAAAAAAAAAAAAAAAAAAAAAAAAAAAAAAAAAAGATAATAATAATAATAAATAAATTGTGTTTTAATTGTTTAAATAAATATAATAGTGAAAGTTGATTATTTGGTTCTATTACCACAGAATCCATCGTTTGACCAGTTTATTTCTTTAGCGTGTGGTTGTGTTTGTAGCTGCCTCAACAGCAATGTTTGTGTGGTACCTCCACCACAGCGGCTCCACTACTACGTTTCATAGTGTTTGGATTAAATTTTTATTTACACTTTGAGTATATAAAAATGGCTCCAGGTATCTAAATCTTAAATTAGTTATGTTTCAGATTTAAAATTTGCCCATCATATGTTTCGTTAATCTAAAACCGAATATCGTATATAAAAGAGTTCGTATTCTGTTGAGGTTCGGAGTTTTCTTTCTCTCTTCTTTTTTTGAGGGTAGGGCGGATACTAGGTATTATCAAGTAGAGAATATAGTGTAACTTCTTTGTAAGTTATTAAAAACACGAGTTAATGAAGCACATAAATTAACAATTATTGGAACTAATCCCAGGTAGGCGCCAAGAGTGGAACCGTTCTCTATTCGAGGGAAGTGACTTTCCAATTCTATAACACTTTTCAACAAAGCAGTTGTAATTTTGAAGCTAATTTTGTTTTCCCTAGAGCTTTACGCCTCGTCGACGTCAAGGTCATTAGAGGCGGTATGGGACTGACGACAAGGAACGACAAGAAATTTGGCCATGACCTTTTGAAGGAAGCATCCCGGCATTCGCCTGGAGTGATTTGGGGAAACCACGTAAAACCCAGACCTGGCTACCCGGACGGGGATTCGAACCGCCGCACCCGAACGCGAGTCCAGCGTTAACCGTCTCCCACAGTACTCGGTTTGAAGCTAATCATAATGTACACATGCTAATCTAGTCAAATGACACATTGACATATTAGAGAGGGTTGCCGACCCCGGCAGCGTAGGGGTAGCAAGCCAGCTTCGCGTTGCAGGGGTCGCCAGTTAGAGTCCGGCCTATGGCATGGGTGGTTCTAACTGTGTGTCGTGTCCTTACCAGATAGAAAAAAAATAATAATGAATATGATACGATATGTACATATGAATATCCGAATGCATTAGGCTGGCTGTATGGCTAACAAGGCCAAATTCCATTTTTAAAAATAATAATAATAATAGAGAGGATTAAGTTGAAAATATGGTTTACAAAACCGATATTATTTTCTTTAATTATAAAATTAATAAACTTATTTAATAAAACTGAGATTGATCGTAGTTTTCATGAAAGTTATAAAGTAAATAAGTTACAGTTCAAATCACGATTGAACTCTCAAGAGCGTTGACTCGGGTTGAACCAAGCAAGAGTCACTGAACTCCGACGTCATTGTTTACCGTAGCATGTGAGACGTGTAAGGTACACGAGCTAAAAGACGCTAGAAAGCTCTCAAGAGAAAGTTAAAATTCTATTTAGGGAACCACAAAAAATGACGCAGAGGTGCGTGGCGTATCGTTACGAACAGTGCAGCGAGTATTTAATCAACGTGTTTCGAGAATTAACTTCCACTGGGAAACACGTCTAAAAACTGGATTTAATCCTCGAAATGTCTTGTGTGACTTTTAAAACTAAAAATAATAACTGGAAGCAGTAAGTTTTATTCATTGATATGTAAATAACTTTTATCTTTATTAACATATGAAATTGTAGTTGGTAAACACGAAATTTCTAGGACATACGATTCACTCATTTCCGTCACGCCAGATAGCTCTATTTTACTCAAAAAATCATCAAATTAGAAGTAACATATCGTAACTCATACGTTGTGAGGATGATTGCGCATGCGCGGCAGCTGTTTCCCCTTCGCCTGTAGGGGCTGGGGTAGCGGAGTGGGGATAGAGCGGAGTGACCTTGACCCGCCTAACTGTATGAACATAGTACTGTATAACGGAATACTCACCACGCAGTTGGCCCCAAGAAAGCTGCTGGCTGGTTGCTGGGGTAATGAGCGATTTCACCGTCGAGATCCAGAGGCTCTTCTCCTTCACGTGTCACCGTCGTTGATACCTTCGGTGCTCCTATTTTTAGTCACCCCGAGAAGCCTCAGCCAATGGAAAAACTTTGCTGGGACTTTTCGGCATGATAGCCAATAAAAGTTATTAACAGAATCTTTGGTTCGCTGAGCTTCAAACTAGGGTTGTAACGGAGGTCAACTTTGCAGAGACTACTGCGGATGCGGATGTATTGCGGAAGCGGATGAGAAGGTGAAAAAAATTATAATTATTTAGATTTTAATATTTTATCAAAAATAAATTTAAAATAAAAATAAGTATTTATTTTGGGTCAAATTCTACATTTTTCATAAGTAAAGCCAATTTCCATATCATACTGCCATATTGATTTATTTTTGACTATGTAACCTCCATACAATTAAAATTTATCCAATCGAAGACGAACAAACTCCACTAATTAACATTCTCGTAACTCTGCTGGTCTTATGACGACATGGCCCTAAATATGTCGTCTTTTGACCCAGAGGTCACTTCTTTAAATATTATAATACCCAATCGTCATAAAATAGCTCAATCAACGGATCGCTAACTCTACAGTTGTTAGCATGCACTGTCAACTCTTTTAATAACCAAACTAAAGCTGGCAGACACTCGATACAAAAAACACAATTACAATATGTCCTTTCTCGAATATTTAATACATTCATATATTGCTACTGCGACACTCGCAGTCCAAAACCTACAGTGCGCCTTCCCACACACACATCTTCCTCCGTTTCTTTCTCTGACAATCCAAGTTTCTTTCTCTGTGTGTCCCACACCAAACCAAAGATTTTCTTTCTTATCTTTTCAAAGATGTGCTTACACTACCCACTGACAATGTGTTTGCTAATCTGTGGATTTCTCGAGCTACGTAATTACATTATATACATTATTACAATCAATATTTACATCATCATAATGAACTACACTTAACTAATTAATATTTACAAATTAATTAATTTCGTAATTGGGGTGGTAGCATATGCTACAACTATCTTTCAAAGTAGAATGATTTCACAAGTGAATTAACTTATTTACACAACTACGCACGCGTCTAAAAAAAATCTTTGTAATATGAACTTTAGCGGAGTTCGTGGCTCGACTAATTAAAGCGTCAAGCACATGGAAACGCCAGCGTTCATCTCCGTAATCGCTTATCCCCCCCCCCCCTTTCCTCGAGATCATTAGAGGCGTGAAAGGATCGGGGATAGGAACGTCAAGGAATTCGGCCATGGCCTCTTAAAGGAAGCATTGTCCTGGAGTGATATAGGGAAACCACGCAAAACCCAAATCTGAAAGCTCGGACGGGGATTCGAATCCGTGTCCACCCGAATGCGAGGCCAGAGCGTTACCGCTCACCTACCACGCTCGGTTCCGTGCTCGCCACCCGCCTTTCCACCGCTCTACTGTAGCATTCACAGTACAACTTGTAGGACCTACGATGATCAGATTTTCGATAAAGAACTCTTAATGGGCCGTGAAAGGGGTTACAGGACTACATGTGGGACGTGTTGGATGTTGTTGGACTGCCAGGCAACCAAAAAGGGTCCTTGCTGTCCAACAAGCTATGGATATTGGAGGAAGCTATTGGAAGAAACATCCTACGAGTGTGCGATAAGGACACATGGTGTGTCGCGATAAAATATGAGTGGAAAGGATTGCTTGAAACATTTTGTTGAACCCCTTCTAGTAGCATGAATGAGTGAGCGAATCCTAAGGTAGTTCTACACGGATGTCCTGTAAGTGGGAACATGAATAAGCCGCTTTACCTTACATGCAAGTTGAAACGTATAAATTCGTCGCTTAGGTTCGTTGTTACTTTCATTGCAAGAACGTCAGAAAGAAAGAAAAACCACTTTGTTGTTAGCTAAGCGACGTGGACAGAATCTCGAATAAAGGTAAAAGAATAATGTATATTGCAATGTTAACACAACATCCGCTATACATCCGCATTGAAAATTGTGGATGTAGGATTTCACGCTAACGTTGCGCACTTGCGGATGCGAATACAGATATCCGTCACATCCGTACTCTTGACTAGGCGTCACCACTCTTTATTTTCACGGAAAGTGCCCCAGAACAATTTCTCTCGTTCGAACATTTTTTACTGTAACAGGAAGGCGTCTGTCAGCATATATACAACACAGTTCTCCGTATTTTAACCAATGCCCTTCAACTTTATTGCAGGCAAAAAGTCCTTCGTAACGTCTGTTGGCGCACGTATCTGAGTCAATGGTTCCTTGCTGTCAACTATGGACTGTGGAATTTTGCTGTCCTGGCCGAACCTGTCTGAATAATGTTATGCTTACACGCACACGTTATCAGGCGTACCTGAGGGTATATTACAATAACTAACATTTCTTTTCATTTTTTCACTGGGAAAAAAATTGAGATTAGACCGTTATTTGTAACCAGGTGTAATGACTCACTTGTATGTCACACAATTGTTTAACATTTCCGATTTTTTTTTGGTTTTTTTTTTTGCGACGGCTTTACGCCTTGTTGACGTCGAGGTCATTAGACGCGGGAAAGTACTGGGGACAAGGTACGGGAAGGAACTCGGACATGGCCTTGAAAGAAGCATCCTGGCATTCCCCTGGAGTGATTTGGGGAAACCATGGAAAACCCAAATATGAATGGCAGGATGAGGATTCGAACCGGCATCCTCCAGAAAGCGAGGCCTGAGCCTTAACCACTCACCCTCCACGCTCAGTAAATATTCCCGTGGGTAATTCGTCAGGTATCTATGCGGAAGAGTTAAAAATCTCAGATGCTTCAGTCAATTGTTTACGCGTTTATGAATGGAGGCAGAGCATGAAACTTGGAAGATACCAAGCAGATTTTTACACTGCAAAGCGTTTTTAAATCACCTGTTCGTCAGCGAGAAAGGAATCAGTATAAAACTGAATAGCATTGCATTATCACTTCAGACGCCAGGTAGGCGTGTGATAAAAGTTAATGTAAGGGAACAGGTTTGTCTGAATATCAATTAATAAATTTTCCCGTGTGCCAAATCATAATTTTTGGGAGTGGCTTTTTAATTGGTTACAGAAGTATGTGGCCGAATCATAATAGAAGTAAGTTTTGGTGTAATCAAAGGTGTCCGGCTTGAAGAACTTCATCACCGGGCTCCGTGCTTGTTCTGCTGATTACAAGTCTGAGCTGCAGACTTGAAT
The DNA here is from genome assembly GCA_031002005.1 of Vandiemenella viatica. Lineage (NCBI taxonomy): Eukaryota > Metazoa > Arthropoda > Insecta > Orthoptera > Morabidae > Vandiemenella > Vandiemenella viatica. Next base: position 104,331,170 of record JARYHS010008074.1, on the reverse strand, counting down.
TCTCCACTTACATCGTACACGAGAAAGGTGTACGCCGCCAACCGGTAACACCATTCATCGTACCTATGGCCAACAGATCGTAATAACGACATTTGTGACACCTGGTAAACTACATCCGTGCCTCTCGATTAACGAACATGTGTCTCGCAGCTAAATAGCCCTGCATATAACTATGTTTGCAACTCATGACTCATAGCTACATATATTTTAACTCGTAATCAGTTAATGTTCTAGGATATTGATTTCGAATCCATATTTAAATTCGTTTAGTGATCGTTCTTCTTGCTTTTGAATTTTGATTAACAAAGATAAAGATTCATTTAGTTAAAAGTGTTAAATAAATTATCACACTTCGCACTAGTCTTTCATTCTCATTACTAGCCACAAAGCCAGTCAAAAATGACGGGTTTAACGGATTGACTGATTTCTTCTTAGTAGTGTACCTAAATATAATTGTAATAAAATAAAGCTCAATGTTCTGTAATTTCTCATCCGTTGCGACGTAGCAAAAAGTTTCAATGTCTCTTTGGTCCAGGTTGCGTTTCAGCCTAACAACAATCTTCGCCAATATAGCCGGTAGAAAATCAAAACTTAATTCACACGCGAATTAATATATTCCCTGCATCGCATGTCAATGTCATCATGCATCGATACCAATCATGCATCATGCGATACAAACTTGATCCAAAATCTTCACAGTTTCATACAACTTTCTTATTTTCTATGATGAAGGTCCATGTTTTAACGCCTGAAATAATGACCCCAGTGAAAACGAAGGATGCTAAAAATAAATCTTGAAACCCTAAGCTATGTCACGTAATATTAGTTTTAATTGTAGTTTAAGTAGCACACATCGCGAACAATTTGGAACTTCTTTCATTCAGACCAAGTAATGGGTTCATTAAAAAAAGGAACTGTTAATTAATATGCCATGCCATTCTAGCATTACATTTCTTAGCAATTACTTAAATAAATATAATTGTCATAACATATAGTTCAGTGCAATTCATAGTGCTTTGCCCTGTAAGAAAAGGTTTTCGTTGCTATTCTGCTCCAGGTTGTATTTCACGTACTGAACTTGCGATAAATGAAACAATACTTTAATCACACGCATAGTGATACATTACTTTATCGCATTTTAGTGGTAATAATGCATCACGATATTAACTAAAACAAAAATCTTTCGGGTTCTCCATCTTACTTTTTTATATTCGTGTTTCAGATAGATACTAACACCTTTGAATGGCTGACACAGTTACATGCGGCTGAAATATGGCATCAGTACAAGCAAAGGAAATTAAAAATAAATCTTAACAACTTACATCATTTCACGTAATATTAGTATGAATGTAGTCTATATTGTGTATATCTGAAAAATGTGGAACTACTTTCTTTAAAACAAGCAATGATGAAAGTAACAGAACACTTAAGAAAACAAAATTAAAATTATTTAAAAAAATAATTCAATTACTAATGCCCTCTGCTGTCAAGTGCCAGTTCTAATAACAATCTATCCAAATTGCCACTAACAATGACAAAATATCTCTTACATATCTGTGGCCAATGATTTTAACGAATACTTTGACATAAAACGAATCTATTATTAAATAAATCAAATCTACTAATACTTATTATGTCGATTTAAACTCAATACATACTTTTATTTCAGTGTTCTGACAATTCACGGCTTAGTGTAATTCCTCATGCCTTGCGTTGTAGCAAAAGGTTTTAGTTTCCATTAGGGTCCAGGTTGCATTTCAACCTAATCACGTTAACTTCTCGCCAGAAAAACAATACTCCAATCTCACGCATATTAATACATGAACTGTTTATAATTTTGATCAAAAATCTTCAAGGGTTTTTGCACATTTCTTTTTTGTGATTCAGACTGGTAGACTGGTAGTAAAATGGTAGTGAATGGTTGACACAATTGCTGAACTCATTGGTTCAGTAATATTACGCAGTGAAAGCAAAGGAAATTAAAATAAACCTTATGAACTTACATTACGCCACGTATTATTGTTCGAAGTGTAGTGTAGGATTGCACAATTCCCGGATCAATGTGCAACTATTTCCATTCAAACGAATTAATAATTTCAATAATAGGACACAGTTTAAAATATTTTGAAATAAACTAAATTATTCATGCCCTATGCTGTAACATCAAATGCTACTTGTAATTATGATCCATACGAAGTAATACTCTAACTAAAATTTTCTCTACATTGATGCACGAAATACAAAGCTTTTATCTTACATTTCTATGGACAAAGAATTTAAGGAATACTTCTACATATCAAAAGAATGTTACGTTAATATAAGCATCTAATGATTGATATGTCGATTTTAACGCAATACATACTTTTATTTCTGTGTTCTGTGAGTTAATTTATTCATTGATGCTTGGAAATGTTATTAAATAACGCGCATTCCCACAAATAATATCGTAAAGGAAATTGCACCGTATTTGATGAAATTGTATACCGTCTCTCTGGATCAAGGAAAAATACCAGCCGAATGGAAGACCGCTATCGTAACTCCAGTGTTTAAAAATGGGAATGTTAATGATCCTCAGAATTATAGGCCGATCTCGTTAACTTCAATATTTTGCAGGATTTTAGAAGATATCGTCTATTCAAATGTCATGCGGTTCTTGGATGAAGGTGAGCTTTTAAATCCAAATCAACATGGATTCAGAAAAGGCCGATGCGGCGAAACACAACTTGCACTTCTAATTCACGACTTGTGCCGAATTATAGATGAGCAATCCCAGGTTGATTTGGTTCTATTAGACTTTAAAAAAGCTTTCGACACTGTGCCTCACACTAGGTTACTTAGGAAACTTCGCGGTTACGGCATATCTAGACAAATATGCGACTGGGTTGCAGACTTTCTGAAGGGCAGAACACAGTGTGTAGTTCTCGACGGTGAACGTTCATCACTTACTGAAGTGGGGTCTGGATTTCCCCAGGGAAGCGTGTTAGGGCCACTGTTGTTTCTCATATACATCAATGATCTATACGACATAATAGGGGGGATGAAAAGATTATTTGCCGATGATGTTATAATTTATCGCGAAATCAAAACCCAGGACGACTGCGCTTTGTTACAAGACGATATTATGAAAATAATTGCGTGAAGATTGGCAGTTGGAGTTAAATGCTAAAAAGTGCCAAGTCATGCGTGTAAGTAAAAAGGTGACACCATTTACCTATGAATATACGATTAAGGGCACTGTCCTTAGAACGGTAGATTCCGCTAAATACCTAGGGGTAACAATTCGTAATAATTTGTCGTGGAATGAGCATATCGAGAATGTAATGGGAAAAGCAAATCGTATGCTCCGATTTATTTAAATCAATGCACTCAGGAAGTTAAATCGATTGTATACAAGTCACTGGTACGTCCTCACTTAGAGTATTGTTGTTCTGTATGGGGTCCCCATCAAAAGGGGTTAATGGAGGCTTTAGAGAAGGTCCAAAGAAGAGCCGTCCGATTCGTGACAGGTATATATAGTTGGAGGGAAAGCGTAAGTGCGATGTTGAAGGAGTTAGGTTGGGAAGACCTGGAACACCGATGGCGTTGCTCTCGACGGAAGCTAATTGAAAAATTCACGATAGATGTATTTCGGAATGACAGTCAGCAAATATTGCTACCAGCAACATTCATATCTCGAAATGACCGTGAAAATAAGAGAAATCAGGGCCAGAACCGATTCATTTCTGTACTCATTTTTCCCACGAGCGATTAGGGAATGGAATAGAAAGGATTTACCGGGCGAGTAAACTTAAAATCCGACAGGAGTAGCTTTCGATAAAGCACTCCAGCCATCCTGATCTTGGTTTTCCATGGTTTTCCCAGATCACTCCACGCGAATGCGGGGATGGTTCCTCACAATAGCCCATGGGCGCCTCCTGCCATATCCCTTATAACCCTTCCAAACCATAACCCTTTTTGATAGGTGCAATGCACCCTCCGCCACACACTTTTAGTGAATCGCGGAGTAATAATAATAATAATAATAATAATGGCGTGACATGACGTCAGCGTGACACTTGTCTATTATACTAATAGATGATATCACTTTAGCTTACCAGGATAAATCTGGTGATAATTATTCCACGCCACAGGTGCTGTTACAAATGATATTACTTATTAACTTTAAATGTGTCTTCCTTATCGATTATATCCTGTATTTCAAAGTCAAGTACTAAAAATAATTCCATCTGATATAGTTTGCGAGCCGTAAGCCAAATAAATAAAAGTTTTTAATTTGAGGTTACTTTGCAATATTTTTATTTTATCATTTAGCCCACTAAGGAGCGCGTGGAACCATTAATTTGCATTATCCTTCTTATTCTTCTTGCTGTTCTTCATATCTTCCCAAAACCTCCTCACCCTTTCGCTGTGGGCATGACGTATCTCTTGTGTCCGTGCTTTTATGAGTTTCACATTTTTTGCTGTTGGGATCTTAGGAACAAATTTATGTTAAGTGATTAACTGTGTATATATACTGCCTGTGGATGTCAGTGGGTCTAAGTTGACTTAGGCAAGGTCCTTCTGGGTTTCTATAAGCTAGCGTGACTTGGTTTGTCGGGGTTCGTTGACATGGTTCTCTTGGTTAGTAGCGAGTAATCCATTCGTGTTATACGTCCGTAGGATTTCATGCGTCTTTTCCGTGCGAATGAGGTGAATCGTTCGGTCAGTGAATACAGTTCTTCTGAGCCTTTGCGAATCTAGATGCCTTCTTGGATCTTGGGACCGAATATTTTTCTCAGTACCTGTCATTGGCATATATTAATACTGTTTTACTGAAAGTGCTCTTAATTAAGAATAAATTGTATCCTTATGGCCCTGTAATAAATTTTATTGGAACTGATCAATAGTTTTAGCAGCGCGGTCGACAACATAGCGTGTGCTGGAGAACTGTGGAGTTGACTGTGCTGATCTGTGAGTCAGTCAATGATTTTTGTGCTAAACAGATTTCGAGGTAGATAAGAGAGATATAAAAGCTGGTCCCGTGATGATGTTACAAACTTTTGTGTATGATGAAGAAGGGTAAATGTACCAATTTAAGGTAAGGGATGACCGAGTCGAAAGTTAAGGCCTCTAAGCGAAAATTGTTCTGATACCTCTGACAGTGGGATACATGTGCTGGTACTTAGTAGCTAAGATGGTTCCTGGAATATATCCCATTTGTTATTCGTCAACGGGTGTGGAGCTCCACCTCATTTTGGACTGAGGATTCGTGAACACCTGGATCAGGCATTCTCTGAATAGTGGATAGTCGGATGAGGTCCTTTTCCGCGGCCAGCACGTTCACCTGATCTCAACCTTCTTGATTTCTTCTTGTAGGGCCATGTGAAAAGTCCTGAATACGAGACGCTCGTCCATACTGTACTGGATGTGATGCCACAAGATGTCAATAACTATAAGTGATAGTGTTAAGTATAAAATAAGGAATAGAATTAAGAATTTTAATTATGGTAACGAGAGTGAGGCAGACAGTATTTCATTATTTAAGCATTTTTAGGAGGCTGCTGCGGCAGTCACTATGGCACATAGGCCACGCTGAAGTGTCAGACACCCTGGTCCCGCGCTGAGTTTGGCGCACAGAGCAGCCCGCTGTGATACTACCTCACGAACACAAAAGGTCATTTCTTGGGTGTAGTAGTGTTCTTCAAACCCTGTGCTTTCTTCCATATAGCAAAGAGATTACACACGGCAACTTAGAAAGTAAATTTTGGTAGTTTTCCTCCCAGAAGGATGTCTGCCCACCCGGAGTACAGTTAGCTTGGTAGTATATAAGACCCCATGTGTACCATGGGATCCTTAGTTTTGCTCAGTTTTTCTCTGTTGGTCAGTTCGCAGTTTTGCTCCATGTGGTGGCGTGCCGTGATTTCCTGAATGATGTAAGTCCATATCGTACAATTCTTCTCTCTCTTTCTGTGTCTCTGCCGATTAATCGCTCTCGCTACGGTAACGTAGTGAAGCTAACTAAGTATATAAGATGAAAGTTTATAATTGTCTTATAACCATGATGATTTGCGAATTAAATATTTGTGCCCGATCAGAGAGTCGATTTTGTATCAATGTATTCAAATGACGAGAATATCATTCAATTTAGTGTGATGCATCAATCCCAGGTTTATTTGTTTGATATTTTTCCTGTCCCCAACTAACTTTCCATCGATAAATAGTTTATGAAAATTGAATGCAGACAATCTTCGACAAAAAAATAATTCCGATGATCAATAATTAATCAATTAGCCAAGCAGCAATACAGGTGGGGGCCGGAAACGTTACAAGATCTCCTGGCAAGAAATATCTCTACCTACGACACTGTTTAACAGACACCTGGTATATTAGAATGGATAAAACAGTACTTTGTGCGACGATTCCATGCCTGAATTGACGCTGGAAGGGACCATATGAAACAACTGTTGTAAATGTAGCAGCTTGTGAAACTAGTTCAGGTAAATGAAATTCATTTATAGTGCACCGTAGAGTTAAGGTTTTCCGTCAAACTGACATCAAGTTAAGTACGTCTTTACTAGTCCGTCAACTGGGAAAATTTTCTGAGGAAATTGGGGAGTATTCAGCGGGAATTCTGTACGTCATGATCAGAGTTCGGAATTTGGGGCCATTAGTATGAGCGCTGCGCTGAGCTAAGGCAGAACTTGGGTAGATTTTTGCCTATAACTTTCGACTCAGTCGTTTCCGGACCAGGGTATCTTACATAAAATTGATACAGTTACTCTTCTCCATCACCCTTGAAAGTATGTAACACCATAATCCTGTATAATTAAGTCAACAGAGTTCGAAACCCTAATTGCACGATGCGCGCATGAAAAAAGATTATAATCAGAAACGGTGTACGTAAATAGCAGGTTTAATGTAAAAAATATCAACTGTATTTGAAGCGCAATCTCAGGCAATTCAGAACTGAGAAATTTCCTGTCAAATTTTATTGATTCTGGATGGGAAATGAAGAAATATTCTCATTAGCTACGAAACAAAAATCTGATATCTGACATGCACTTAATTCGCCGAAAGTAAGTGCTTATTTAAAAACAAATTGGGAAATAGCCTTACGTAAAGATCAAAAAACAGTTTGCATGTTTCTTAGTTTCCTTTAATTCTTATGCGAATTTATATTGTCGGTATCAATAAATAGAAAGGCGACATACTGGAGGAACGTAGCTTACTTTCAGTAGCAAAATTTATTTGTTTATCTGGTATTCCTAGAGCAAGAAATTGTGCAAGAATTAAATAATTAGGAAAAAAGGATTCACGTACATCCAATTCAGTTACATACGTAATATTTTAATGAGGTTATCAATGATATCGCTGTTACAGTGAACTAAGAATGCCTGTAACCTGAGGTTACAGGCATTATTTAATAACAATTGTTTTTAATTAAAGAACTGCGAGGAATTGAACTGCCAGCAAACTTGGTCCAACCCGCTATTTTTGACGGCTTTAGGAGCTATTTATGTTTGTTATAGTTATATTCTCTATCACTGTTATCATCATCATCATCTAGGACAGCTTCTAGCCACTGGCCGGGTCTACTGGAAACAAAAGCCTCGCTAGCGTTTCCTGTCTAACCACCATCTCTCTCCTTCCACTGTCGCCCAATTTCCTCCTCTTTCCTCCACACATTTCTTAACACCTTTAGTCCATCTGTCCCTCGGTCTTCCTCTAGGCCTCTCCTCTCCCATTCTCTTTACATGCCCGTACCACTGTAGCCTAGATTTTTCAATTCTTTGTTGTAGCGGTTCTTCCTTTTTCATCTCCCAGATTCTCTCATTCCTTATTCTGTCTCTTCTTGTTACTCCCACTCTACTCCTCTGAAATTTCATTTCCACCGATTGTACCCTCCCTTTGTCTCTCTCCTTCATCACCCATGTTTCTGCTCCATATGTTAAAATTGGTATAAAATATGTTTTATAAATTACCTCTTTACTCTTTTGTGGGACATCCCTACTCCATACCCGGCTTCTAATACTTTTAAAAAATCCATCTGCACATCTTCCTCTTTCGTTTATTTCCATCCTGTTTCCTCCATTTTCTTCAATACAGCTTCCCAAACATTTGAAACATTCCACTCTATTTAGTTGCTCCCCTCTAAGTGATATGCCTATGTCCGTCCTGTTCTTCTTTCTTGTTGTTATCACCACTTCACTTTTTCTCGCAGAGAACTTCATACCATAGGCAGCAACTACTCTCTCCCACACATACAGCTGATCCTGCACCTCTCTTTCATCCTCTCCCCAAACTAATAGGTCGTCTGCAAATACCATTGCTTTCATTTTTCCTTCCCCAATGCTCTGCACCACCTTCTTCAATATTTCATCCATAGCTACAATAAATAAGAGGGGTGATAGGGCACTTCCTTTTTTTATTTCATTTTTCAAATGGAACCATCCAGTCTTATCCGTTCCCACTTTGACACAGCTCTTACTACCCTCATACATATCCTTCACTCTTTGCACTATCTCCATTTTTACTGACTTTTTTCTCAGTCCTTCCCACACTTTGTTTCGGCTGAGGCTGTATATTCCTTTTTATTGTCCAGAAAGGCCATCACCAGATCTTTCCTATACTCGTAGTGCCGTTCTTGTAGCTGCCGTATTGCAAATATAAGATCGATAGTTGACCTTCCTGGTCTAAATCCATATTGTTCTTCCCTTAGCTGCCTTTCAACCGCTCTTCTTATTCGGCTTTCCAAAACTTTCTTATATATCTTGGCACAGTGGCACATCAGGGTAATACCACGGTAGTTTTGGCAGACAGTCTTGTCCCCTTTCTTAAATATGGGTATTATTACCCCTTTCCTCCAGTCCTCTGGAATTTTTCCCGCCTTCCACACAACCCGCATCACCCTATAGAGCCACTGTGTGCCCATTACTCCAGCAGCTCGTATCCTCTCCACGCTCACTTCATCCACTCCAGGTGCTTTGCCTCCCTTCATTCTCTTTACCGCATCCTCCAATTCCTTCCATGTAATATCTTCCTCTTTCTCTTGATACTGGTCCTGTTCTTCCTCTGTACTCTCATTTTCATCACTGGGTCCTGAAGCATCCTCAAAATACTCCCTCCAGACTTCCTTTATGTCGTCTTTCCCGTCCACTAAGTTGCCATTCTTATCCTTTATACTACCTGCTTCCATTCTGCTCTTCCTCCTACTTTTTACCATGGCATACAACACCTTCTTACTGCACTCACTATTCTCTTTTAGCATTTCTGTCCATTTTTCTATTAATTTCCTCTTTTCTTCCTGTATCACTGTTTTTGCTTCTTTCTTTTTGCAGCTGTAGACTCTTTTGCTTTTCTCTGTTCTCCTTTGGAACCATTCCAGGAAGGCTTTATTCTTCTGTAGCACAGCATCCTTTGCCCTTTCATTCCACCATGGAGTTTCTCTTTCTCTTCTTCTACCAGCTGTCCTACCACATTCTGCTTCGGCCGTTTTTACCAAGGTGGTTTTAAAACGTTCCCATTCCTCCTCCGCTGACTGCAAGTCGTCCCTAGGTATTTTCTGCACAAGCTGCTCTTGGTACTCCCTCCTGCACTCCTCATCCTTCAGTTTCCACACTCTTATTCTTCTCTCCTGGTTTTCTGATGTTCTTGCTCCCTTTTTCTCTTTCAGACTGGCTATTAGAAGTCGATGGTCACTATCTAAGGCTTCTGATGGGATGACCTTTATACTCTGTCTCATCTCTGCATCGATTAGGAAATAGTAAGCTCAAATAAATGAATTACCAGAACGTTCAAACCGTCATTTTTTACAGGGGTAGAAGGTGATTTACTTCGTAATACATGTTCAGCCGTCCTCATTCCGAACCTTACTTTCCTGTCATTACTTTCTCCACTGGTTTGATGCAATTATCTATGTCTTCTAATGCTGCGCTAACCTTTTAATCTCAACATACTGCTTACAACCTACATTTTAAATTATTTGATTCACATATTCTAATCTTTGTGTAACTAAATATTCACCGAAAATCTATTCCGCAATAGTTCTTTCTCACATACTATTTCTGATTTATTTGTTCTATGAAGAGAGATTTTTTTTTTTTTTTTTTTTTTTTTTTTTTTTTTTTTTTACAGGTATCATATTTTAAGTGTTTGCGTAAAGAGAGAAAGAAAGACACAATTGGCAGTCATTGGGGACTGCCTAAGAGAGTGAGTATTTAAAACTATGAATATAATACTCGTAACACGTCATACTTATAGTTATACGATATAATAATAATTCCGTGTGGTCGTAATGATCTGGTGACAGGGGTTCTATCGGCTGCTCATTCCGCCCATGTCTTAGCCGCCTTAACCTAATCCAGTAGTGCTACCAGGTACAGAGGACCTACAGCTTAACGTGAAATCAGTGATCTACGGTACTTCACATTACACATCAAGCTGTGCTAGAGGTAGAGGTCGAGTTAAAGGTCCATGAAAATCCCCACAGACACAGGGATTCGAACCGGGGACCTTTCGTTCTCCAGTCATCTACCTTAACCACTGAGCTACCAGGCAGCGACAGATCTGCTGTTAACATTTACCCATCTAATAGGCGCGTAGAGCGATTTCCTTTAAAAGAAATTTTTACTTAAAAAACTAAAAATTTAACCTAGTCCACAATCTTTTCAAATGAGATGTACCAAGCTATTGTGTCAGAGGCAGGAAGGCCAATTACTTTCCTCAGGGGAGACGTTGGATCAGAACCACAGAACGTCACGTTGTAAGTCATATAATCAAATACAACTCCTAAAAAATCCTGTTCACCACGAGATTTGAACCCGCGACCAGATAGAGAAACTTTGACAAGTAAGCGCCTTAACCGCTGAGCTACCAGATCGTTTTGTTTTTAAGTAAACATGTGCTACCGAGCGTCTTGGGTGAGCAGTTAACATTCTGGCCTCCCATTCGGGAGGACACCGGTACGAATCCCCGTCCGGGCATCCAGATTTGGATTTTCCACGGTTTCTCCAGATCACTCCAGGTGAATTCCGGGATGCTTTCTTCAGAAGACCATGGCTGAATTCCTTCCTGTTCCTTGTCCCCAGTCCCATCCCGCCTCTAATAACATCGCCGTTGACGAGGCATAAAGCTATAAGTAAAAAAATATATATATAAAAAATTGCATGTGCTAAATACTATCAAAAACGGTGGGTTTGTATGAACAATGTTAACAAAAATTATAGTGGTAGGGAGAAAGGAGGAGAGGGGTTGTGATTTTGTAAATCATACGTCAAAAGTATTTTTCTATTTGTTTTAAAATATATGTATGCAAAGTTCCATCAAAATCTGATAGAAACTATGGTCTCTTTTTTTTGTATGAAGATCATTGGCAAAATATAATCTATACTTTCACTGCTGTCCGAGCGCAACACGTCATATGTATAGTTACACATATTCTACAATTACATCATGTTGCTGACGCAAACTCATAAGATTTTACTCATTAAAAAAAAAAAAAAAAAAAAAAAAAAAAAAAAATCTTTTTTATTTTTTGCAAAAAACGAGAAGAGAGTGGTTGTGTTTGGCTGCTACTGCTCTTCCCCTTTGTGAACACAACAATTGACCTCGTAGTATGCCTAATCTAAAGCTCCATCCACACATACGGATCCTCTCTCTCTGCGCACACAGCCCCCGGCTAGCGTGTTAACTGAGCCCCCCTCGCTCCCAGCGAGTCTCTATTCACCCCTTACCACTCTGCGAGACGTCGATGCGACGCACACGCAGAGTACTGTACTGTACTGTGCGAGCACGGGGCCGGGCGGGTGGTATTGTTCGCGGGGCGGCAGACCGGCATTGTTCGTTCTTGCCGGCGCTCGCTACTGTGCGAGGTGGCCTGAATGGCCACCAGCACAGCGTGGCGCTGCTATCGGGGCGCGCATTACTCATGCGACACTGTGGGGCGCTGCAGATGCTGTGGGCGACATCACTCACGGCGGGACCGCAAGAAGTGGACCGGACACTGATATATACGGGCTCGTCTTGCCTACTGCACACTGGTAAAACCTCCCTCCCAGCTACATACATACTGCTGCAGGACTCTTGTCTTCCACAAGTGTTTCTATTCATGTCCTCTGTCTGCTCATACTTCTTATACGAGTGATTTACCAGAGTTGCAGATATAACACACGCTAACGTGAATAAATGAAGCACATTAACAACAGATACGGCACAAACTAGATAAAACAGAATCACCAAATGCTATTACACTCAACACTCGCTTTCCCTTCCAAGTACAGGCACACGATACAGAAACAATAACAGATCACGAAAACATAACTACTCTTTCGAATTTAAAATTGTCGCTGTCAGAATATTAGTGACCAAACAGATAAGGCAAAAAATTGAACAGGAGAAAAGTACATGAAACAGCAGACAGCAAGTGCGACATTACAAATAGTTCACCGAAGTTAGAGGAATTATCCCCGATAGAGCATGCTGGTTTAGCGTTGCCTGGGTTTTGATTTGAGTCTGTTCCGTAGCGCGGATAGGATTAATTGAGTGCTGTATCCCACATCTGTTATCTTTCCACTTGTGGTTTCAAGGTACAACGGGAAAGTTTAAAACGATCGGCAAAAAAAATAGACACCCAGATATCTGGCCGAAGATAATTTTTTAATTTAAAAAAATAATAATAATAATAATAATGATATTCTGAATTGAAACATGATTGTAGGTAAAACAGAAATGTTTACTAAATACCAATTTCCTTTAAGATTAGTATAATATTAAAGGAAATTAGAAACCAATCAGCACATTTAAGCTGTAGGGTAATTTCCCACGTAACAATGGAAAAGAGAGTGAAACAATAAGTAAATATCCCTCACCAGTTTCGTCTTATTTGAAGTTTACAAAATCGCCTATACAGTTACGTATAAAAGTTAATCACAGGTCGTATATTCTGCAGTTTTTGGAGAACTTAACAACGCCTTTGAATTTCATGACATGTTGCAAGCATTAAATTATTTCTTTTCTTCCTCTTAATAGCTTCTAATGTCAACTTTTTTTAAATGTTCGATCGATTGTCATTTGCTTTATTTCTTTATGCGTCGTTTTCCATATAAGAACGGATCGATGGGTGTTTTCCCTCTATCAAGTTTCTATACTGAAACTGCGTGTGTATCATTTTAGGATGATTTTTTGGAAGGGGTATTTAATTTCAAGTTAATATAATATAAGCACGACACTGTTCCGGTACGTCGTCGTCTGCCTGGAAATCGAAAGTGTGTGCTGAATGAAAAGTGTTTATTTTAATGGTGTAATAAATAATTTAAGATATGAAATTAAACCTGAGTACACCTGTCTAGATGAATGAGGAAAACTCCCTAAAAACCGTAACCACGACGATCAATACCGAGGTTTTCATCAGAATGGTTGTATCTCTCGGTGAAAACATTGAAGGCAGTTCTATAGTTCCGCCAATATGAACCAAGATGTTAACTTCTTTTTCGTTTTACTTTATACCATAAAAATCGATAGTCCAATTCGTTATTTGAAACCGTCAAAATCGATAATACGAATATTCGCCACTAGCCAGTGACATTACCCGTCATTTATTTATTAATTTTAATAGTATTTTAGTTTAATATATTACCTTTATGATTCTTGAAACAACATACTAAATCAGCGTTTTAGTTTCAAATATTAAAATTTAATCTACATATTAACTAAATCATATTTATACCGCAACTTCCAGTACTTAACAATTATACAACCTTACATTTTTATTTATTTAATTATTTTTCCTAATGGTTTTACGCCTCGTCAATGTTAGAGAACTGGAGCCAAGGAACGTGAAGGAATTCGGCAATGGTTATTTGATGGAACCATCCCGGCATAATTCTACAGTTATTATGTTTATGGTCATTTATTATTATGTAGTGAATAATACACACCGGTAACATCTTTTAATGTTAATTAGGGTTACCAATTGTTTAGAAATCGTACATCGTCAGTGATGAAATTTTCTGTGGTACTGGTTATCAATTTTTAGTTATGAAATATAGGTGACCACTAGCAAAGTTTTATGATTTTCTGTTTGTGAAGCAACTAAAAAATATGTGGAAACTCATAGACAAAATCTCCAAACATTTGTTAGACACAAATTTCCTTGGTAGTAAGTCTGAACGGAATTCTTGCATTCAAGAAACAATGTATGATACGATAACCACAGCCTCCGCTAGCAATAACTTTCTACATTCTACAAGTCAGTTTTTCCCGGCATATTGCTTCTGCGTAGTTTCTACACGTGTTCAGCCGAATAAATCCCCGTACACACAACCATCTTTGGCAGTAGGTCTCGTATGCGCCTACAAGATGAAGATGGCAAAGGAAGCTATGTAATTTGAGCATAGCGGGTATAATCTCGCTGGGCACCTGTAAAAACTATTCAGAACCATCTACAAAAAATTGTTTGACTCACAATTTGGTTTCCAATGGCAAACCATTTGTCTTCAGACCCTGCTATTCTTCTGCAGAATATTCCTGTCCAGTTTTCTACAAGTTGGCTGTAGCATACATTGGTTCTGCAGGCTATCAAAAAGGATTTTTTGTGATGGCTAATCCCATGTACTGGTATAAATCACTTCTACATACCCTGAAGCCAAGGAAACGTTTCTTACTGATATCAAAGCTACTAAAAATTCCAGCTGGAAAAGAAATACTATAGCTGTGAAAAACAACGATCTACAATATTTTTCGTTTGGTGACAATAGCCTATCATCACCTGGTTTTAAGGAAGCTGGTTGACGTCAAATCTTTGGTGTAGGAAGAGGGCGGGTTAAGAGTTAACATAAATAGTGGAAGTATGATGGATGGGAAGAGCATACCATATAACACATGCTTCAATGCCCTCCATGCCTATCTTCATGAATAGAAACCGTTTTCTATTTATCGCACTGTAAGTTTTAGTTTTCATCCGAAATATTTTAAAGACTGCCATTATCAAAATTTTTTATGTCTGGATGTCTTTATAAAAGAATAACAGTAATAAAATTTTTGTAAATACCTACTGTGAATTCGGAAGTACAGACCACAATAGAACCATCCTACGTGATTTACGAAAACTGTATAAAAACTTCAACCAGAGGTGGCATGATTTGAAATGAAAATTGCTCGCATCCTTCTGTTATTAAATTGTGCATTATTTAAGAAAATCAGTTCAAGTAATGCACACCCGTATAGTTGTTCTCTTGTAACCGTTCCCTCTGTATTACTCTCATATAATCACAGAAATGCATACAAAGCATGTTATCGCTGCCATGAAATCTAGAACTGGGTCGGAGCTTATGAGCTGCTGCGTGGAAACATCCCATATCTTCGGAATTTCACGTCCCAGTAACTGCGACGTCGTGAGTAACTTAAGTCAGACTGCAGAACATCTTGTGCAGGAGACGTATTATTCCTTTCTGTATTCTGGGAAGCGTACGAAGGCTGTTTATTCATAAGGAATAACTATTGATCTGCGTAGGGTAAACTTATAATGAAGTACCTCGTTCAGTATTCATGCGGAAGCCCAGATTACTTGGCAATAAAAGTGCCTGCTACCCTCCCCCCCCTTTTCTCCATCCCACCACCCCCACCCATCCTGCACCCTCACCATCCCTATTTCTGCCGGCACACTCCGCTGTCGAAGCGCTGTGTCAGGTTGGGTCTACAGATTGCCCCACTCTCTCAACTGCGATGGCAAACATTGATTGCCTCTGCAAAGCCTGCGTTCATTTCCTGACATTAAAAGTGCCGCTCGCAGCCTTAACTGGCTTTCTGAAATTTCTATTTCAGTCTTGGCACATAAATTTTGAATTTACACTATTTCCAGATGAGATTCTGGATGGTTCATCAGTGTAGGACATGACCGATATTTCTCGTTTCTTATCTGAACCTCACGGATTCAATGATTTCACTACTGACGAGCTTAAAATCCCAAAAGAAAATTATGACATCCCATGATGCATCTAAAGAGAAATCATTCTTATCATTAACAGGGGTACACCAGTGTATGCGATGGCTAGATCTCAAATAATAAAACAGATAACGGTCCTCACATCAAGACCTTTAATGAAATTGCATTTTCATAATTATTTGTAGAGATGACTAAACATGATTTTCTATATTTTTCTTGTAATTAACTGTTATTTTGTGTTAATGAACAATGTTAAAGAAAGTATGTAAATATCATTTAATATGTTAATAAACAGTACTCTGCATTAAACATTGATTAAAAGTTTGTAACTCTAAGTATTGATGTGAGCTACGATGTTTGGAGGACAATTTCCGACATTTTGGAATGATTTATGTGGATAATTTTGCGTGTTTATATCTTTATTTTTCATTTCTGTGCGTTTCCTAATGATTGTATTAATTCTGATTGTTTTTAATGTGATTTTAATTGTTTAGGTACTATTAGTATTCGAGAAAATTCGGTCGGAAGTCTTGTAATTATTCTGTAATTTTCTGTTACGCCCATATAGACGAGCGGCAGAGACGAGTTAGTTAGTTGAATTTTTGTTTTGAAAAGTTTAGTATTGCAGGTGTCGTATGTTATTATCGCTGGGCATTTGTTTACATTTGTACGTAGTATATTTGTAGGACGTCCGAATATAAACAAACTTGAAACTGATTCTTCTTGGACTAAATTATTTCATTTAAATTAGATACCTATCAAACTCTTGTATTTTTCTTAGATGTAACTATTTCTTAACTTGAAGAGCATCATTATTGCATCCATATCCACAGTAGGTTACCACTGTTAGTTCAAGTTCAGCTTCGTATAACTTGAAATAGAGAACTTACCGCGTCAAAATCTGTTCGTTTCCCTCATTTACTTTTCTACATTGATTTAGTCTGCATTTGACAATAAATAGCGTATTTATTCTTTCACAGTACCAACTTCCAAACACAACTACCAAATAGCGCACTATACAATATGAAGATTACACAACCGTTCCCACAACTTTAATTACCATATTACTATACACAACTCGTCATCTGTCTTAAAGTATTCTTCTTATTTAGTCTGGTTTCTCACATGAAAACTTCTCATCTTGCCTTGATTATACTTAGCCTCTATTCTTTGGAGTCAGTAGATCTATATCTCTAGGTACTCCATAGAGTAGTACCTTGTCTCAGGTTAATATTTATATAAACGTTATTACTCAAATTACATTAAATATATTATAAACATTGGCTTATTTTATCCATCATGAAAAATAGGGGTGTTACAATTGGTTTGTTAAATACGGGGTTACTGATTACGAATGATTGTTGATATTAGAAGTAATGATTTGATCAAACTTCTTTTTGAAAAGAGTGAATGAGAAAACTCTTTTGCGAGAATAAATTTCCAATGGAATTAGGTTCAAGATGATAACTCCTTGCACCGCAATACATCGTTTATTTTAGTATTCATATAAATCTAATTTTATACAAACAACTATGAAACTTTCATCCAAATACAATAATCGGAGTTTACCGTTTACGGTAGATGCTTGCATTACGTGCTCGAGCCTTCGTCTTTCTGTGAAATATTTCTTTTCCACTAATCTTCTACTAACGAATTAAAGATTCCTTTCTTGTCCCAATGCATAACAGTCAATTTTGCTTCTTCTTTTGAAATAATATCCTGGGATTTTTTATTTATACTCTTAATTCGAAAACATTTTTTTTAATTATCAATATTTGCTCCATATTTCAAATGATTCCAATTTTCAGTAATGTTCCAGATTCACTCAAAAATGAGCTTTTATTGACTCTGACAGTTTGGATCACATGAATCAGTGTTTTCGGTATGAAAGTAAAGTTTCTAATTTTTAAAGATAACGTGTGTTATCATATCTTTATCACGCATCACTTCCAACCTTTGTAAATAAGCACACCCATTCGTCTTGCTGTAAAGAACAACCAAAATTGATGCTTTTTTATAACAACGATGCAGTGAATTCTCTACTTTTTTTTAGTTATAGCTTTACGCCTCGTTGACGGGTAAGGTCATTAGAGGTGTGATGGGAGTGGGGACAAGGAACGGAAAGGAACTCGGCCATGGCCGTTTTGAAGGAAGCATCCCGGCATTCGCCTGGAATGATTTGGGGAATCCATGGAAAATCCAAATCTGGATGCCCGGACGGCGATTCGAACCTGCGTCCTCCCAAATATGAGGCCAGAACGTTAACCGTTCACCCACCACTCTCGATTCTCTACTTGAAGTCTGTGCTCGGGTATAGGAAATTTTAACACCATTTTGTGTTCACTACACATCTTTTTATAGTGTTTAATAGCGCTTTGGAATGTAGAATCTTCGCACAAATTTTAATTAATACGAAAACGTTCTTTGGCATTCTGTGTGATAGTAATCTGGTATATTTTAGTGGTAAGATAAAATATTACAGTTATTTTCCAAGCGATACACTCTGGACCGGAGTCTCATGCTACAGAAAGATTTTGGCAACAAAATATTTTCGAAGCTTTACTGTCTCCAAGGTTAACCTTTTGGTCTAAAAACTCATCTCCCCACTCTGACAGCGTCAAAATCACATAGTATGCTTTAGTAAGCCAATGGAAGGTATCTTACACCTTGTCCACGTGCAGAAGAGCAAATAAAAGCTTCTCTGCTTCCTCCACGTCAATATCGACAGAGGACCCTTCAACAGGGTTGCGTTAGTAATCTCATTGCCAGCTGCATTCATCAAAGATTTCAACATCTGACACCAAACTTCTAAAATAAATAGCTACTTTTGATTAATAGTTTGTTAATTTGCTGAACTGTGGAAGGGCATAGAAAGCGTCAGTGAATTAAATGTGAAATAATAATCACTGTCTTCATATTCCTAATAAATTAATCCCACAACTTAAGTAAATCTTAATAATTGTCCAAAGATTTCTATTTAAAAAATTGTTTCACTTATGTTCGCTGCTGTGATCTCGTTTACTACAGCGTTTTATTTAAAATTTACTGGCATCCAGTCACTAATGATAAAACTGAGACCTGTTATGTAGCTTCCTCGTCTTCGAATTAGTAATCAGACTGACACTTAATACAATACCAGTAAACACAATTTTTTAAATTTAATAAAGTTAATGCTCTAGCAGTTACTCGTTTGAACGCGTAGTTTCAAACTAGTAAAGGATAAGCAGCTTAAGTGTGACAACAAACTAACTTTTCCAGTTACCGGGAACAGACGAAATTCTATTTCATCGCATTATAGGACGCACGTTATACAGTGGTAAAATAATATGTTATCTACTATCATTCTGAACACATACTGGTTAATGGTGTTTGCGGATAATTAAACATGTTGCCATCAATTCGGACTTCTAGGAGAAGAGATAAAAGGAAAGAAAGAAGCTTAGTTTGTGTATGAACTTTGTAAGCTTTCTGCTTATGTAATTTTTTGTGTGGTTTTGTATTTTTTCGTAACGCGTAATTTTAATGTGTAGAACAGAATAATCCCAAATTGGAACTCTTTGATGACTTGAAGAAGTCAGAGAGCGTGCCTTTACCAGAAAACATCTTATCCCCCAATGGCAGCTAACCGAGAATATTGAAATGGGATAATTTTCACTTGCCTTCCGGTACATGTATATGTGTTCTAGTATGTTTGTATGACTGTACAGTGTATTATTATTTGTTATCATTACTCCACGATTCACTAAAAGTCTGTGGTGAAGGGTGCATTGCACCAATACGAAAGGGTAATGGTTTGGAAGGGATATACGGTATATGCTAGGAGGCGCCCTTGGGCTATTATGAGGAACCATCCCAGCACTCGCCCGGAGGGACCCGGGAAAACCATGGAAAACCCAGATCAGGATGGCCGGAGTGCTTTATCGAAAGCTACTCCTGTCGGATTTTAAGTTTACTCGCCCGGTAAATCCTTTTTATTCCATTCCCTAATCGCTCGTGGAAAAAATGAGTACAGAAATGAATCGGTTCTGGCCCTGATTTCTCTTATATTATTTTCGCGGGCATTCCGAGATATGAATGTTGCTAGAAGCAATATTTGTTTTCTGTCATTCCGAAATACGTCAGTCGAGAATTTTTCAATTAGGTTCTGTCGAGAGAAACGCCTTCGGTGTTCCAGGTCTTCCCAACCCAACGCCTTCAACATCGCACTTGCGCTTTCCCTCCAACTATATATACCTGTCACGAATCGGGCGGATCTTCTTTGGACCTTCTTTAATACCTCAATTAACCCTTTTTGTCGATAACAGATAATGGAGTACTGAAAACTTGTGCCTTTCTCTATTTCGAAAGACACTAAGGTGTCAAAATTAACCTCCCCAACCGACGGACGAACTATTATCAACAGAACGGTATGCTTCAATTCTTACGCTTGAAGGAGAATTTTGAGGTCTCACCCAAAACTTTGGTTGACAATCTAGAAAGTACGGGTTGCTATCGCCAGTCACCATCATTCTTTACCTGTCGTCCCATACCCAGATGATGAATATTTTTTCACCATAAGGTTTCAAACCAGCTTTTAGGACTCCCGACACAGTTACGGTGCGTTAACGATATCGGTCACAGAGCGGATTCAAGCGAAGAAAGTGCCTATACACTGTTATCAGGACAGTCGTTTCAGCTATATCTTGCTCTGAGCCCGAATCCGCCTTATATACCCAAGTCCAATAAGGTGTTGCATCAGCACACTCATCTGTTAGATGCAGGATGCGTGTGTTCCACAGTGATTGCGCCATTAGCAGCGAGGATACTCCGCGTTTCTATGTTCATGCATTATGCCGTTCGTCCTAATTATAACCACGCCCGTGTGTGAGCGAGGCTCATTTTGATGACGTTTTGGCAGGTGTCGCCAGCACGTGATTGCAGTTCTGCGCTGACGGATGGGACACGCCAAACACAAACCTGCTTCCATTAAACTCCGACCCAGCTCTGCCGCTGCATGCCACACAAATTAGAAATTAATTACCGCGTTCGGTAGCTGGGTACGGATTTACGATGGACGTTGCGCGGGGAACGTGCATGCCGAGGCTGCTTCGCATTGCGCACAAGTATGGCATCGAAAGAAATGACAGAGGTTTCATTGATTTACCAGCTTGATTCTGTATGTACTGTGGTCTAGGCTCAAACGGCATTACTTTGCAGTTAAATTTCCTGTTCACTGACGCTTGTCATGATTATCGGTATATTGGAGACTTGCGAGTTATATTATACTAATACCAAATTAACAGCGGTGGAAAGCTTAAAAAAAATCGTTTCTCTCCCAGGATAGTGATCTTAAGAGCTAAAATTTTTTTAAGGTTTTACGCCTCGTCTACGTCGAGGTTATTAGAGGCGGGAAAGGATTGGGGGGCGAGGAATGGGAAGTAATTTGACCATGGTCTTTTTGAAGGAAGCATCCCGGCATTTGGCTGCAATGATTTGGGAAAACCGTGGGAAATCCAAATCTGGATACCTGGATGGTGTTTTGATCCTGCGACCTTCCTAATACGAGGCCACAACATTACCAGATTAGGGTTTTCTAAGGTTTCCCAAAATCACTCCATGCGAATGCTGAGACGCTTCCTTCAAAAGGCCAGGGCCGAATATCTTCCCGTTCCTTGCCCCCATCCCTTCTCGTCTTTAATGACCTCAACGTCAACTAGGCGTAAAGCCATAATCGAAAAAATAAATAAAAAATTGAACTCATAGGTTCGATTTTCACTAATTTCTGTGTCTACAATCAGCTCCAAAAAAATATTTAAATTTTAATTTGGATTTTGTAACACGAATTACAAATTTTCAGTTTTTGGAGTAAAGTATATAGTTTCAGCATGTGTATTACACAGCGCTTCTCTCATACTTGTACTGACGACTCATTCTAAGGAAACAGAAGGATCCAATGTATAAAATAATTTTGTACGGTCTCTCCCCGTAACATTAAATAAACATGACGACGCAGCTTTTAATTCTTGTAAATATTCTCCGTGGGATCTCAAACAAAGTGAACTAAAAATTATGATACTGGTGAAATAACTTTAATTTTAAGGAAGCAATTGGAATTTGAATTGGAACGTGCTGTGAGATCACTAACTGTGACTGGAGCTGGAACCTATAAGAATTATCTCCTGTATTAGGGAGGATGCTGCTTTAGATACCAATACGGTAATCCTGGATGGTTCCTTCAAAAGGTCATGACCGAGTTTCTTGCCGTTCTTTGCCTCCATTTCTTTACCGCCTTAATTGATCTTGACAAGGTTATGGTAGAATGGGAGAAAGAACTCAAGAATTGTAAGTGTTGGAAACCAATTCCACTTGGTTTTCCCAAAAACAACCCCTATATATCATACCCCGCTTTTGCGGATGATTTGGCAATACTAGCAGAAAATGAAGAGACTGCCATCAAACAGCTTGATAAACTCAAAGAATGTGCAGAAAAAGTAGTATTACAAATCTCATTCGAGAAAACTGAATTCATTTGTTCAAAGACAGAAATAGAAAGTTTGAGAACAAAATACAGTAAAATCAATAGGGTCCCATACTTTAAATACCTCGGAGAATTCATCGAACCGACAGGCCTTGAGAAAATCTCACAACAAAATCGCCTCCAAAAAGTAAAAAAAAGCTTTAGGGTTTGTCCAAAATCTGTACAACAAAAAATCTATGTCAAGACAGACGAAAATTCGGCATCACAACACAATCATGAAACCAACAGTCCTCTATGCAAGTGAAACATTAGCACTTAACAGAAAACATGACCTTGAAGAAATTAAAAAAAGTAGAGAGAAAAATCATTAGAAAAATTCTAGGAGCAAGACTCACTAAAGATGGTTACAGACTACAATCAATCAGAACATCAGAAAAGTTTTCAAACATCGAAATTGACATCAAGAAAAGGCGAATGAAATTTTTTGGTCACCTTAAGAGATTATCAGAAAGTCGATTGACACAAAAAATAATAGATTACGTAAGTTCACTTAAAAATCTAACACCTTGGCTGAATGAAATTTGGAAGGATCTTAAAAGTGTGAGCATAGGAACAACAGACATCTTAGAAAGAGAACCTTCAGACACAAAGTAGACAAATGGGAAGTTATAACTGAGCAACCAAAACAAAACAAAAAAACAAAAAAATACAGACCAAAGTGGTCGGAAGAATGCAAACAAGCTTTCTCGGAAAGAATGAAAGCCTATTGGAACAATAAGAAGAACTCGAAAAAAACTTTATTCGTTCATTTGCTTACCGTCTTCCATTTATTGGGAGAATTCCCCAACAATAATAATAATAATAATATTAATAATCTTCTAGTAGTATCTACATTTTGCAAAATATTACAGAGCCAAATTATCAAATGTCGTGTATTAATGAAGCAGTATAATCAGGTTACATCATTTTTATGGTAGCTCATACCAGGCTCAAAAATATAATGCTTCATGTAGTATAAAGGCTGCTTTGAACAAAACGATGGATATGAATTACTCTCTAACAAGAAATTTCTTACAGGCAGAACACATTCTCTGTATTAAAGCACATGATAAAGTTAAAAAATTCTTAGTTCCAGACATCTGTATGTTCGTCTCCATTTAACAACTGTTTTGTTCCTTCTTGCTCACAGACTGTGTCTTTAGCTGGACGTGAAATTGTATGTACTGGCGTTTTTACGGCACTCGGAAAATAAATAAGCCCCCACATTTCTCTGGAACGCTTCTCTCATTTCGCGATGCAATGTAACGTTATTTTCTTTCCATGAACGCCTTTGTTCGTGTACGGGCGTAGGCGATTACATGTAGAATGTTTACCTCTCCATGGCAATTTCTGGAAGAAGAACTGGGGTGGTTTCTCATTTTTTTTCCCAGTGTTATAGCCATAAGTGTTGATGAATATTATAGTGTGCGTATTCAGTGCAGCAGGTTACAGTGAATGTCTAGAATCAAATCATCAACTGTGGTGTATTAATTCAGTTATTATATGGATGTCAGATGAAAGAAAGAGTGCTGACGATTTCCGACATATTCTTTCTAATGGTACAATGGAACCGCGCCAGACTTAAGGTCTCCATCCGACAGACCCCCATTACTACTGCCGTGTTCCCTCACTACATAAGGGCTTCAGAAAGGTTTGGATTTAACTTAGGACTTTGGTGCATAAGTGGTGATTATGGATTTGCGCCACCACCTCTCCTACCCTGTTGGCCAAATCCAGGTGATAAAAATTACTTCCATCGCGAGAACCAACATACCCCATGTCAGTGCCAACAATCATCACTGTGCCGTAATCAACTAAGCCAGCAAGGCAGGCCGTGTACGGTTACCTTCCAGGTTATTTTTCCAACTTTAATTCCGTTCTGAAATGATTGGTTTTGCTCCATTCTTTCTTATCGAGCAGTCGCGCGTTTATCCAAATACTGAAATGATTGAGATCTGGCAACATGCGGAAACCAATAGAAGTAAGGCGTTGTCGTTAGTTTTAATTTTCTTCTTCAGTCAACGTAAACAAACATTTTAGAGGATGGAATTTTCACAAAGAGGAGGAGGCAGCAGTTCGGTTATTTACATCTTTCTCGTGTAGTATTGGGAGTGTAGTACTTTAAATAATATCATTTTCCTTATAAGTAACCTAAACATTCAATGAAAGTATGTAAGATAGTACCAGATTATAGTTTCTATAGTAACTCACGGAACGTTGCTTTATGAAATAGTCTAGACGAGTCTTAAACATATATCATCTAACAGTCGGCATGGTGCACATGTCAGTGACTATGTGAAGAATGTTATTATCAGATTAAGACGATTTGCACGTAATGAACAAAAGAGAAAACGCTACTGTCTGATAAAAAAACTATACGTTCATGACCGGTAGCTTTAACAGAAAAGTTTGTACTACTTCTGTGAGTGCCATACTCGTGTCAGTGGTTACCATGTTACTCTCCATGGTAACATCCCATGGAAGATGAATTAGGCTGGTATCCGGTTGCCTTCCGCATTGTGACAGTGTGTGTAAGACTATGACGGTGTTAAATTTACAGTGTTGTTTTTGTGGTAGTTGAGAGATGAAAGAAGAGAGAGGGTGAAAAGCGGTGCTGGCCCTACTCTTAGAAAAGTATAAAACACGCGAAGGGAACCACCAAACTTAATGTTCCTATCCGAAGGTCGAATCACTATTAACGTGTTGTATGCCCTTACTCCATGCGGACAGATTTGGAATTTAACCCAGAACTCTGGTTCACAAACTGGTAATAAGAATTGCACACACCCCCTCTCCAACTCTGTGGGTGAAGTACTGAAAAATAAAAAAAATTCCACCCCAGGACTCGAACCAGCTAACCCCATGTCTGCGCCAGACATCAACACACGGGCAATTGAGCCAATGAGGCAGGCAAAATGTTTCGTGGTAAATGGTAAATAAAGAAACACACTTATTCAAGGATACATCGTAGTTAATGGATGAGTCGATCTGCTGGGTTCTTATATCACACTTCCGAATTTAATTGGTGAAATAACAGCAAATGTCGAAGTAAAAATTGTTACAAATTTCCATTTACTAGATGGACTTTGTCATATCGAGTATATGCTGCAATCATTTTTGAGTTTACAGTTGTAGGTGACTAGAGATTACAGAGTATTCAGTTCTGTCAGCATATTTCGAACCATTAGTATACACTGTGATTGAGGAGTGATGTTGAAATAAAATAATTTTACATAAGAAACTTGTCATTTCACCGTAACGAGCGAAGCATTGTCCGTGCACTTTAACAGCAAGAATGAAGATATCCTGCATTCCTAGTTCACTTTCCTCTACAATCATCCAGCAATCGCAAACACGTAATGCATATGTAATTTCAGTGTAACCTTTCATACTGTAGCTTGAATTGTGAGGATCGTCAAGAGTAGAAAACATTAGTAACGTGCTGAACCATACGAAAATGTGTGCGCAGCATTATCACAGAGTGTAAACAATACTGGTATGCTGGATTTATGTCTCCAAAGTAAGTTCGATCATCAGTAGTAGAAGACATCAGTCAAGTTCTACACTATACGAGATACCAAAATAAAAATTAACATTTATTGCAAATGATTCTGTCTTGAATGGAGCAGTTTTTTTCCGCAAAACGTTTTTTTGGAAAGTCAGTGGAGTGCTGCAAGATACGGAGATACATCCGGGTGCCTGATGGAGGTTCACCAGCTTCTGAGCAGGGGCAATATGACACATTCCCACTGGCAACCTAACAATTAATAGTGAAACATGCGCACAACCACAATCTCGTCTTCACAATACAAATGCCCTCTAAAACTACAGTAAGAGTCAGCGATATGCTTTTACTTCTCCTCTACAGACATTTTAATTATTATTCACAGATTTTCAGCTCTCTGAGTCGTACGACTCACGGACGCAAAAGCCATCTGAATCTCTAACTGAAAATTCTGCTAAAAATACTAACACAATAATTAAAAATTAAACATTGTTCCTCTGAGTCCGACGCGACTTCGTTGTAATACCTAGGTAAACAGCAAGCATTTGTTTTTGTGTTAAAATATCGGAAACCACTCGTCATTGACAATTCGTCCATCATGTTTAAGATGATCTCCGACTGGCACTATGTCCTGCCCTCATAGATGAGTTGTAGAAGATTTTGAATTCATCAGCAAATAAGAGGGATGTTAGTAGACACTTTATTCCAAATAATTAGTAGTCTTGAAATATAATGCTCAGCAACTACAATCTCCTGATTAAATCATTCCAATCGTATGCTAAAAACATAGTTGTTGAAACTAAAACCTTGGTTGATTAATCCCTTCATGGGGAGGTCGTATAGTTTTTGGAGAAAGCCATAAATTTAGCCAATATCATTTGCCTTTCACATATCGAAAAATATTCATCAAGTAAGAGTTAGTTGACTTAGATTGACTGAGTTGGTTAGTGCATTCAAATTACCATACAAGATAAGTATTATTTGTTTATGCCTTTTATCCTCGTTGAAGTCATTATAAACAGGAGACAACTGGGGGCAAGGAATTGTGATATTTTGGTAGTCACCTGAACTGATTTCAGAGAACCATGGAAACCGAAAAACTGGATGGCCCAAAGGCAATCAAACCTGCGTTCCCGCGAATACAATATCCGAGCTTTTCCGCTTCTCCACCAGACTCAGTATATTAACTCTGTCTGTTTAAGTCTGAGTTTTGCTCCCGTGGCTGTTGTGCCTAACCGAGTACGCTATCGCTTTCCAGTATGATAGGTGAAAGCAGACTGTGTGAAGAATTCTTCAAAGACTCCGTTAAACCTTTGGTGGAGCCAAGATAGGGGATATTTCATCATTCTCATTAAAAACGACAGTCCCCAACTACTGGCTTTGTGCACTAGCGTCTTCATTTTCTTATTTTTTTCTCACTACCTCTCAGTCGCCACATTGACCATCTCTTCTGTAAACATTATTCTGCTCCTCTCAGCCATCCATCCCTTCGTCTTCCTCTGGGTCTTTTACCATGAAGTTATATTTCGAGGATTTTCCATACAATTTTCTGCTTCTTCAGTGACATAATATGCCCACAGCAACCTAGTTTGGCCTTCTCTATCACTTCATGTAGAGGTTCCTCTTTCACTGTGTGTGTAATTGTTTCATTCCTTATCATGTTCATTCTCGTAACATCCATTTTGCCTTTTAGAAATTTCATCTCACTTGCTTGTAGTCTTCTGCACTGTGTTTCTGCACCGTACTTTAGGATAGGAATATCGCATTTGTGATGAATTACACAGAGGGAACCATTAAAGGAAATAAATGCCGAGGAGTACAGAGTTTTACCGTATCGGAAACAGATAGTTAAAGAAATCTGTTTGTAATTCATAAGAGTGAATTCAATTTTTTGGTATATGATATAAAGAACAGAAGTGATGTACTGCAAGATTAATATTTCATCAAAAACTCTGGAATGATTACATCATTTCGTCATCGAAGCTGTTTCTGCTGTCAGTAATTCCTCAATTCTATATATTTTTGCAATTTTCTAATACATTGCTTGTTCTTGTTAAGGAACATCAAAGATCCAGTTAGTTTTAAATGTGGCACAAAGTACAGGCAGAGAACTTGGCCAAGGGCGATGCACAGCACAGTGCAAAGTCGAGGGTACTCGGGTTTCATTTCCCAGATGGAAAATAAACCCGTTGAGTAATGGCAGTAGTTTGTAAAGCCTTGTTGCTGCTACACACCTCGTCTGAGTACTGGTGAGATAGAGTGAGGCCCCCTTGCGCTACAAGAGCAGACATCTGTCGCCGTCCTGCTGGTAATCAGCAGCGGTGTGGTCCATCGCCAGCGGTGACGTCCCCAGAGAGCGCATTGTGGCATTCGGCAGGAGCGTCCTCCTACCGGTCGCCGTGTTATCTCTGGCGCACAGAGCCAGGCAGTGGCGGCGGCTTCCGTTCCAAAGATATAGCACCTAGCTCGCGCAGTGCTACGCACAATTATTCTGCCTTCAATGCTTATGGCTATTCATGTGGTAGGTCTCGATATGAACACATCTTTCACGTTTTCTCTCCTCTGTCATGAAAAAGGTTATCCGCCGAAATATTTTGAAGTATTTTTTGTGTTCATCCTGGCCCTCCTGTCTTCATTTGTAGTATATGATGGGCTATTTTCCCCATCATTTCTTATTTTTATTGCTAAAGTCAGTCACATTTATATCAAAAGAGAAAAAATTAGTGTAAAGTGCCAGATATTATTTTAAAATGGCACACAAATTATATATGAAAAACGTTTCTTCATAGATAAAAAATATATCACTGAGTGTTACTTCGTTGCGTACGTAAAAGCTGCAACAATGGATATCCTCTTCAGTCCCGAACTCATAATAAAAGTGCAAGAGAACTACAATTGTGTTATTTACTTTGTGTTAATGCTAGTTAACAATGAATGACCATGAATTTTTTTTTTGAAACAATAATTAACTTTTTATAGATGGTATCATGTATGATAACTCAGAATTCAAGCAGGAAATTTATACACACAACTTTACTGCTTCATGTTGCTTCATTTCTTGGAAAAATGATATGTCTTTACCTTTATTTTGACGAGCTATGTTGTACAGCTGCAGTATCCCAAGTTTCCAATCGGTGCTGCAACCTTGTGACGCTGGGCAGAAGAGCTGTGAGAAGCAAGATGTATATTGTAGATGAAACGATAGGCCAGAAAAGGTTCAGCTGTGCACTGGCCCGAGAAAAAAATAATTCCTGGAGGTATCATATATGATACCTCGGGACTGAAGAGGATATACATGAATGCTTATTTCTAATAGGCATAGTAAACATAAATAGTTTGTGTGGCGGAAAGAAAATATGAATCACATAAGTAGGGCCATTAACACTACACTGCAACCGCAAGACTCGTACAAATTAGCAGAAGACTAAACATTAATTACTACACTAATAGCGTCGCTCTTCAGTTATTTAAACGCATGTGAGGATATTTTTAAGCGTTTGAATAGTGTCTGTTCATCTTATTATAAACTACATCTTACCCCATGACATTGTGCTCCCTTCATCAGTAATTTCCAAGTGTGTATTTGAGGGTGCGAGTGTGTATTTGCTGTGTGTTTACATATTTGCTTATGTATGTGTTTGCGTGTTCTGAGTGTGTTTCTCTGAGTGAGATAGAGCGCTTGTATATAGGTGGTACAGTTTTAAAATGTCTCATACTGTTTTGAATAGTTAATTATTTTGGCGACATTCTGGGTTCATTAACAAGTTTGGAAACGAAAATACATATCAGTTACTTTTTTGTTTTGTTCTTTGTGGCTTGTCGATGTCAAGGCCATTAGAGCTGGGAATGCACGTTGCCTAGGAATAGGGAGGAAACTGTCCACAGCATTTCAAATAAACTATCCCGTCTCTTGTAAGGAGAGATTTCTGGAAACCATGCAACACGGAAATCTGGATTAAACGGACGGGTATTTATACTGCGCCCTCCGAAATCCAATTTCTCAATGTATACTTGGAGTAAAGCGTAAAATAAGGTCAAATGATAAAATTTGTCGTTAACTTTTTAAAATTGCATAACTTATAATAATTTTTCCTCTTAGAAAATGTGTATTATCTTTTCACCTTAAACTACCTTTACATTGAACAATTAATTTTCACAATCAGCAGTGCTGTTTATCGCACCAGCCCTATAACGACTTTAAGATGGAATGAGACCAAATCAGGCCACCAGGCCTAACACTGGACAGGTAGAAAAAGAAGAAGATTTTTTTCTTTTATGAGATCTGATAAAAGAAAAGTTTCTTCTCCTACCTGAACTAGGTTTCATCTGATCTTTTCCTGTCTCGTGTAGCCGGCTGTTGTTTTCACGAATCGCATTTCAGCAGCCATTAGTCTCCACTCATTATCTTTGCGTAGTGTCCAGGCCTCACTGCCGTGCAGTAGTGTAAGTTTTGCCACAATGTTATATAGCCTGATTCCAGTGTGTCGTTGCACAAGAGATGATCTGAAGGTACTATTTATCATTCCAGTAACTTTCGCGAAATTTGTGCATATCGGTTTCTAGGGTGTAGCTGAGATTGAAACCTAGGTATTTAAATTCTGATACTTGCTCTATTGGTGTGTTTTCTATTCAAATTTTGAGTACCGTGTGATTTTTTTTTTCCGATGAAGGCCATAACTTTGGTTTTATTAAGACACATCTCCATGTTGTACTCTTTTGCTGTCTTATGAAAGTTACATACCGATCTCTGCTGGTCATCTTCAGATTTTTGCAAAAAGTAATGTCTCCCGGTTTTTCTGTCTATCTGTCTTGATTCTGCCATGGGGTTTTTGTCGGTAGTCATTAATGATTTTGTTTATACATATGATAAATAAAGTTGATGACACTACTTGATTGTCGGTTTCCATTTCGACAGTTGTTGTCCGGTTCTGATTCCAATCACATTGTGGCTTCAAATTTTTCGAATTGTTTTTATGATATGTGGTGGGGTGTTACCTTCTGCCACGATTTTCAAAGTTTTCTTCCGTTGATTGTATTGAAAGCTTTCTTGAAATTAATAAATGCCACACGCGTTTCTAAATTAAACTCTTTCCTTTTCTCAGTTAGCATCTTCAGTGTGAAATAACCATCGGCGCATAATCATTACTGATCCAGTTTTGTTCTTTTCCGAGGAGTGATTCATAAATTTTTTGTAATTTTGATTTAACGATGCTGTAGCTTATTTTATAACCAGCGATGAGCAAGCTTATTCCTCTACAGTTATTAATATCCTTGACGTCGGCTCGTCCAGCTTTGGGGTGGGGTATTATCCTCTCCAAATCCTATTCATAAAGTTCAACAGCTGTTTCTTGAATGCCCCGTCACTGAATTTAAAAAGTTCCATATGGATACAATCTTCGCCAGAAGCTGTTGCTTTTACAGGTTTCCGGCAAAGAATTTTTTTTTATTAAATAAACAATTACTTTACTGTGTCATCAATTTACTGAGAACATCGAATTTTACCAGTGATTATATCTTAATATAGGTAAAATGCACTGCATTTTACATTTTTTGAGGAACCATGGCTGCTCGCTCTGTTTGGCAGCTGCAGGTAAGTAGTGAGCATACATCTCTTGAGGGATAAGCCATTACAGGCTTTGTGCCCACTGATGGCCTTACGACGACATGTCCACCCACTTAAGGAGTGACCATTGCAATCGTAGAATTTAGTGCATTGTTACGCAGCCAATTAAGTGAGACGGCTGGTTACCTTAACCTAATATTCCATAAATAGAAACTTCAACACTTATTAAAAACTGTTAGAATTTCTCGCAGCAAGTTTATAGTTTGTGGGAGAATATTCAATGCAGCAGCTACAGGTTACTTTGTAACTCTCTAAACAATTCCTGAAGACCATTGTTTCTATGATCTTTAAATTTTATGTTTACTTAATTTGTTGAAATAGTTCGAAGATTCGCGATGAGGTAGCGCGATTAATCTATGATACTGTAGAAGGTGGTAACAGTGTTAGCATTATCTGTTAGTAAGTATAGGGAAACCGAGAGAAAAAAAAAATCGATGGCAGAGTTGTGATCAGCACTGGCACTTGGTTTATTTCTATGGAGATGAAAATCTGGCAATGGAATTATGAAAAAATTTTATTGGTTAAAATGCCAACGAAAACTGATCATTATAAATAAGTAAGACGGGAACATATGCGGACTTTGGCTGAAGACGTTAAACGAATTTAATGCTTCTAAAGCATAAAATAAAGTTCAAGAAGAATCCCCCCCCCCTTTTGTGCTCAGTCCAGTAATTCCTGGGGCAACGACCTTTTATTTTCAGATTATCTGAGAAGGAAGCTGTTAAAGCCCCTACCAGACAGAAGATTTCACAAGATCACTGAAGGTAACTCTCAAATTGTTACCTTGATCATTAAAGTAAAGCAGCCCATTTCTCTGTCTAGAATTTGTTTATTACTGGAAATATCGGTATTGACACAGAGATATTATTACTGTCATATTCGTAATACAATAGATGGCATGCGTAAAATGTACCAATTTTCTCATTTCCATGTAAGCTTTCTTAAATTTTATTCCCGAATACGTACGTAGCTGATGTTCCAGTTATAGTTTGTATATTCACCTTCAATTTTACGAAATAACAACGATATTGTAAACTGTAGTTAATTACTTCCTTTATTACGCCGATGTAATTTATGAAAGCAAGTGTTTATATAGTATTGAAGTGCGTGCGATGAACTAAAACCTTCAAAAATAACATTGAATGAGTCTTAAGATACAGAAAATAAAATACAAATTTTAATGAAAATCTCGTTTTCGTCATATAACATGAACTGTTCAGAAGATCTGCTCCGAGAGACAATTTTTTCATGGCCAAGCGGAAATTAAATAAAGAATTCAAATTAATTTTAACTTATAAACTTAATTACTTTTCTCTGATGGAATTAAATGAGCTTTCTTTTTTAATATTACGTGACAGAGATTATTAAAATCCGTATTCCGCTTTCCTGCTCGTATAAAAATAATTAAATCTGTCGCCAGCAAAACGAGTTTATTTCATAAGTTGTTATATTTTGTACCTAGCTATACACATGAAATATGATAAACATACAAGATTTAGGTTGCCCTGATTCTTTACTATAAGCAAAAAAAAAAAAAAATAATACATGATGTTAACAGGATTTTATGAATGTTCGTAACCTAATTCTAATAATAGGAAAATAAAACAAGTTGATATGCGTAGTTTCGTACTCCAATGAGTCGCGCTTGGAGTAATAATCAATGCTTAAACTATTTCCTGAGTAGGGAGTTAACTCCCCTCCATTACTTCCAAAGCTGCACCACGTTGCTGTTCGGATTTTTAGTTCAATCACCTGGATTCAATAAAATTTACTATGGGAATATGAATATATAAAGAACTCTAAATTATGGGCTATTTTTAATAAACTGGTACTAACACAGAGCCAAATAACATCAAAATAAACTTTTGCTTGTTTTGTTCGAAAGTTAATAACTTTGTTAGATGTGTGGATGTTTAGTACCGTTTATCGTTTAAACACAGGATTTTGGAAAAAATCAAGTGTTAAGTAAACGAACCGCTAACAAAAATATCTTAAAAATGAGACTTTTTTTAACAGAAAAAAATTATTATATTTTCTACTTAACTTGCTCTAAAGATCTATCCCTTACTTGTTGGTGCAGAAAAAAAAAACGATATATATGTATACGTAATTTTACAAAACTTAAATCGTATAATTGCTTAAATCAAACTCGACTAATATTTGGCCCTTAAAGTTCATTCTGCAAAATTTAGAAAATTCCTGTTTGCTTCGAAAGCATCACGATGTTTTTTATTGAGACTGGGCAAGCAATCATGATGTAATCTTTGCTCATATTATCTGTAACGGCCAGAGAACTTAATACACATTCCACATTATTAAACAGTTGAGCAATTACGAGGAAATGAATTGCCAGAATAGTTGATTCGGTAAACATCTGGTCTGGTGTCCACTTAAAATATCCTGATAACTCAGGCACAGATAACATGAACAAGACCATTAACGAAAGTGGTCAGTAAACTACCTAAAAAGCAAATAAACCGTAATGCATAAACTTTGATCAAGCAACAACATTAGTGAAAGTTTTAATTAAATTGAAAGTCATCCTATGTTGTAATGACAATTAGCATTCGTGGTTACAGCGGAGACCATGAGCAATTTAATTTTTTAAAGTTTTTTATTCTGCTTTCATTAGCAGCATTTTACTGAAAAGCAGGTTCGCGTTTTTTCATCAGCTAAATTTATCATTATTTTTTTAACTATGCAACTCTACGAAAAGCAAACTTAATGAATGTATTATGGCAATTAATGTGGTAGTAGTTGCTTAGCTATTGCGGACATAACCGTGAATTTTCTCTAGTGGTATCTCTGATTATTGTTTTGCGAGTGAAGGCTGACACGTGATATTGTTCTCCAGCCAATAGCTGTCGAGGTGAGTGAATGAGTAGTAGATATTTTGTTTACTTTATCTTTTGTCGATTTAATGTTGATGGTTGAACGTATTAGCAAGAAGGAAGTACGTTAGAGCTAATGTTTATGTTTTATATCGTCATTTAAACGATTTTAGGAATCCATGAAAAAATTACATTTAGACCGAGAGACGATTACGATCACTCTCAATAAAAACGCAAAGTCGCAATATTATCATCCAATTTACATTGTTTTTATCTACACTCTTCTCTACCACTGGTGTGGATAATATTACTACAGGTGTATTAAAGGCATTGGGATGTGATATTATACTTTCCTTTGAAATGTTATTTAGAAGAGTACGGAGTCTTGTTGCTTACCAGATGTCTGGAAAAGAGCAATGGTAGTACCAGTTCATAAAGCAAGGATAGCAAACAGCGTTGAAAATTACAGATCAATCATTTTTACATCAGTGATAGGCAAAATGTAGAAGAGAATATTATGCAGCTATGTCAGAAATGTCTGTGAGGATATAAGCAGGTTTGTAAATTGATAATATGGCTTTAGGAAAGGATATTAATGTGAATCTCAGATGGGCTATCTGCAAGCTATTTCAGATGAATTGTACAAGATAGATCAAGTTTATAGAGTAGCACTAGATCTTTCTAAGGCATTTGACAGAGTAAGCCATTAAATGGTTTTTAAATAAACTGAAAGAAATTGGAGTGGATGAAAAATTAGTTTGCTGGGCAGAGAAATCCTTTAAATGCAGAAAGAAAAGTGTTAAAGTAAGAAATGTAGTATCAAAAGAGGTGTAAGAACATAGGAATGCCACAGCTCACTGCTGTTCATTGTACATCTATGATTGAATTCAGAATTCAGGTTACTTGCATAATGGTATATAATATGATCAAAGCGGGAGAAGACTGCAGGGTGACCAGAATAGAATATCTCACTGGAGATGTCAACATGGAATGAAGATAAATGCCAAGAGGAGTCAGCTTATCAGATACACAGGCACAAAATAAAATAATAATAAAATTATCTTGGCACTCCGGGTGGAGCCGCGTCAATTTATTAACACCTAAAGTTTCTGCCATCTGCTCATCAGAGGAATCATTTTAGGAATATAAAAAAATGGTAGTTTATAATTATAGGATGGGGACAGACTTGTTTTTGAAGGCTTGAAGAGTAAATATCTTGTTATAAAATTTGGTAATGAGCTCTACTGGGCAGGTTACATGGTAACAAAAAAATTTCATTTACTGGTGAGAGTGATGAGAGGAAGTACCAGAAAAGTGACGGAATTTGGTTACAAAACATTGGTTAGACCATTTATTGAACATGGTAGTATCATTTGGCACCAAAACTTTGGCTATCAAATACAGGAGTATAAGGCAGTGCAAAGGAGAGCAACTAGAATTGTAACTTGATTGGGAGTCATTGGAAGACAGGAGGAGAGTGACGAGAGTGCTGGGAGAGTACAAGGCATATGTTGGTGATGAGGTATAAAAGGATATTTGTCAGAGACTCAGGAGTACTGCTTGGAAAGGAAAATATGACCAAGGGTAAAGGCTGTAACTCGTTTTCATGCATAAGGGAGTAGGATAATTTTCTTCTGTGGGTATGGGAGTAAGCGATTGGAACAAAATCCCAACGGAAGTTATGCATAATTTACCAAAAACTCTGAAGAATTTAAGGCTGAAATTTATAAATTTCAAAGGTAGATGTGTGGAGGAATTTAACACTCATAGTATATAAGATATTAATAAGAAATAAGGAAGTGGTAATTAGTTGACTTAGGAAGTTACCACCGGAGCATGAGCTCCATCGCAATTCAGTTCAATTCAGTTTACACCGTAACTTCAATCTACAAAATATAATACCATAACTACAGGTATAGAACGATATGAATACCCATTTATCAGGAGAAACCGCTGTTGACGCTTCTGTGAAAGAAGAGAAGCGAATTCCGTAAACAAATAAACGAACGAGAAAATTTAATTGCACTAGCAGTAATCATTTATCATTATTATCTTCAACTGAGGGAAGTTCTCAACAACTTCAAATTACATATAACAGTATTTTCTAATCATCTTGCAGATAGTTGAGGAGTAAATAAACCTAATTTTTCTCTATGTGATGTGGATAAACTACACTAATCTTTGGTGATTTTTTGGCCCAAGTTTCTTACCTGCTGGATGGAACTACGAATTTTCGCGTATTATTAATTCATGATATAAAACTTTAAATAGTTAGTAATATAAGACAACTTAACCAATTTACAAACAAACACATAAATCAAGTAATATTAATTTATATGTATATATATGTGTGTGTAAATGTTTACTAACGGCACTGAAGATAAACGCGTTTGCCATAAAAAGAATTTGTTATAGTTGCAAGACGTAAGAATAACAAAAAACAGTTACACTAATCGTATCTACTTCTAGTTTTTTGCCTGTAAGACATTTACACATGTTTTGAATAGAAAGCAGATTTTGAGAGCAGTTGAGTGTCATTATATCCATAATAGTTTTTTGCATCACGACTGGTGTATGTTAACTTGGTCATGGATTGACTTCGTATTTGTAACATCGTCTGGTATTAGCTTTCCATATGTACGATACTAGGCTACATTGCTACAATTTTAACCACAATTAACTCCAAATTGCAGATTTTTGAAGTTATCTGAAGCTGATTATTATTATTTCTCGCTTGGTGCCTGTCACTAACAGACAGATACTGTTTGCACGATCACTTCAAATGATAACATTTGCTTGAATTATCGTAGTGTTATGTGTCATATCAGATAATACTTATGGTGTGTAACGTTTTATTTAGCATTTTGTGCTAGATACTTCCTTTAATAATCCTATTGCAATGTGAACTGTTTTTATAAACTCTGACAGTGTAATTTTCCTAACAGACACAAAAATTAGTTTGAATTAGGTGACTACGGCAACTTTAATATATTTCCCAAACTGTAATATTCTAACGTCATTGAAATTACAGATTTTAAAAGTACGTTTTGTAAGCTAAAAATTGTTTATGCGCTAAGTATTTATTATTACAGTCATTTTTTATTTGGCTCAATATTTCTGCTTCTGATTATTAAATAAGAATTTCATACTCATTTTGTTGTATTTAAAGCGTGTTACATATTTTCTTGGTTGTCAGATAGTGTGAAAGTGTATTATCATGATCAACATCATACAGAGAGAGATCCTCGGAATTAATCATAGCATCCTAGTTTCATTTATATTTGGATGAAGTAGAATCAAAATTATTAATAACAGAATGGATATCATTTATTAGTTCTGTGATATAAAGGACGTTACGTTTCCTTGATACATGCCATTACAGCTCGTTCAAAACAGTGTGTCTTTGCACTAAACATGGTAACTGCAGGTTTTTGTTTATACATTTTTATAATTTCCAGAATTGAGCTTGATTTAATACTAAGGTCGCTTCAATAAACGGTCTAAAATAGAAACTGGAATACTAAAATCAAATGATAGTAAGTCTTTGTGTATCTCTAATAATACTGCAAACCGGAAGGGTAAAATTAAAGTAAGGACGGTTGTGGAAATATTAGCCATCGGAACATTCATTGTACCCACAAACAATGAAGGATTTACAGAAATAACAAAACCATATTCGAAAGGCAGCGCAGGCTGCGACTGCTCTGTTTGCTCCTAAATTCAGAAGGAACAAAAGATCGTATTTCACACAATATTTTACCGTATTACTTTCTTTTTCTATTGAAGAACTGTGATCCGTCAAATATTTCCATACCAAGCATAGGCTATTTACGAGTGATTAAATACATGGCGGCTTGCTCAATGGATTGGAAGAATTTGCCGTCCATGCTCGTTTTTGTTTTGATGCTTCGAAATATGCATCGGTTAGCCTCTTTGAACTAAAACATTGCTGATGTCATATATTCAAATAAAAATTTATTTCCTTGTTTTCTGTCCTCCATAAACTTACAAACAGTACATGTGGTAATGAATGACATTGTCAAGTAGTTCCTAGATAAATGATTTCCAGCAAACTTTTAAGTCTTGTTGGTCATCAACCATTGAAATCAGTTTTTTGTGAAAAATTTACTCGCATTATTGCAAAGGGAACTCATATCCAGATAGGAATACGATAACGCAATAATTTTAATGTATCTGCAATGCATGAAAGTTTCTCTTTAAACACCTTTATAAATTTTTCCTAAATGAGAGAAAAACATAAATTGAATTACATGTTAAACTATATGTTAACGGGTCACTTTATTTTTCTAAACAGTCAACATAACATGTCATTAATGCGAGGTAAGGTTTTTATTCCCCCTTCTGGTAGAAGTTATGTTACTTCTACCAATTTTCTCCCCGTGGCAGTATTAAATCTAACCGTAAATGCGTACTTAGCAGAAATGAACCGTCCTGGAGTAAATACCGTGGGAGCGAGATTTCAGTGGATGTGCGGCAACATACTGTTAGGAGGAATGAATTTACAGTTTGGCGTGGATAACGTTCTTGCAGAAACGCGTTTAATTAGCTGCAGAAGCCGCAGATCACGTTGCTCTTGACCACGTTGGCTTAAGACAGTGGTGTGTTCGGTAACAGTGCACCACAATATATATATATATATTTTATGGCTTTACGTCTCGTCGACATAGAGGCCATCAGAGGCGGAATTGGACTGGGGACAAGAAACGGGAAGGATATCGGCCATGGATTTTTGAATGAAGCATTCCGGCATTCACCTGGAGTGATTTGGGGAAACAATTTAAAACCCAAATCTGGATTTTCGTACGGGGATTCGAACCGGTGCCCTCCCGTATGCGACGCCAGAGCGTTAACCGCTCACCAACCACGCTCGGTTCCACAAGAACGAATTTGCAGAAAATTACTGGTCTGTAAAGTGACTTATACAATAGCCGTATTATTTAATTGTATCCCAATTTTGTTTTAGAATTGATCTCTGTTCATGATTACATACGGAGTAGAGAGATTGCACTATAGCTGCTAAAAGGCAAAACTAATGGTGATGGTATGATTATCTGTAAAAGGATCTTTTTTTAAAAGAATTTTTAATCTCCGAAGCTGTTTCCATTTGGATTAAGTGACGGCCACCGGACTTGCTTTTAAGAATAGTTTGAGAGCTGTAGATGTTAAAAATCTGTTATTTATGGTATATTGTTCAGTTCTCAGGTTTAAATTTTTTATGAGAATTGAATTTTTAGCATATAGCAAATAATGACTAGATTGTCTTTGGCTAGAAAATACTTGTTATCATTCATTAATTTCCTGCTATGTTTTTGAAACAGATTGATTTACTACGCATATTTATTTTACTTTCTCGAGAAAATTTGTTTATATTATATATTAACATTTTTATTAACAGTTCAAACAACCAGTCAGCTAAATCTCTAAATCCCTCCGTTTATTTTACCGCAGTAGATTTCTAATTCTGAGAATCCGTCTATTGCTTTGCACGCCTTTAGTAATTACCTTTCTGTTTAAAAACTTTTTCTTGTCAGCCTTAAATGACAATACCTGCTGCGATTCTAATAATTAGAAAAATATAACAGTATTTTAGCCAATTTTTTACTGAATTACCCTCCTACTTCGTTTTCTGAAGATTCACTAATTGGTCCCAATGAGATAACTAACGCTCTGTCCTGGAATTGGTTTCCCGCATACGATCTAGGCGAATTCCGAGATGGTTGCTTCAATAGGCAATGGATTTATTCTTTCCTGTTCCTTGTCCCCTTTCCTCTCCATACTTTAGGCACATAGATGTTGACGAGATTAAAGCCCAAAGAAAATAATAATAATTAAACGAATCAAATGAAAATATATACTTAAAAGTTGCATACTTCCTTTTATTAGCTCAGACTGAAGCTAATATTTAGCAAAATCAACAGCTCATCTATATCAGTTGGTATAAACGGCTTCGATAGGGAAAATTTTGATTTTAAGGCTTTGTAGTAATAAAAATTGGGCAACTCAAGCAGTAGCGCGCTAAATACCTGGACTAGAAATTACTGGTTGTCGATTAGGCTTTCCCTACTGCTTTGAACTTTTACATCTCTTCTCAACATACATCTTGAGAACATTATTGATATTCATGAAGTGAACAAACTAGTTTACAGAGATTCCAATTTTCAAAGTATATGATTAGCGTTAACTCATTAATACGGTATAATGTTATACTAGAAATCACTGATCAGCTCAGTCAAACAAATATAAAGGGATCGCTAAAATACTAACCACTTATGCCGTGGAAACACTTTCATTTTTGTCATCTTATTATAATGAGGCTGCGATTACTGCTTGTTTTAAACAGTTTAGCTCCCGTTCATCAAACGCCCCTGACAGAAACATTTCGTGACCTGTGTTAAGTGAGCTATGGTTCTGGACACATTTTAAAACGTAGCTCCTAAGTTTCAGAAATGATTATCTTACATACAAATCTTTGAGGTAACTACGGTTGGTCCAATGGTACAGTTTCATTTTATTATTTATAGTAATAATAGTAATAATAGCAATCCAAACAATTGATTTTATTTTTCTGGTGAACTTCTGCATAGTTCTATAAACAATTCTGCACCTCCATATTTTAGAATACACTAATATTTGACATTTTAAGAAAAAGCGTTATGAGGAAGAAGCTTGGTGAGTAAAAATGTGAGTCCCTGGCAATGAAGGAGTTAAGATGGTTGTCTACAACTACAGTAGACGCCGTATAATATCCGACGTCAGGAATGAGTTGTTTTCACGATGTGTTTTGTTCATCTTGTGTTGCCATCACATTACTGTACCATAATTGAATCGTTTATTTCAGAAACCCGTCAACTGACATTTTTGTCAAAATTGAGATAAATACACATTATGGATCATGATGTGTAAACACACATGTTTGAGCAGAAAACCGTCAATGTCAAAGCCACTGTATGTTTTTTTTTTTTTTTTTTTTTTTTTTTTAAAAAAAAAAAAACATCGGGTATTGAATTTGGTTCAGAAATCCGCTAAGCGGCATCAGATGGCGGGTTTCTCCACTAAATTTCGTGTTCGTCTTGTGGCACTCCTGCTTGTTATTATGTTGCACCACCTGTTTTAACCAATCGTACTACTACATCAAACAACAGTTGTTGCCAATTGTTCAAGTGTTAAATTATTTAACAATTTGTGTGGTTTCACGTTGTTTTTGTGAATGTTTCCTGTAAGAAATTAATAGTGTAAGTTCTGATGGTGAACCTCAACCAAAAAGGAAACGAGGCATTTCCAACGAAGATAAATACCAACGCAGTGTTATACGACAGTCAAGAGTGAAAGGTGAAGAATCCACAAACTTCCTAATGTGCTTGTGTGCAAATGTCCACGAAAATGCAGTTTATCTGTTGTTAATGACTCTAAAATTCAGATCTGGGATTTTTTCTACTCGCTTCATACTGAAAACCAACAAGATTTATATTTTCAAAGTCTGACAGAAGCTAAGGAAATTCACAGATTGCTCTGCTGGTGCAAAAGAACATCAGGCCTCACAGGAAAAAAAATCGTTTGTGTACAATGTAAAGCTTAATGGAGTTTTTACTCCAGTTTGTAAAAATGTATTTTTGCAGATACAGGGCGTTTCTCGTGACATAGTTGCAAGGCTGACTAATTTATTAGCTCAAAATAAAACACCTGTCGACATGAGAGGAAAAAATCACAGTGGAAATGCAATCGAAGTTAATATTTGTGTCATTATCCATGAACACATTTCGCGATTTGAAGTGAGGGAAACACACTACGGGACAACTAAGAATCAATATTTAGATGCACAGTTGAATATATAAAAAATGTATGAAATGTTCCAAATTGACCACCTTGATTGAAAAAACAAAGTCAAATATAATTTTTATTACATATATTTCAAGGAAAATTTCAGCTTACCTTTTGGGCGACCACAGGTTGACGTCTGCAGCCAATGTGAAAACTTCAAGGCAAAACTAAGAGACCCATGTTTGAGTGACAATACAAAGCGCAGCGTAACAGCTGAACAAATACTTCACAAGCACAGAACGAAAAAGTTTTATACAAAACAAAAATAAATGGCTGAAAATAAGGATGAAGATACAGTAGCTCTATGTTAAGACTTCATGCAAAACCTTCCGGTTCCAAATATTCCAGTTCAGGAAGTATTCTACATTCGTCAGCTCTGGCTTAATATGTTCACGATATGAAGACAAATAAAGCAAGTATGTACTTTTACCATGAAGGTCAAGCCAACAAATCCCCAGACGAGGTGTGCTCAATGTTATCACATTATTTTAAAACTGAAGTTCCTGTTGGAGTTAAACATATTGTTGTTCTCTTCAGTGATGGACCATCAGGCCAAAATAAAAATCACTGTGTTTTCGGTTTCTGACGAATCTTGTGATAGGGGAATATTCGAGACAGTGACTCACTATTTCCCAGTCAAGGGACATTCATTTCTACCCTGCGACCGTGATTTTGGTTGTGTAAAACGTCTTGTGCCGCAAGTGGACAGAGTGTACACTTCAGCGCAGTATGCTGAGATGATTATTAGAGCCAGTAAAACAGGGCGTTTTTCTGTCTACCAAGTAACCAGTAACATGATCTTTAGTTTCAATACGTGGTGGCCACAGTTTTATATAAAAAATTGAACTCAGATGAAACAAATGGAAGGGGTGTTCCCAAGGAAGAAAAAAATCCTTTTAAAATCGCAACCTACTAAGAATTTAAGTACAGAAAATCTGCACCAGAAAAAGTTGTGGTCAAGAACTTTATCGGCGGATTCATATTTTCATCTTTTACCTTGAAAAAGTATGTTGCTGCTCCTGAACTCCCAACAGTGCAAGCATGCCCGTCTGTAAGAGTACCAATCAACGTAAAGAAGATCAACGACCTGAGGAAGCTTAGCAAATACACTAAAGGCTATAAAGCTTTCTATGAAAACATCCTCCAGTGGCCTACTACAGGAGCGGAGTGCAACGTTGATAGGCAGTACGAAGATGAGTAGTCCTATAGTCCTATAGAGAGAAAGGAAAAATTAGTAATGTTGTAACTGAATCTGTTAAAATTCTTCATATGCGCAGAAGTAATTATGG
This sequence comes from Vandiemenella viatica, assembly GCA_031002005.1. Taxonomy (NCBI): domain Eukaryota; kingdom Metazoa; phylum Arthropoda; class Insecta; order Orthoptera; family Morabidae; genus Vandiemenella; species Vandiemenella viatica. Next base: position 104,287,668 of record JARYHS010008074.1, on the reverse strand, counting down.
AGTTTTTGTTGCTTTTGAAAATATTTTAAGTTTATACTATTATGTTTTAGTTGTTAAACACCATCCTGCTATATAAAAAAATTAAAGTTAGCTTCAAAATAACAATTTTTATTAATGTGAGGTAGTTTATTGCAGAAACCCGTCACATAATTTTTTTTAAAAAAAATTGTTTTTAAGAAAGTAAACTAAATAAAATTGAAATACAAGCAACATATGTTCTGAGAAGATATTAAGTATTCATATTAATTTTTTCAAGCCAAAAAGCTCTATTCAAATAAAAGATATTAAGTTTTTTTCTGTTTTACCGATAATTTTTAAAATAAGTGCACTTAGCGGGTTGCTGAAATAAACGATTCAATTACATGAGCAACGCCCAATAGAACATTCAGTCCAATGTATAGTTTTGTGCTAGCTCTAAATAGCTACAGAGAGCAAAGATCATAATTTTTTAAAATTAAAACATTACCTGGCGACCGGATAGCGGAGATTTGTCTCTGCATTGCTGCCAATGACGTCTCATGATAACACATTGAGAAGACAAATGCATATGCTGATTCTGCTCACTAAACAGATAAACGTGGAAAATTTGATTTTTTAATTATTTTAAAACAAAGATTCAATATTAACGGGGAAATAATTCTCAAGTCTTTTTTTTCAGAAGTTTATTACAAAAACATATATTTCATGTAATCAGATACAGAAAATATTTCTTAATTTAGGGACTGTCATTTAATTTCACGCTTGACAGTCCAAAGCATTAATTATTCTTCTTTCAATTTTGTGAAAAGCACTGTACAAGATTGGAGACAAAGGAATATCTAGGGCATATGGTGTGATGATAGTCCAAGACTAAAAGTTCAGTAAAACAGCAAAACTCAATTTTTTTAATGTCTATGATTGTTGTTGAATAAATACTCATTGCGAAACAAATTGAAAAAAATACAAACTCAGATCTGTAATTTTAGATTTCTACACTCACTATTGAAGCCTATTTTAAAATATATTTCTTATGAAATGCTACGTATCACTAAAACTTATTTTGGGAGACTGATAGTTTAGTGGAACAAATGAACTGTGAACTGTCGACTCCATAGTTATAACCGTCTTGTAACAGTTTCAGTTATTAATTGGTTGAATAATAAATCACTGCAAATATCCATCTGAACCACCATTATAGAACGTCTTCGTAGTCTTCAGTGTTCTTTCTAATGCAGGTATACACATCCTTGCTCTCTTTGCTTTATTCAACATGGAGAATAATGTCATCATTGTAGGGGAAATATTGATCTAGTATCCCGTTAATTTCCAAAACATAGAACTGAGGTTTTTAGAACGGTTGCAATACAGGCATACTGCGTAATATGAATACTATTCAGAGGTATACCTCAGATAAGTACAATTATAGTGCCGCATTTCCAAGATAAATTTTTCTTTTTTGTGTGGAACTACGGTTTCTCCTACTTGCTTTTCTTCTCTGTGACAACCGTGATGGATTGGTCGCTGATGTTATTGACACAAAATACCACCCGCTGCCTTGTATCGATTAGATTTCCATCGATACGCTACTTTTATAGGTCGACGGCATCACCGTAGTCGACAAACACGCTGTGCGTGGGCTTAAGTGACCACATCGACGCTGCGTAGCACTTGGGAACAGGTCTTTGCCTCTGTACGCCAAAACATATTATTTGCTTCGTGCAATGATCTACAGAAGAGAAAGTTTGTAATAAAGTGATTACAAATGGTGAAAGATTGCAGGGAACTAAACGCTAACCCTACTCTAAATATATATTTCAATAACAAGTCGTTTCCATTTTATTTTGCTATCGGATATACTCATAAAACTGTAGAAGGAAAATATGACTATATGGAAACAATGAAACTGTCAGTTGTTAGTGCTCTTTTTTTAAGTTGCAATTTGAATTAGTAGTTGTGAATATGTCATTGGTACGTGTTACAATCGTGATTACGTCATTGCCTTTTTGTGTATCCCTCTATGTGTACTATTGATTGTGTGTGTGTAATAGAGAGAGGCTTTAGAAAGATAAATGTAATATACATCAAGACAAAATTACAGTGGCACTATCGCGCAATCGGTTGCATTGGAAATTTAATAAATGAATTGTTTCAAAACCAGAGTGGGATGAGAAAAATCACAGTGATGTCGATTAACGTTACTGAATATTTTGATGATACCAAAAAGTTCTATTTAACATAATCTTTAATGTAGCGGTGGAAGGCTCTACTTTTATAATACATATAATTTGGCGCTGGTCGACAGCAAACTACACTGAAGTGCCGAAAATCATAAAATGCCGGCCTCGGTAGCGTAGGAGCTAGAGCACTAGCTCCGCGTGCCGAAGGTCGCCGGTTCGAATCCGGCTGCGGGCATGGATGTTTAAATGTTGTGTGTCTGTGTTAATGTCCTGTCCGCCCTGTGGTGTCTATACTTAAGAATCACAACGTACTGGAGAAAACTAAATCACTGGATGAGATATCATAAGCACATTGAGCTGGCTAAATGGCTTAGTTGCCGAAAGCCATTAAAAAAAAAATAAAAAATAAATAAATAAATAAATAAATAAATCATAAAACGGAAATATGTAAATATCCAGATGGTAATAGCAGCGTGGAAGAAACGTTTAAATGTAACGTACAGTATCGCGACTTTCTTTTATACTCTTATGAGTCATGTGAAATGATTCCTGAAGTGATTATGACCACAAAAGTTCAATTAAAAGACTTCGAACGCGAGATGGTAGTAAGCGTTATAAGCACGGGACATTTCATTTAGAAAATTCGTGAATTGAACATTCCTCTACCCGCAGTGATAAAAGACTGCCGTGAATATGTACTTATCTGTACTACTTCCCTCCATGTACAACGCATTGTTCGACAACGTCTACTAAATCACCTAGACCAGTGACGTCTGCGTCAGGTATTAGTGTCGACAGACGGGCAACATGGCGCCAATGAACAGAACAACAGCACTGAATGTGAGACGTATAACACGCGTGTTCATGGCGACATCGCAGCGAAATTTGGCGTTGACAGGATATGGCAGCAGAAGACCGACGCAAATATCGCTGCTAACAAAATGCCCATCATCGGCTGCAGTGCTTCACCTGGGTTAGTGAAATATAAATAGTTCTACATAGTTCAAAGAATATGCATTCTTGCTGAGTTGATATCCTATCACTACTGAATTCTGGAGTCCTAGTGTTCGAAATCTTGTCCCGCAATCCATATTTCGATTTTATAACTCTTCGTGAATGCCGAAATGTTAATTCAGAAAGGGCGAGGGCAAATTCCTTCCAGTTCCTTGTCCCCCGTCCTCTCCAACCAATAATTACATCTACGTCGACGACAAATAATGCTAAAAAATAATACTGAAGTGCTTAATAAAGCAGAACTGATCAGTTTCATCCTAGTCATTGAAGAAAGTATTTTATATATATATATATATATATATATATTATTATTATTTTTTTTTTTTTGCTTTCGGCATGGTCGGCCATACTGCCAGGTTCTTTACATTTAATTTTACATTGGTTTATGTTTAATGTTTCAGTTAAATTACAATTTCTTATCCTTTATTTTACAATGGTTCATAAGTCCCAAGAGAGATGGGTTACAATTTTGAAGAAAGTAGTTCGTTATCGTCAGTTGTCAGGTATCGTTTGGGTATTATGTTCACAAATGTTACGAAATACAAACTTTGACTACGAAAAAGAAACATTTGTTAAATAATACTGTAATATATTTCTTTTAGTGGGGGTGGCTCTACCTTTTAGACACCCTGTATGACGTCAGCAATTGAAACTTTTCTATCTTTCTCTATCAATATTAAGCCTCGCTCATGACATGTCTCAGGGGTTATAAGAATATGAAAGATGGGTAACAAAAGACATGAATTTATTATACAAATTAAAAGACATCCAATTTTGACATGTGAAGTTTTACGGATGGTTAGCTCAGTTGAATATTTTAAACAAGTATCCAGCTAATCAGGGTAGCTTCTCAGGGGTATTTTCCGGGCTCTTGATATGTTGCAATAAGTCTCACTTTTATAGGCACATTAACGTGTCCGCGCACTGCTCACTGCCGGGGACGGGAAATGAACCTCAGGCCCACAGAGGATGGCGGTGGTCTCGCAGTCCCTCTTCTCACCTCGACATACAGTCCAGAAGTGTCTCGTCTCCACTCCCCCTCCGAGCAGCATTCCATGCAACAGGATACAAGAATATCCGAGTGGCGGGTCACTATTGTCTGTAGGTTGGCTGTCCCTGCTGTTATTGTCAACAGCGCAGCGGGTGGCTTGACGAACCGGCTCGCGGCTTCCGCTCGCCGAAAAATAGCCCTCGCTTTATCTGTGCACACTGCGACGCCTTGGAAACGCGACTTATTACAATACGTTCGTTGTATAGAGCCGCATTATCATTTCAGTACTAAGTGAAGAGAACATTGGTCTAAAATAGGAAGCGTTATCGTAATACTAAATGCACTGCTAGTGGTAGGTGCTGAAGATTGAAAGCTATTAATTAAGTTTGGTTTGGTTTTAAGTTGCATACTTTGTCCCATTACCTTAATGAAGTTGAAGCGCCATTAAACAAAAGAGCTTGCAGATCGAAACTCGTCTGCTGTTATCGCCTCTAGGAGATTCTGGCTGTACCATTCAGTTCTGTGTAGGATAACTTCCTTGCAGCTCTCAACGAGCAAATGAAATTGGATGGAAGAATCAGGTATTATTATTTCAAAAGTTCGCCTTATTGTTGAACGTTATCAAGCATATACGATATAAGCAATAATTTTAGCCCATTTAATTGTGTTTCTCGCGTATAATAATATTGATTCTTCCGGGTCAAAATCGGTATGGCTGGAGAAATTAAAAAAAAACAAAAACAAAAAACAATTGAGCAATACTAGGTTTATACAAAATTCTGGATATGTCAAAGCAGATAGAAACTGGATTTATCACTATTATTGGCATCACAACTGTATAATTCAATTAATACGGCATTACTCAACTGCTAAATCTATTTTTTTTCTTCAAAGTAGCTCAGAAAGCAACAGAATTTGCAGTGTGACTGAAAAATCGAATCGTAACAGGCGGCAACAATTAAGATTCTTTTCGGATGATTTTAACAAGACGCACCTATGTTAAGTCAGCACACTATATCGGATATGTAGAAGGGGGTCAGGTACGAATCTTGTCCCCGCATACCGACCGTGCTGATTGCGGTTTTTAGGAAGTTTTCCGCAATCATGTGGGCCACGGGTCCCCAAACTGATTATGCCATTGACCCTTCATAGAATATTTACCTTCTTATCGACCCCCAGATTAAGTATTTAATAAAAAAATCATTGTTGGCATTTCTGATGTTTAGCAATAAGTAATCCTGTATAATAACCCTACGAAAGAATTTATAGTTTCTATATCTTATAAAATCCACCAATAACATTAACAGAAAAAGGAGATTTTTATCAATATTTTTAAAATATTAAAAAATAATAACAAAATTATGGATAGACTGAAATTTTCCTACAGTTATTACGCCGTACGCTGGACTTGTTCAATAAGTTCGATAAGAGATGACCCTCCTAGGTTCTTAGTTTTATTTTTCTAAAGTTGGTACTACTTTTTTGTGAATCCGTGTGAAGTTTCTTGTAGATCTGATAAATTATTCGTATATTTACAGTTGTTCAAAATTGACGCGTCACGGTATATTGGTGAAATGGAAAAAAAAATTAATATCGTGCAGTAATAAAATTCTTATTTTTGAAAGGTATAACACCAAACCAAATTCATGAACATTTTTAAAGGTGTATAAGGACTCTTCAACTTCAATTAGAACAGTAGATGGATGGGTTGCTGAATTTAAAAGTTGTCATACGAGTCTTGAAGATGATCAAAGTGATGAACGTCCGAAAAGTGCATCTATACCAAAAATCGTTTAAAAAATACAGGATATGGTTTTTCAAGATCGTCGATTAAGAGAGAGAGATCTAGTAGAAGCTGCTGGCCTATCATTAGGCAGTGTGAGTAATATTTTAGCTGAAGTTTTGGGTTTCAAAAATGGGTGCCGCATTCGCTAACAATGTAACAAAACACATTCCAATGCGAATTTCTCAGCAACATTGGGAGCGTTTTAGAAAGGATTAAAAAGAGTTTGTGGGTAGTTTCATCACTATGGATGAGACTTGTGTTTACTACCACGATCCTAAATCAAAACAAGAGACGAAGGAGTGGTGTGAACCCAGGACCTCGGCTCCAAAGCGAGTTAGGGTCCATAAATCAGCCAAGAAGGTGTTAGCATCAGGTTTTTGGGATGCAAAGGGAATTTTGTTCAGGGATTACCTGCAGACTGGTAAAACAATAAACTCAGATTATTATTGTAACATTTTTGGCGAGCTGGGTGTAAAAATTCGTGAGAAAAGATCTGATTTACAGAAGAAAATAATAATTTGTCATCAAGACAATGCACCCTTTCACGCTGCGCATAAAAATATCGCGAAAATCAGTGAATTAAATTACGAATTACTGCCACATCCACCCTATTAGCCATATTTGGCTCCATTTGACTGTTAGCTGTTCCCACATCTAAAAAAAATCATGCATGGAAATGATTTTCATGCATGGTAATAGCAGCTGTGGAAGCCTACTTTGAAAGTCTTCCGGATTCTCACTTCAGAGATGGAATCCATAAATGAGAAGATAACTGGAACAAGTATATTGAAGTTCAGGGACAATACATTGAATAATAAAATTTATTTTAAATAATAAAATCGTGTTTTTCTTCTCGAATGATAAAACTTATTGAAGGGCCTCCGTATGTTGTTCCTTAAGGCAACAAAGTGTAAAGTTTCTTAAAAATCATTCTATATAGTTCACCATTATATAGTATTTCTTAAACCATACTGAAATCATGTATGGTGTGACAATAATTTAACTGATGTTATGCCCACTACAGTTAGGTAAACAATTACAATGACTTGCATTTCGAGCATAGTGTTCTATCATACAACGAAGCTGAAATGTGCTGAACAGAATTGTGCACAGTATGCATCATCGAGAAAACTATAAAACATCCTGAAATGTATCTCTTACAAAATGCTTTGTCGCACTGCGTAAACGAAGAGCGTAGTTGAATATCTTTTTGCATGAAACCTCGGAAAGATGTGATTCCATAGTTGGAGTAACCAAAGTAACCCACAAACAGTGGTAGTGAAACTGATGTGTTGTTGAGGCTGACGTTAAATGTTTGCTGAAAACGTTACAAATTTATGCTTCTAATCCATTGATACATTCGGAAGTAAGATCTTTGGTATCTCACTAACGGAGTGATAGTTTATTTGTTTCATGTGTTCACTATTTCATGAAATTTTCTGGAGCCAAGATGAAAATCAGTAAATCAAAATAATAATTGTTGCCACATCCGCCGTATTCGCCAGATTTGGCTCCCTCTGACTTCCCACATCTAAAAAAAAATTCTGTACATACCGTAAATTTTTTAAAGATATTTAAATAAAACATTCCGAATTTTCTCTCACTGCACTTTTGAATGAGTGTTATAAGATTTAGTGGGTTAAGTCAGATGCAAGCGCATGAATTTCTAATTGATGACCAAATGGAATGTGAGTTTGGTTATCTATTTATTATAGAGGGATTTTTCAACGGTGGCACATTCTTTTTATAAGTGGTTTCTGGTAAATGAAATATAACTCAGATAAGTGATACATTTTTCTTATAATAATTGTTGAAATATTTTCTGTTTTTCCTCCATAGTCTATGTTCCCCAGCTTCTTGCGTGTTTGATGAATCAGATCCGTTATTTGTTTGAAAAAGTTCTCTTGGTGTTTGTGGCGGTTTTGATATAATGGCTTCGATGCCGAATGTATTGATCTGTTTACACAATCCGTGAAATGTTGTAGCGAATCGTCCAGTTCCTGTATTTATTACAATTCACCTTCTTCGTTCGTCTGATGCAGGGAGACTTCACTGGAATGTTTCGAATTAACTAAATGGTTCTGGTATCCTACTTACACTAAGAGTAATACTGTTCAAGAAAATCGAGACATTATGTGTGCGTACAGTTTAATAACAAAAATTTCTACATAATAATTTCATCAGTAAAATATTTTATGCTAGATTCTAATTGTATAGAATAACAAACAACTGTGATTAAGCCGATATAATGGATTTCAGTTCTATTTTGAATCTAATATCCTCTAACTAGTAGAAATCTGTAAGATATATGTTAGTTCTAAGTATCTCATACAACTCGCAGAAATGCATCCGATGATATACTTACACATTATATATTTAACTTGTCAAGAAAAATTATTTCCAGTTTTGGCACGTAGACTTTTCTTTCTAGAGATACTGATTAAAATCGTAAATCTTTTTAATTTGTGGAAACTTTTCTGGTCTCATAGGAAGTAGATCTTCATACCCATTGTATAGATAAAATTAAGTTGGCATATGTTATTATAATTCACCCTCAAGGATTTATTTTCATTTCTTGAACAGAAATTCAATCACAAAATAACATCAAAACAATGGTTTTGCAAATTTGGTGAGATATACACTTCCATAGGCTAATTTTAATCATATTTCTTTTTTAAAACTCGTCAGTTCAACGCTATATTTCCACTTTAATGCCCCTTCATCGTGAAATATTGACATTACAAAAATTTCTATCAATTTAGTAGCAGACAAAAATTGGATATTGAAGCAATATTTGTATAAGAAAAAGTAAAACGAATGTTGTAAAGTGTTCCTTGAGATTCGGAATTAATATTTCCTTTGCTCCTATGACCTCTTCCATCATATAGTTTGTGAGACCGTTGCGTTTCCACTTAGATTTTGTATCTTCATTGCGAAGTTCATTTGCCAGTGTGAGACCACCACATAGACAATCCTCCTGGCTAATTTACGAATGCTGAAGATTTGTTTACCACTGCGGCCAGTACTAGCTAACCCCGTGTTCTCAGTACACTCACTACGCAATTTAATATATTTTTTTCTTTGGGATCTTGTGGAGGTCTGACTACCAGATAGTCGCTTGACTCTACCATTCAATGTGGTTAGAGATTTATTCGTAATTCTTCATGGCGAACAGAACATCTCTCGACAGGAAAAAAATCGCTTAAATATTCAGAAGTTTCTAAAACAATGCTGTGTAGTACCTCAGCCACTAGTCATAAATCTCTTTCTGACGCAATAATTCAGCAACATCGCGAGTGACAAATTAAACAACTTTACTACCGTTTGGTATAGTATACTAGAAAACCGAAAATATTTTATTGCACAAACTACCAGATATACATAAAAAAAGTTGTTCAAAGGTCCGTCCAGTAGAGGAACGCTACTTTCTATTAATGCTGACAGACGTCACTGAAAATGCTGTAATAATTTTGCTACTTTAGGGAAAATTATCAAAGTATTGAAAGACTTCTTCTTCGTTACTTTGTGATCCAACTTCTTCTGCATTTCTGAATAGTTATTTTGCACGCTGTCTTATTGTGACATTGAAAAATTTAAAGTTATTGTCATTATTATAGATTTGCCTCAAATCCCGTCAAAAATGACGGGTCTGACACAGCGTTCTGGCAGGTTATGTGTTCTTAGTTTCATTAAGTAAAAAGAAATGTTATGAAATAAATCTCAATTCAATTCTTCGTGACTTGCGCTTTAATATAATGTTTTTGTTGCCATCCTGGTCCATGTTGCATTTCGACCTTACTACAAAATCCGCAAAAATTGCATCTATAAAATGAATGTTTCTATCATCCGCTAATTAATACATTCACTGTATCACATGTTAGTGGCAATACTGCATCGCGATGTAAATTTGATCCGAAATATTTACGGATCCTTACAACATTCTTTTTTTTAACTGTTACCCAAACCGATATTACACGTTTGAATGGCTGACAGTTACATGCGGCTGAAATAACGACTCATTAATATGGCGTCGGTGAATGTAAAGGAAAATAAAAATAAATCTTAACAATTCACGTTATGCCACGAAATATTAGTTTTAATTGTAGCTTAGACTGCGAAGAACGCGATCAAAGTAGAACTACTTTCGTTCAAACAAAGTAATGATTTAAGTAGCAGGACACTCATGAAAACAATTTAAATTATGTTTTAAAAACAAATTAAATTACTCATGTCCTCTTCTGTAACGTCAAATTTGAGTTGTAATTCTGACCTAGGCTAAACAACAATCTACCAAAATTTAATGTTAACATTGCTAACCGAAAATTAAAACTTTTATCTTATATATCAATAGACAAAGAATTTAATCAATAATTCTCCAGCCAATGAATATTAAATATATATAAGCAATTAATATTTAATATCTCTATTTACATGCTTCAAAATTACTGACCACAATAATATACAGAAGGCTTGAAAGGGTAGTAGAAGAGATAGTAGGTGAAGATCAGTTTGGGTTTAGGAAAAATTGCTGTACAAGCGAAGCAATTCTGTCTTTAAGACTAATACTTGAAGGGTCAAGAAAAACAAAGATACTTTTATGGCGTTTGTTGATTTAGAAACATTTTTGATAACGTTAGGTGGGACAAGATGTTCAAAATTTTAAAGAAGTCAGGTCTAAAGCATCGAGATAGAAGAATATTCTATAAACTATATAAGAATCAAGTGGCTATAATAAAAGTAGAGAATCACGAGAGACATGCATCAGTTAAAAAGGGTGTGAGACAAGGTAGTAGTCTGTCCCCGTTAATATTCAACTTGTATGTAGAAGAAGCAATGAAGAAAGTCAAAGAAAAATTTTCATGTGGCATAAGTTTTCAGGGATAAAAAATCAGTATGCTACGATTTGCTGATGACATTGTCTTGTTAGCAGAGAGGGCTGAGGATATTGAGAAGTTATTGAATGGCATGAACAAAATACTGAAGGAATATTTTGGACTGAATATAAATCAAAGCAAAACAAAAGTGATGAAATGTAGCAGAAATGTTACCAATACTAGTAGATTAAATATAAAAATAGGATAGAATGCAATAGGGGAAGTAAGCGAATTCTGTTACTTGGGATGTAAAATTACAACCGCTGGCCGAAACAGGAATGATGTTAAAAGCAGAACAGCACTAGCAAAACGAGCCTTCATGAAAAAGAGAAACCTTTTAGTTTCAAATATTGATCTAGGAATTTGAAAGAACTTTTTAAAACTCTTTGTGTGAAGCACAGCACTTTATGGTAGCGAAACATGGACTTTAGGAATACCGGAAAGAAAGAAAATTGAAGCATTTGAAATGTGGTACTACAGAAGAATGCTGAAAATTAAGTGGACTGACAAAGTAAAAAAAGAATGAGTTTTGTAAACGATGGGTGAGAAAAGAAGTTTGTGGAAGAAGCTTACAGAAAGAAGATACAGGCTGGTAAGTCATATTTTGAGACATGCTGGAAGGGTTAATTCATTAGTGGAGGGAACAGTGGAAGGTAAGAACTGTAGAGGAAGATAGAGATTAGTATATATGAAGCAGATCACTGAGGACGTGTGTTGTAAGGGGTATGTGGAAATGAAGAGGTTAGCACAAGATAGGAAGGGATGGAAGATTGCATAAAACCAGTCGAAAGACTGACGACAGGGGAAAAAAATAATTAAATTCACACTTTTCTTTCAGTATTATGACCATTCATATATTCGCAAATGATTAGCTAAATACAACAGTTATTAAATAACGCGTATAACCTACAACAATATCTCAGATCTTTGTAAGCAGAGACGAGAAGCATGACGTCATATTTGTCAGAACATCGTGACCAAGACTAATGGAATTTTATAGGTATAGATAATTGAATTATATATAAATGCATTATTGATTTTAATTCTTTGTTTGAAGTTTTTGACATTCTTTTACATACTTTAAATGAGAACTTTATCACACCCTTATACTATTTATTGGGGTATCCCACTAATCCCTTCCATATCAGTCTCAATTCTTCATCCAATATGCGTGCAACCTTATCACTATCACATCCTTATACATACCAATCACTATCCGTGTGCACCTCATATCTTCCAACGATTTCTAATCCAGATAGAAGTTACTGAGTGTTAGTCAGTGACCCCTCATTACTAATAGATACAAGGCAATGAAACCTACATCTATAACTTTCTGAATCATTGGTACCCAACAAAGTTTACTATAAAATAATTTTAACTGATTTAATTTAATAATTTACACCTTTCCGGCGAATAATTTAATCATAGAATTGTTTATGGAATAATTCCTTGCTTAACCGCATGTGTGTACTATGTAATTATCTTCCACGTATTCAATTACCGCACAGTTATAGCACAAGTTAATTAAATATATTTTGTTCTCAAACGTATGTAGGACATTAAAGCGACGGTTATTTAAATCTCAAACTAAAAATTTGTCACTTCGTCCCCACGTTTAATTACATAAAATACGTATTCAACCGCCTAATTGGATTTAACTGTGTGATTCCAATATTTGGAATTTTTCAAATAGAATTCCGTTTAGGTGATTCACTATTTCGTGAACACAATTTGATAGTCATTAATTGACCACGTACTGCAGGAGAAAGTTACCGAATCATAATGTAAGGCTGGCTGATGGCAATACAGTGAACTGTTTTTTTGTACTGACAGGCATCTATCACCCCGGGACCACACGCTTGGCACTTGCCACAAACTCCAAGCCTCCACAAACGTTAGGCTAATTTTGGGGAGCCAAACATCGTCATCCACACGCTTGCTAGTGCGCTTGACTATTTGGAGAAGCAAGCATAATGGACGTCGAGGTTGTGTCAGCCATAACTTTTGGCATAACCTATTTTTATTTTTGAAAAAATATATTAAAAAAAACGATAAATCCAGCAAAGAAGATGGTGGATGTTAAAAATCCATAGAAACCGTACCTGGTAATTATTATAATTTCATTCATGTAACTATGATTACTGTGTTGCTTCATGTATGTATTTTATTTAGTACAATTAAATTGTTTTATAACTTATGATAATTATTGTTTTAACGGCATCATAATTCTGTATCAATTAGTTTTTTATTGCAGAGAATTTACGGAAGAAAAATTTAATGAGGCTTCTTTATGATCGATCTGGACAGTTTGATAACTTCTACCAGATGAGCTATGGTGATTCTGAAGGAAATACATTCTTCAGGGAAGCTATACTATACCAGATTTATACCTTAGCAAGAACTAACAGAATCTTGTTTTTTCTTTAAATCTTTGGGAAATGTGACAATAAGAATTATGACAGGTTTGTTTGAAACTTCACTAAGACGACTCCACATATCACCTAATTTTTTTTTTCTGTATGGTCTTTTATCTTCGGGTCCCAAATGCAGGGTTCTACTTGGTAACATTCGAGGAATTTTAAAATATCCTTCTTCGACCAGATTTCATTTTTTATGCAGCACTTCTATCACAACAAACCGGAACACATATCTGCCTGCTATCAGTGCACAAGCGATACTAAGCCCGCACAAACATGTGGACGCTTCGTAAGCACTTGCCGCAAACTTTCTTTGATTTGTGCCAAAAAACCGACACTCGATCTAATCGGCCCCAAGCCAAACGCCCTGTCCACATGTTTCAATTTATTACGGCTTGTCGAGGTTTGGCAAGCATGTGGACCCACCTTTACAAAGAGCGTACTAGTGGTCAAAAAATTACGTGAGCTTATCGCGATCTGCAAGTAAAGAAATGCAAAAAACAAACATACATTTAATAAGTGTAGAATGTAGGTACGTTTTTTTGCTCTCTAAAAAAAATCTACAATTTTTATTGTTTCTTATAAGTTTTATAATATGCGCATATACTACTTTAAAAATCATTCATAATTACGCAATAGGTTTAAAAAATAAGCTGTTTGTTTTGTATAGTCCTTCAGATTAAGTAAAATTTTAAAATTTAAACCGCACTATCTAATGGAAAAGAAATGGGTTGATAATATGATACCACCGAGCATGTTGGTGTAACGGTTAGCGTTCTGGTCTCGCATTCGGGAGGACGGCGGTTCGAATTCCCGTCCGGGCATCCATATTTGGGTTTTCCATGGTTTCCTAAATCACTCCAGGCAAATGCCGGGATGCTTCCTTCAAAAGGCCATGGCCGAATTCCTTCCCATTCCATGTCCCCCATCCATTCCCGTCTCTAAAGACCTCGCTGTTAGAGAGACGTTAAGCAGATAAAAAAAGATAATATGATACCTGTACCAATAACTGGTAGGAATAACTTTGTGTTCGAGGAATCTTTTCATATGCGAAATTACCTGTCGTGTGGAATTAATTATTAAAACTACTGTTGCAGAAGAATGTGGCAGTATCGCATATCTTAATATCACCACTCTGTTTATTAAATTCATACTTTCAGATTCAATTGATGATTATAAGGAATTTGTATTTCATGCTATAAGAAGATAAAAAGTAGTGATTTTATTCCCACTTTGACAAATGACGTAATAATTTTTTTAACTGCTTAACGTCTCTTAACAGCGAGGCCTTTAAAGGCGGGAAAGGATGGTGGGCAAGGAATGGGTAGGAATTCGGCCATGGCCTTTTGAAGGAAGCATCCCGGCATTTGCCTGGAGTGCTTTGGGAAACCATGGAAAACCCAAATCTGGATGTCCGGACGGGGATTCGAACCGGCGAGGCGAAAACGCTAACCGTTACACCACCCCTCTCGGTAGTAAATTTTACAACCGCTTTAAATTTATGTGTAGGAGAACCAGATTAAATATTTTTTTCTTAGTTCACATAACGCTACATTTTAGTTTCTTTTTTCCCTACATTCTTTTTTAAATGATTTTAAACGTTATCGAGGTCATGGTTATTAGAGGCTGGCAATGACTTGTAAAAATAACCGGAAGGAATTCGGCCACGCCCTCTTAAGGTACCATCCTGGCATCCGGCTTGAGTGATTCGGAGACCATAGAAATCTGGATGACCAGAAAGGGAATCGAACCGGCATCTTCCCGATTGCGAGACCAGAGCATTACCGCTCACCCACAACGCTCGGTCTTTATACTTTACTGCTAGCTGAATTATTAACGATCAAGCTGTTACATCCAATTTCTGGCCATAAAATCCGAACTGAAGTACTAAAACCATAAAAGCTAACATTAAAAGCATCCATTAATTTATAATAATTATGACAGTAACAGCACATAGCGACACAACATCTGCAAATGACTATTAAAAAAGGTATTTAAATCTGGCGCCTGTTCTGTGAGACTAAAGCACTGAACATACAATATTTTGCGAAGTGTAATAATGCATTTAGTTCATTTCCTGCCGTAATACAGTTTTGCATTCACTCGCATTCAAAAAGCTAAGTATAAGAGGAAATGTTATCGAAATAAATTTTGATGTCTCCTTTGATGGACAATCCAAACCGGTTTTAAGAAGTTGTTTCTTTGTTAGTTTCAGCAACATTACGCTTATTCCTTGCAGATAATCTGTAATAACACAGCTTTATAGAGGATGTATCATTATTGGTTTCAGCAACAGTAAACATTTCTGGATATTAGAATACATATAATCCAATAATGATTAAAAATATTCAGAATTGAGTCAATATCAATGAAAGCCTGTCTCAATATGCCGACATCCGTTTTTGTTCGAAATTATGTTTAAAAATTCAGGAGTTATTAAGCATGCGAAATGTTTAGAAACTTGATTATTCAAATAAATATTGATTCTGTAGACAAAATTAGCAGTGGGTTAGTTTCTGTCAATTTCTTTGGAATCTACGGTATTTAGTCTTAAATGCTTGTAAATCCACAAGGCGAAGATCTTAAATATTGGCATAGTTTACCACTTTAATGTTATATTACATAGATAAATAAAAAATGACGTGAAATGTCTTAAATGTTTCAGCGAATTTTTTATTTCTCTGCGACTTATAATATGAAGAAATCACAATGTAGCAGAATAGTTCTGCAATATTTCAACATATCATAATGTTTTTGTGTTTATTGTAGCTCTCCTTATTACGTATCACGCCTATTAGTATTTTAATACGATAAAATATCAATGAAATCAATATCTCCATGGTTTCCTTGAATTATTTTATACCTGTGCTTCCGTTTGACGTATTTAGTGTGTTTATACTGTTCCTTTAATTGATCTGGATATCAATGTAAGCATATCTAACTCAAGTCACATAACCATAAGATTGGTAGGATTATCATAAAACAGTGATATATAGCTAACAGCAGCAACATTGCAAATTTGTAACAGAGACGAAATAACAGTTAACCGACTTAGAATGACAATAACATTTCGTAAATGAAATGTGTCTTTTGAACTGATGTTGAGAATTAGGTGCAGCATTGTTGAAAGAAACGAAAGATATTTATAACGAAGATTCTTTTGCATACATGCTAATGAATAAAATTTAATAGAATACTTAAAATATACTGAAAATACCTACGCAAATTAGTCTGAAGAATAGGAAAGATATAACTGGAAACTTAATTTTTTTAAATTTATTTGTTATCTCATTTCCCCACACACTGGGCTGAGCTGGCAGCAGGTGACATTTTTTGTTAAAAGTCTGGACTATTTGTTATAATATAGCATTCTTACAGTGGTTCACAGAAAGCTTAGTAAATTTAACAATACATATATTAGGAAACTTAAATATATATATATATTGTCATTTCATTCATCCCCCTTAATGGAGGGGAGGCGGGCTGGCAGCACACATGTCGTGCTCTTCAGCCAAATGATAATATAGTTTACAATAGATTTTCGTAAAGGAATGTTTACACCTTTACAAAAATAATACAGTAGATTTGCATTTAGATGTTACATGATCGGAGTTGTAGTTTTGTACAATATTTTGTTTGCTTTTCTTGCAGGTTTGTGGCTAGTAGTAGGCGATTTTGATGTCATTTACAGAGTGGGGTAAATTTTTGTTCTCTTCTCTTGTTGAGGTATGGTAGGTGGTCGGTCTCTGTGCTGGGTTATAAAAAGGATATTTTGGAGGTGCAGTGTTGGTGGGATTTGTTTGTAACAGGAGGGGAAGTGAAGTGGTTCTTTAAGTAGGCGGTAAGTTATAGGATTTTTGTTTAGAAGGCTATTTATAGCATATTCTAGGCAGAGAAATTCTATCTGAATCAGTTTGTGAAGAAAACGCATTCTGGTATACAGAAATATTCTCTGCAACTACAACTTGCCTGCGAGAGTGTGTGGTTCATATTATTCATTGTTTCCCAAATATATCTTAGAATATATACATATATATATATACATATAATATATATATACTTAATATATATATATATTACGTAATTCAATTTTGTTACTAGATTATAGATTTTTAGTTTCCTGTGTCATTTTTTTCTCAAGGATTTGAATCCTGAAATAATATTTGATAGACACTTAAAAAATATATAGCGAAATTTGGATTCGTGCCTGTGTGATTAATGTGAAATGTAAATGTAACACAGTTTCGTGATTTAAAGTATGTATATTGCTATAGTTAGATCCACCCTGATAAACACAAAATCGAAAATTAAGTTTTTAGGATGACTCTCGGAGTCTTTTGAGGTCACAACTGGTGTCATGCAAGGAGCGGTCTGTCTCCACTACGTTTTAATTGCGTTCTCGATAAGATCACAATAGACACTCTAGCTTTTGCCGACTACATAGCTATCTTATCAAATGACTTAAGAACTGCTAGGATACAAATTGATTTGTTTACAGAAATAGCTGATCTTTCCAATTTGCAGGCATCCTTTGAAAAACGTAAGTATTACTAACATCAAAGACGTCCCACCAAAACTTCAAATCAAAAACGCAGATATTTATCAGAGGAAAAAATTTAAGTACCTAGGTGAGATCATAATTAAAAATGGGTTGCACAATGAAGCTATTCAGGGAAGTTTACACAAACCGGAAATAACCTACCAAATTTCTCTTATAATGCCTTTCACAAGATACTAAATTACGTTATTATGAAGCAGTATGAAACCAGTTGTTTTCTAAGCAGCCGAAAGATTGTTGTTGAATGCCGATAAAAGACTCTTGGGAGAATTGTAGAAAAATAGAGCGAAAAAAAAATTAGAGGAATTCTGGGTACCAATTTCAATAATGGCGTCCATCAAAAGAGATGCAACAAA
This sequence comes from Vandiemenella viatica, assembly GCA_031002005.1. Classification (NCBI taxonomy): domain Eukaryota; kingdom Metazoa; phylum Arthropoda; class Insecta; order Orthoptera; family Morabidae; genus Vandiemenella; species Vandiemenella viatica. Next base: position 104,269,516 of record JARYHS010008074.1, on the reverse strand, counting down.
GTATAGCAAAATAGATCACTGGAAAAAAACCGTAAAAGACGTGAAAAATCCTACTGTCACCTCAAACGGGTGGAGGTTTTACTAAAAAATTCAAAATTCTAAAATATAATTCCCTAGTTTGTTAATATAAATTCTGAAGAAGTTAATGACGCAACGGACAAACCTAGACGAACATTCCAAAACAAGAGCGCAAAGAGGCCAATTCAAAATGAATGAAGGACTATTGGGCCCAAAAGAAAATGATACTTACTACAAATTGCAATAAGGTTTAACGTGGTCCTAGTTGGTCTCAACGTATATATATATATAGCACACGGAATATTGGCAAACCAAAAATAATAAAAGAATTCTTTCTGGCGTTATAATGTCTCCATCAATCTCTGAAGATATGCATATTCTTTCTGTAAACACAAAAACAAATCAAATAAATGTATTACCACTCTGCGACAAATCATTAACAACAGCGTTGTTTTGTGCTGCCCTTGGTTCTACATTTTTTTGTTAGACTCATTTTAAACTTAAGTTCGTCGTTGCCAGTTTTATAATAACTTTAGGTAAATAAGCATGAGTATTATTCAATTAAACCGCATAGGAAAGCGACTGGAAGGAAGATTTATTTATTTATTGTTCACTTAGTCCGCGTAATTGTCGAAATCATTTTTAATTTAATTTAATTGTGATGGAGTGCACGTTCCGGTGGAGATTTCCCTATACACCCACTCTTCCCCTATCCTGTAACCTCTTACTTCTGCCCTCTACATATTTCAACTTTCAATTCTTTCACAGTTTTGGTAATTTATTCATTATTTCTCTTAGTAGCTTATTCCATTTCCCCCTTACGTACGAAAAAAATTCTTCTCACACCCTTGTACTTGAAATCGAGTGGCAGCTTGTGGTCATGGTCATCTCTTCCCTTCCAAGCACTACTCCTAATTATTACACCAATGGATTTCCACACCTCATCACCAATATACAAGCATTTGAAATGTTACTTTTCACTTCTTTAATTCTGACAGTGGATAAATTATTAATTGTGCAAATAAATACGACTCAGCCACTTATTCTGAACGTCAATGAAGTATTACTTGTTGGTTAGCTGGGGGGAATATTAGGATTAATATAAGCAGTACCCAAATAGTTGGGTGAAAATGAAACGTAACTTGTCTTTTAGATATAAAAATTATTTGAAACTTTATCATTCTAGGAACTGAAAAAAAGCCACAAATTTACAAACATATAATCACATCATTATCTGTTTCTACAAATCAAAGCCAATTAACTTTATCTCACCATGGGGTCAACTGACACACATGATTGGGATTACACATTATTTAAAGGAAAAGATCTTAGCAAATTATAATCGTCTAGCTTGTTGCAGGTTTACCGACAGTAGTAGTGAAATCAACAAGATAAAAATACTTGCAAACCAGCAGACCTCATTAAAAAAATGTTCTGCCAACCTTTACCGACAATAAAAACGAATTAAATAAAATACCATAGTATTTTAGGCCAACTACTTAAGTGTTTTCACACCAGTTAATTTCTTGTATCTGGTTAGGTAATTTTATGTGATTTTAAAATACGAGTATTCGTATCTCAGGTATTATATCACCTTTAAATTCATCTGATGCGCTACTTGCTTTTTCTTATCTAATTCTTAAAAACTTATTTTTAACCTTTTTTTAAAAATAGCTGTTAAGGAATACGAAAAATAACAGATGGCCGTAGCGAATTTTAAAGTGAATGCAATGAGTCTTTTGCTTCATTGCGAACTCAAATGATCTGCAAAGAACAACTTGTAAATAATAAGAAGTCTCATATAGAAAGACACTATCAAACAATGATCCCCTCATTCGCCACAACATATCCCGTTGGTGAGATGCGAAATAAAAAGTGGAACGAACTTTAATAGTTAGTTACAGTCTGCTAATTTCGTCAATTTGCCAGCTTCATCGTGTGCCATAAAATCGCGGAGAGAGGTTCTTTAGTGCGACATATATTTGTGACAAACTTTTTCCAATATGAACTTAACTAAAAACAAATGCAGTAGCCAAAAAAACCCATGAAAATTTGGATTTACGTTTCAAATTAAAAACGACAAGTTACGCACCTATTATTTAATACTTTTTAAGGAAATACAAGTACAGTGTTCTCATTAATTAAAACGTTTTTTATTAATATATTATTTACATAACTGTATGTATGATGGTGTATTGATTATTCAATAAATTATATTAAGCCCTATGGCTCTTATAAATTTTTCCCGACGTCTTTAATGATGAAATTGACTCTTTAGCTTTCAAAGTTTACCGACCACTGGCATCGGTAATGAAATTTCTCACAGGCGTTATTGGGCGTTCGATATCAAGAGTTCTCGCGAAAGACTGTTGTGGCGCACGTGGGAATAGCAGAGATGCTTAAGCTATAAGGCCAGGTTTTGGAAGGGTCTTCGGCCTGGTTCGTGGTTGGCGCTAGCTCCGCGTGCTTCCCCGTGGGCACCCTATAAGAGGGTAGCGAAACGCGCCTTGCTCACCGTCCCCGCTGTAATGGTGGGTAGTTCGGAAGAGTCAACATCCTGTTGGTGGTGGATGGTTGGGGGGAATCCGCGAGGGAGCGATAAATGTTAATTTCGGTGTTCCCTTTGACCGGACCAATCTACCCTCGAACTTTGTTGTTGTTCCCCTCCATATTCCTATCGCTGTTACTTTCCGAACATCTGCAAAAAACCCATGCCATCAGGAAACGGCAATAAATAGTCTTTCATTCAAGACATCCCCGAGCTTTCATACACTTACCAGGATATGTGTTTTCCAGCTAATCTCCACGCGGACTCTGCGATTTGTTGCCCGCAGACCTCCCAGGTGACACGCCATCCGCGTGCTCCAGTGGCCAGTGTTCCGTCCTTGCCGTTGCTAAAAGTGTCAATAACACGCAGATATTTCTTATTAATTGTTTTTATCACATGTAACCCCACACATTGCGGTAGTTCCTAACGAATTAGAATGTCCACGCCAAGAAGGAGATCATGTTTTCAGTATTCGGCAGTCGGCAAGCAATAATATGGGAGGTGTTTTTGCGTAAGGCGCAAAGACACAGGAAAATATTCGGAAACTTACGGTTTTAACCTCTATATCACCGAAAACTATACTATTGATCTAAATAAAAGTATCATAACCAATGACATAAGCTATCACTAAGTGAAATTTCGTTAAAATCCACCCTTTAATGGAAACTATGTTATTATCCTTCAGTTATTGTTTGCACGATGCCGATGGAAAAAAAAAATCAAATTTCATGGTTTTCGCATCTCTGTCATCAGTAATCAACATAGTAACTACTCATTTTGAAATACGGTGTGGTTTGCATATATATATATATGTCGAATCCATTCGGGAAAGATCAGGAGTCGGGCGGGTTGAATGGAGTTCCCGGTTCGTGGTAGATGGCTCAATAGCGAAGGTAGACTGTGGATATCCCTCGGACAGTGGGGAGAAACTACCAGAACACAGCTGATACAAGGATCCGGATTATTAGCCTCAGTCTCACAATACACAATGACATATAGAGGAATGATGTTGCCTCGATGGTCAGGCATGAAGAGTTCTGTGTGATGTGTGCTGCCCTTAAGTAGCCCCTCGTAGATCTCTAGTCGCTGTGCCGCTGGCATCCTGCTCGCTGCGTCTGTGGCGCCATCTAGTAGAGTAGCTCCGTACTCCCGATCCGACATATATTTATAATGCAAATATACTTAATAAATAAGTTATAGCACTTGTGGTGTGACAGCGTCACCCACAATGAATATAATCAAATCATTATTAATTATATTCATATTTCTTTCTTTTTTTTTCCTTTTTATTATATTCAAGTTTATTAATTATTTAATCTTGGAGCATGTAAATTAATTGTAAATAATGAGGGTTGTCTGGATAGGTTAAACGTATGTTTAAACCAGGGCGGCCAAAGGTATAGTTTATTATAAATTAATTTTTCTGTAAACGCATGGCTCAGAACGCTTAAATATTGAAGGCTAGAGACTGCCATTTCGACCGTTGAGGGCGGAACAATGGAGCAGGCGAGGCGACAAGGTGACGCCGGGCCAGCCCGGCTTGAGTCCCGTTGGAATTCGGTCAACGAACTACCCCACCTTGCCGCTATCCCGAAGGCCAAGTAGGAAACGCGCGAAGGAGTCAGCGAATGCGACGCGTGATATTAAACACGTGACGACGGAAATGTGTAGCTAGCCAATCCTGAACATTTATTGGGGGCTACAATACTAATTCCGTGGAGTTCTTTTGCATGTGGCGAGCAACTAGCCGAGGAAGAGGAAGGAGCCATTTTTGAGAACACTTCTGTCCAAGACGAGCTGGTGAGCGGACGTATCAGCCGATACGCTCTCTGATGATCATTGTGGTTGATCATTTCTTGCTTTGGGAAAGCGAGATGTTGAGTGGCGTGCTTGCCATTATTTGGAAGTTATGCTAATAACGCGGTCGTAGCCGCTTATTTAGCTTCCATTGCTGCAGTGGCATTGTGTTTGTCGCTCACCATCACGGCGATGATACTATGGTAATGTACCAGAAACGACGGTCACTATCCAGTGGATTTTTAACAGACTTATGTGCCCTTAAGCGACGCCTGGGTTAAGACTCTGCTCCCGCCACTTAAATTCTGAGCTAGCTGGATTTGTATTTCAATTCAATTTTTCTTAAGCATCTTGCTGTTTGTTAATTCAATTTTGATGCTTTTCATTCACTTTATACGGCGCCCCCTGGTATTTTCCTTTGTACAGTAAAATGTTAGCTTCAATTTGATGGCCTGTGTTGCCATGTGATTTCAATGTTAACTTTGCTGTTTTTATTACTTGTTTGAGATATTTCATTCAGTTTTGTTTGCTTACTCCGGCGAATTGTAAACGTCGGGTATTGCTTGTTTTGCTGATCTAATTGTGTTTAAAGTAACGTTAATTACTATCCGACCTTGTAAGGCCATAAGACTCAATAAATGAGGTTTTATTTTGTGTCTGAAATTCATGGTTCTAGTTAGTAACCCATTAGATCCCCTTTAAGCATTTATTATAAATGTTTTTTTCATTTTTCAGGAATTATTTAAGATTTCTAATAATTCCCCCCTCCCTTTTTTGGCAACTCACGTTTTTCTTAACGGTAGCCAACAAATGGTCACTTTACACACTGAAAACTATATTTCGGTTATGTCTCTAAGTGAACGATTCATAGCGGTTCACCCTAGCTGTTTCGCACCTCGGAAGGGACAGGTAGCCGGTAATTAGATATGAATAAACAGCAGCCGGACGTGTTTACAGGCAAGGTAGCCGACAATGCTTAAGTTGTGAGAGCTCTCTGCTTCAATACAGCGTGAGGGAAAGCTTGATTTCAAGAACCAATGGGGGTGTCAGCTAAGAAACCCACTGCTAAATCCTCCCAAACAAGTATCGTGCAATATTAGCTTATTTGATAAGTGCAACGAAGCAATAGTAACCCAGTTACGTGACTAAAATACAGATTACGTGAGTGTTTGTTTACCGAGCGTGATGGGTGAGCGGTTGACGCTCTGGCTTTGTATTCGGGAGGACGCTGGTTCGAATCCCCATCCGAGCTTCCAGGTTTGGATTTTCCATAGTTTCCCTAGATCAACTCCAGGTGAATGCCGGGGATGCGACCTTGAAAAGTCTGTGGCCGAATTCCTTCCCGTTCCTTGTTCCCAGTCCTTTCCCGCCTCTTATGACTACGATGTCGATGAGGCGTAAAGACACAAGGAAAAAAAAAGTGTGTGTTGACAAATATGAGCGATATATTGAACGATAGATGATGAACGAATAGAAAACGAATCGCAATGCAGCGTTATGGTTGTTTTAAACTAACTTCTAGTATTGCTAGTATGACGGTCCGACCGTCTCTGTGCTCAAATGGCAACGAAAATTATGAAAATTTAATATTTTAATTTTAGATCGAAATTTCTTGTATTGATATCTTTTAAGCATTTCATCTTGGCAGGGAACTGAACAGATTCGCTGTGAACAAAGAATTAGTTATAAAAGCAAACATTTATTTTAACATATAAACATATCTTTGATTATAAACAGAATTGACAATTATTTTCTTTTACATGAAGATCAAATATAAAACAACAGTGTATACCATGGGCGCCACCCTACATGAGACTACTATATGCATATGCTTGCACGCTGTTAATACTCAATACAAATTGTCGGACTAGCTCAAATAATAAAAACAATTTTAATAGCATGAGAAGTTCTTAACTGGTGAATTGCTTCACCCAGGACCGTTTACAGGAGTGTTGATCCATAAACATTTTCAGTGGTAAGTATATAATCACCTTATCATTTTCTCACTTGGTGCTGTAGGAGTTTGTGCATTTGTGCGCCAAGCAACCGTATCCCATTCCTTGCTTCCAGTCCTTTCCTGCCTCTAATGTCCTCGACGGCGACAAGGTGTAAAGCCATAACGGTTATGAAGGAACAAAGGTGAATCACCATCTAGTAAAGCGATCACTTGGTCATTCATGGTCACGAGGATAATTGCCGCATTCATATCCTAAACACTCCGAAATATTTCCCTCCGCAAACGCAATAATAATCTTTTGCTGAGCCCATTGTGTGCTGCTTAACCTTGTTAACAGGATAGTAGATTAATTTCTCATGTCCTCTATATTTCAATTGAATTATATAAAGCTGAACATTTTAAATGGTTCCTAAATTCCTTGTATCAATGTTCCACATCGAACAGATGTTTTTTTAATATTATTTGTGTTGAATTCATCCATATGATTTCTTTGAATTAAATGACAGTAAATGCTTCCAGTCATGGTTGAGTTACAGTTGAAGTTATGATTTCAATTGCTGTGTTTCATTCAATGTGTGGAAACATTATTCAATCATGTAATTTTGTGAAGTTAACTGTGTCCTTGTGCTGGAATCATATTTACAGGAAAATTAAGATTTATTCAATTTTTTGGAAAATTTCCATTGCCCAGACTTTTAGTTATAAAGATAGTGTAATAGTATCCTTTGCAGGTGCAAAAAATTAATGTAAATTAATCATGCAGTGGTACACCGCAGGATACAACTTTTCTTCAATTTTCTTAAGCTGTTTACATAATTTTATCACCATAACAAGAATCTATAAGAGAAATTGTCTTATACCAACATAAAAAATCTGCCATTTGTGGTAGACTATGCCAAATAAATCGAGAATTTTGTCTCAAAATTCATAAAGACAGTGTTTGATAAAAGTAAACGAAGGAAATAAAGAAACACAGTGAACTAATAACTTGAGATTTAAAATGAAAGAGTTTGTTGAAAGTCAGCTTGCTTCAGGTTTATAAGTCTGTCAACTTTTAATGGAAACTCTCTTCGTCGCCAAACTGGGTCACCATAATTGCTTATATCAGCTGCAACTAGTGCTAGCGTGTTTCTTTTATAACCTGCCAGGGCATCTCATCAGTAAAACTTAACGTGGCTGTAAAAACTTAGTGGCACCAAGACAGACGCCATTCCGTGGAGGGCAAAACAAAAGGAGATAATGTCTAGACTGGAGTTATTTATCTTTTTGTTGACTTCCGTTGTAACATTTGAGTAACTAACTATGCCAACTCTAGCCAGCTCACAGATAAAACAGACTCATATCCTAAGAGGTCAGAAGGCGACATTTTAAAATATTTTAGAGAGAATTTCAAACAGTAACTAGATTAAATCCTGGCGTATTCAGAACTACATGTTGGTGTTGCTACACCGAGTGATAAATTGTGTAGACAATCGAGTGAAGGTAATTCTCTTAAATGGGTTTTGCGGCAATATTCATGCAGCAAAAAAGTTATTAAACTAATAAACTTCGTATTGGTTGCAAAAGAATTAGAAAATTGGCGATGGATATCATTTAGATTTATTGCGTCGAGTAAATAAAGAGAAAACTTAGACTTAGTTTTCTTATTTGACCAATAGAATGTTAGAAAATTGTATCAGTAAATTTAAAGAAACTCTCGAGTCAATGGAAGTGAAACAAGAAGCATCAAGACAATATTCAGCTTTGTGGTTAAAGTGATTGAATGTTTACGAGTCGTGGTCAATAATGACCCTTGTGAACGTACGCACAGTACGTCAATTTTAAAAGACATGGGAAGTAAGTCAACCATAAAACTGCTTGCTGGTCATACATCTATTCATATTAAGTGCAAACCAATGCCGTTCAAGAAGTAAAACATGGGGATTTAAAGTGACATGGAAGGCTGAACACACAACCCTTGAGCTGGTATCAAAGACGTAAAAAGAAAGGCGAGTTAAGACCAGTTTAAATCCAAGCGACTGGGCCTTAATAATTAGTAAGAATATTTTTGAAATACTCGTTTGGACAGGAAAAATGTATAGAAAACACAAAGTTATAAGGAAAATTTTGGGCGTAATAGTTACAGGAGGCCAATTCAGACTGAGAAGTAATCATAAAATCTTGCAATACATAGACATTCACAGCAATATTAGAAAACTCAGACTGCAATTTTAAAGACATATCAAAAGAATGAAACATGACAGGCTCACAAGACAAATAGTTGAATTCTATGAAAACTGAAGTACAGTAGTGTCAGATACAATCAAATGGATTGGAAAAATCGGTAAAGATCTCAAATTAGCAGAAATCACATCGAAAACAGAGATATATTTCGATCCAAAATTGACAAGTGGTAAGTTGACCGAGTGGAAAGACTAAAGGAAAGAACTGGAACAATATGGTCTGATGAGAGAAAAGAAGCCCACAGCAAGCGTATGAAGGAGGTATACTCTGTAAGGAATACAAACAGTAGCTTTTATGTACGTACCTTTTGTAGTTCTAAGGGGCTAATCCGCAAATAATAATAATTTATTATCTTCTCAAAACTTAATGTTTCAGCTTCGACAGTTCGCTGCTCACATCCTTCCCTTTCAGGCGGTGTCTCTACGATTCATCTTCCATAATTTGTGTTCAATCAATTCCCTTAACTTCTTTTTTTCTGCGAGCCTGATCGATACAACTTCTCCGCCGAGTTTCGTTACGTCTCCTTCCATTCTCTTTCCTCAACAACGCCAACTCTGGCATTCTATCCTTATCCGTACAACCACTTACAACAGCCATTCCAACATTATTATTATTTTTTTAAGTGAAAACTTCTAAAGGCGCTTTAGTCGATGATTGGACGAGAGTAAATCTATGAATTCGCAACTTACCGTCACTGACATGCAATGACATGCTGTCACCGTCACGCAATGACTTGTTGATGTGTGGACGTGTTGTATTTGGACAGCCATTAAAGTATAGTTTATATTTGCATCTAAGATATAAAAATGAATGGTTTTATTCCAGTGATCTTCATATAAACCCACAGTTTACTTTACTCACGTATACTTTTAAAACAAATAGAAAAATACTGTTGAACGTTTGATTTACAAAAACCTAAACTCTCTCCTCCTTTTCTCCACTCATTTAATTTCTGTCAACGTTGTTTATACAAACCCAAAATTTTATCCGATTTTGATAGTACTTAGCACACGTATACTGCAAAAGAAGGTGGTTTGTAAGCTCAGAACTTCAGGCGCTTATTTCCGAAAGTTTATCCCTCTGGTCGCCGGTTCAAATCTGGTGGTGAGCAGGAATTTTTAGGAGTTGTATTCGATTATATGAGCTACGCCAGGACGTTTAGTGCTTCTGATTCCACGTTAAACTGCAGTCCGATGAGGAAAGGAATTGGCTTTCCTGCCTCTAACAAAATAGTTTGGCACTGTTGATCTCGTAGGATAAGATTCGCCCAACCTTCGGGTTGTGGACTAGGTTAGATTATTAATTTTTTAAGTAAATACTTCTTTAGGCGCGCTGGGCGATTTTTGGATGTGTAAAATCTTTGAGTTCTCTTAACCGACATGCTAATGTTAACATTATATCTGGAACGGTCTGGTGGCTCAGTGGTTAAGGTGTCTGACGGGGAAACGAAAGGTCACTGGCTCGAATCCCTGTCTCGGCGGGGATTTTCATAGACGCTTAACGCTACATTCACCTCTGCCACGGCTTGCTGTGTATGTGAAGTACGCAAGATCGCTTCCGTGGTTCGGATTCCGCGTTAACCTATAGGTCCCCTGTAGCTGGTAGCACTGCCGGTTTAGAGGTAAAGGCGGCTAAGACAGGGGCGGAATGCGCAGCCAGTAGATACCCTGTCACCAGGTCATTACGATCACATGGAATTATTATTATTTAGCATATCTGTAGCTGTATCTATCACGTGCTGCGCATATGATATTCATAGTTTTAAGTTTACACTTCTGTCATTTTCTTTCTTTTTCTCTCCCCGCCCCCCTTTTTTCCCTTTCTGTAGCATATCTTCTAATGAGTCAACCTTTAAGATGTCTCATACGTATTCATTTCTGATCCTCGCTCATATTACCATTATCTAGGTCAGCGTCAAAATCAGAAAACCCTCGCAAAGCAACATGAAGCCATATCGCTGACAGTTCATTACCGGTGAGCACCGAGCAGTGTTGGTGAACTGGCTAGTGTTCGCGTCGATATTCGTGCCGGTTTGCGGCGCAGCAGCAGCGACGGCGGCAGTGAGCTTACATGACAGCAGTGACGTCTGCAGCGTGGCTCTGGTGAATATTCATGGCGTCAGAGCCGGCAGCGGCAATAATTACAGCGCTCCGCGGTGGCTGCCGACAGTCCACGAGGCGGAACGACCCGGCCGCACACGCAGTGGCGAAGACGAGAGCGCGCCCACACAAAGAAATCACCACTCACAGGGCTTTTTAAAATAATAATTCCTCTCTTTGATCTTGGATTCTCCACATCTCAATTCGAAACGAAAATGTAAAATGCCACTCCGGGCTCGACCACTCACAGTGTACGATATACCCCCCAAAATCTGGATTACAGAGGCTCAACTAACGGTATTTAAATGGTACCAAAGGCTCACTGACCATACATTTTATTGCTTTTAAATAATTTTTCGCTGTAAATTTAACGATACAGGACACGACTGAGGAAATGCACTGGCTACCATACCTCTCTCTCATCTGATTTAGTACAGATTTAGAACACTGTTTACGTTGGTCAGAGCGGATTGCTATATTTTTGAGTTGCTAGCAAAGGGAGGTACAACATTTAATGCTGTACGTTTTCAGTAAAGGGGATTTTTTTTCATATAGCTTTACGCATCGTCGACGTCGAGGTCTTTAGAGACGGGAAAGGATGGGGGGCAAGGAACGGGAAGGGATTCGGACATGGACTTTTGGAGGATGCATCCCGGCATTCGCCTGGAGTGATTTGGGGAAACCATGGAAAACCAAAATCTGGATGCTTGGACGGGGATTCGAACCGCCATCCTCCTGAATGCGAGGCCATAGCGTTAACCACTTACCCACCACACTCGGTTTAAGGTGCATGACGTAAACTGAACGATCTCCGAACAACGGTAGAAGAAGAGTGATGTCCAACGCGCTTCCACAGGTTAAACCGCATAGCTGTTCTTTCCTACAATATTAGCCCAGTAGACTTTTCCGGAAGTCCATCTTCGAGAACACACATGTTATCTTCCATCTGAAAGTGAGATACGCACCCCGTGAGGGCCTGGGACAATTTTTGAAGTGAAAACGTCTATATGCGGGCTTTTTTATGGGTGTCAATCTATGAATTCGCGCCACCGACATGCTGTGACGGGTTTGCGGGTAAGATATTTACGTTGCACGCTTTACTTCGCGTCATATACTTGTTGTAATAGCAGTATATTTGTAGCTATCAGTACGACGTGCCGCGTTGGTTGCTCAGTTGGTTAAGGCGCGTGGCTGGGGAATGGAAGGTCTCTGGTTTGAATCCCAGTCTCAGCTGGATTTTTTTTTCTCCTATTTAACCTCTGAAATACGTGATGCAATGAGTATTTCATTTTTGTCTCAGGAGTTATCTTACTTGAGTGGTAAATCAGGTTTCTAGTTGTTTGATAAAAAAATTTCCGTGGATATTGAAATTAATAATTCCACAAAATTTTAAAATTTTTTGATTTATATGTTGATTTTTTAAAATATGGTTGCTATTACAATATTACTGTTTATTAACTTACATTGTCGAAATTTTTTATTTAAAATTTTGCAAGGAGAGTTTTAAATTATGCAGTTCAAACCTAAATGTGAAAATTTACTTTTATTTCAAGTTTAGGGTTTATTATCGAAATTTAGGTTAAAAATACGTATATTGAAATGAAAAAATTTGTAATTTTAATTTAAGAATTACGAAATATTAATTTTTGATACTACAATTGTTTTACTGTCTTTACTATAATTTTTATTATTGAATAATTTTACGAAATTATTGTTTATTATTTTTAATAGTCAACAGTAAAATACTTTTTTTTTTTTTTTTTTGGTAATGTATCTGACATTAGTCGTTTGAATTAGAGGTTATAAGTTCGCAGCGATTATTGGTCCCCGTGGCTGAAGTGATAAAGGGCCGCACCCCAGACCGGAAGGTTCGAAGATCGTATCCAGCATCGGAGAAACCTTTTTCAAGTGAAAACTTCCTTAGGCGCGTTGGGAGATTTTTGGATGGACAAAATCTTACGAATTCGCGTCACCGACATGCTAATGTTAGCAGTATATCTGAAGCTATAAGTTTGACGTGTTGCGCGTTTGATATTCCCAGTTTTAAGTTTTCACTTTTGTGGGCAGTCCCCGATGACTGCCGATTGTTTTTTGTTTTAATTGCACTGAAGTTAAATTCTACAGGGGGAAACTAATATTTGCTTTCGAGGCCAAATGGGTCAGGTCTTTACTATCTACTATTCCTATGGCATCTACATGGGATTTTCTGGCATTGCTAAAAGAAACTTTTTTACCTTTTTCCAAAGTGTGAACTAGGAAACATTTTGCCGATATCGTATTAAGTGCAATGTGACGAATTAATTATTAGGCCTGCTAAAATATAACTGCCGAGAGATTCAAACACGACAGTGCTAGTACATTGAAAATGCAAGATTGGTAGTAGTAACTACATAAGCCTGTTCTAATGGATAACTCCTTTGCTCAATGTCAAAGGAAACAATTATGTGTTGGATGGACCTCCGACTACGAATAACAGAAGCAGTTGCAACCGTAGACGGTGATATGATTCTTAAGATTTGAAACGAAATCGCTTACAAGTGAGATTTCTGCCGTGTGTTTAAAGGAACCTATATTGAACACTTGTAGGCTATGGGGTACCTTTGTCTAGTCGAACGCCGATATGGCTCCATAATGGTGCCAAATAAAAAAAGAAAATAATAATAATAATAATAACGTTTCATCATCACCATTTCCATATAAATATTTCTGTAGTAAATGGATTAATCCCCCTGTCCAGAGTTTTGTTTAGATTTACTGAAAGAGGTGGAGCAAAAATAATTTTTCCGAATGTTGACGCAAAAAGAAAATTGTATTTTGTGTAAATATAACTAAATTTTATTTGAATATTAAATCAGGTGAGAAAATGTAATATCGATGTTTCTTCTTTTTTGTATGAGTTAAAGATTTTTTTTTGCGTCAGGAATAAGACACATGTGATTTCCTCTAGCAAGCAATACATTTGACTACTCCTCCAGAGATGATCAGTCGTCTGAAGTCAAACTGTATTAGAGAAAATACAGTATCCGAATTTAGATTATTATAATTATTTATTTATTTATTTGGTTATGTAATGTTGGAACTAACAATTCATATATATCGGAGATACCATATGACTCGTCAGCATCCATAAACTAGCGACAAGACACAAGCCACTTGCTATTTTTTGTTGAACCCGTAAATGAAAATTTCATTAAAATGGTATTCCTGAGGCAATAGTGTGAAGTTGATTGAGGCTTCAGATCTTGTATTCTTATTTAAATTCTCGGTTTATATGAAAAATGCTGGAATTAATATATAGAAGAAACTGATTAGTGGTTTATTGATTAGTTGATTACATTAGAATGACATCATCATGACATCATCATGACGGGAATGGCAAATCATTAAAATCACGTTTCTTTAAAAACCTGCACACTTTTGTTTGGGGACTCTCCAATTCTAAGCTGGCACGATTAGTTGTTTTGTTTGTACTATGGGCACAGCTCTGGTTCAATGTGTTTAGCTGAAGTTCGTGGCCAATCTTGACCACGATTCCTAAGTGCAACACCCCCAGTTTAAAGGAAACGGCTGTATCAAGCAGGTGCTCCTTGTGGTAGTTGGTTCTGTATTTCCTTTGAACAATAGTGGCCGATCGCGATTCATGAAATCACATACAACTATAAGCATGCTCGGCACCAATATACGAATCCATGATTACTAAAGAAAGCTTGATTGAAGTTTGTCATTTAAGCATAAATTGAAGCACTCTAGCTGATGTAATTTAAACTTGAGGATCATATATATTATTTCTATAAGGTATTTTTTGTCACAACCCTGTATCTTCCTTCATACTTAACCGAAATCAATGAATGAGGTGTCATTTTAAAGCTTATGGTCCCCACTTTGGCCACATCATATTATAAGAAAGGAATTTTCGGAATTCGACCCTTAAAGGGCAAAAATGTCAATATTTCTAAAATGCTGTTTTCCGTGTTACAAGTCATTTATCTCCCTGGATATCGATCTGAAATCGTTTAATGAAGTATCATTTTAAAGATTAAGATTTCCGCTTTAGTGACGTTATGTATTAACACAGAAATTTTTCGGAATTCGACCCTTAAAGGGCAAAAGGATCAATATTTTTGCAATTCGTTATTGTGTCACGAGCGATTTATCTCCCTTAATATCTAACCGATATAGGTAAATGAGGCATCATATTAAAGACTAAGGTCTCCGCCGTGTTAACACTATATTTTAAGAAAGAAATTTTTCGTAATTCGACCCTTAAAGGGCAAAAATGTTAATTTTTCTAAAGTGCGTTTTTTGTATCTCGAGCCATTTATCTCCCTGGATATCTAACCAAAATCGATAAATGAAGTAGGATTATAAGGAGTAATGTCTCAGCTTTGTGAAATCATATTTTAAGAAAGAATGTATTTGGAATTAAAGGGAAAAAGTATAAATTTTTCTATAACGCATTTTTGTGTCACGAGCGATTTATCTCCCTTATTATATAACCGATATAGATAAATGAGGTATCATATTAAATAATAAGGTCTCCGCCATGGTAACATTATATTTTAAGAAAGGAGTTTTTCGTAATTCGACCCTTAAAGGGCAAAAATGTTAATTTTTCTAAAATTAATTTTTTGTGTCTTAAGCAATTTATCTCATTGGATATCTAACCAAAATCGAAAAATCAAGTAAGATTATGAGGAGTAATGTCTCAGATTTGGTGACATCATATTTTAAGAAAGAATGCTTTTGGAATTCAACCCTTAAATGGAAAAAAGTATAAATGCTTCTATAACGCATTTTTGTGTCACGTGCCATTTATCTCAGTTGATATCCAACCGATATAGCTAAATAAGGTATCATACTAAAGATTAATGTCTCCGACGTAGTAACATTATAATTTAAGATAGGAATTTTTCGTAATTCGACCCTTAAAGTGTAAAAATGGCAATTTTTCTAAAATGTGTTTTTTGTGTCTCTTGCCATTTATCTTCCTGGATATACAACCAGAATAGATAAGTGAAGTAGGAGTATGAAGAGTAAGGACTCAGCTTTGGTGACATCATATTCAACCTCACTTTCCACCGATTTTTTTTTTCGCGAAATTTTCGCATGGGTCGTCTAGTATGCGTGAAATTGTGTAACTCACTAGACCTCGCTACTGCAGCTACGGCTGTTTACTTTTGAAAATTAAATTAGGATAACCCTGCAATTTGATTTCCCTTATAACGATATTTCCAAATGAATATGTAGGAACGGTCGAAAAATCTTCTGTTCGGCCCTATAGAAGACGGAACTAGCGTAACTGCATGGTGATTTGCAGTTGACACACCTTGGAGATAAGGGAGCGTACATAAACTACGTAAATCGTTCTAGGGAGGAGGGGGGTGTGGTTGGCTGGAAAGCTACGGTAAGCTACGTGGGGGGGGGGGGGGAGTGGGGAGGGGATCCGGGCCAAGCCACGCAGCTTTTAATTCATATTAGTTGTCACAGTTAAAATTAGGTACAGTACACATAACAGCATGTAAATATTTATTTCCGTCATTTAATTATCTCCGTATGTAATTTACGAGATTCTGACAAGAGAAAACAGTAGAAAATGTCAAATCAATATGGAAAAAAGTTACGTGCTACGCGCGAAAAGAGGAGGTGGGGGGGAGGGGGGTAGTAGAGGCAAAAGCCACGTCGGGCTACATGGGGGGGAGGGGTGGTTCAAGGGAGGCCAAAATGGATCTACGTGGTTTATGGACACTCACTAAGCTGCTATTAATCTATCCGTTAAAAAATATTGCGCGATATAATTTCCCATGTTTTTCATTTATTCAATAATTACACTTTATTTTGTTAGAATCACTGCAATCAGTTGCTCAATGTTAGGGGGCGGGCTTGATATTCGGGAGTTCCGTCCGGGAGGATACGGGATCGATGTCCGACCCGAACAACCAGATTTCGGTTTTCAATGGTATCTCGAAATCATACCTGGAAAATGCGGAATAGTTTCTTCCCGTTCCTTGTCTCCAACCCTCTAATCAAATCATCTCATGGTGTACGAGCTATATTGCTCAATACAATAAAGTAGAAGGTGTTTTCGTTATTTGATGTGGACAAGTGTCCTAATGTTTCTACATCCTTCATGGTTGATCTTTATTTTTATCATCTCAGTTCATTCTTAAACACTTCTTCCTGTAAATATACTGACGATATATTATGCTATGAACCTTCGAAGTACTTCAGTTCCTGATGAACAAAGGACCAAGAAAGTGTGATTTCAAAGTGTAAGCAGATATTAGCGTGGCTGTGTTGACTGTGGCAGAAGCAGCAAACTGAACTGAATGAGGAAGAAAAACATCCGATAACCGACACTGAAGGCCTGTTCTCTCGACATGTTCGTATGTTCGTGCGTAGAGTAGTGTAGCGAACTAAACATAAAAATGTACGGTAAGTCCAGATTCCTACTGATATTTCTTTGTAATCTGTCATCGTTCAGATAAAATCTATTATGTCGTTACACGTTAATAGTGTAATCAGTAGCCTTGGTTTATAGAAAATGTAATAGATATTCGTAAACAACAGATTTATCTTTATGTCATCATACCTTAGCTCCGTACTCTAAATTTCAGTTTTAGAGGAAACTGAAGGTATAATTTCTTGTATGACATACAGGAAACAGCATTTGTGCACGTATAATGGTATGATAACAATTTTTTTTTTTTTTTTTTTTTTTTTTTTTTTTTTTTTTTTTTTTTTTTTTTTTTTTTTTTTTTTGTCAGACAAAAGGTAGAATGAGAAACAGCCTTCAGTCACTAGAATACAACTTTTATTGTATTACACAATGCATTTCGGACCCTGTGGATTCATCTTCAGGTTACTATGGTATTTACATTTGGTTTTAAATTTTCCTTAAGCGAGATTCGTGCCTAGTAAAGTTTGTTCCTGCGCTGAAAAATGATTTCAAGTAAGTGACGAGAACACGTTTATTATGAGAGAAAATACAAAAAATGAAGACATTGTGAAAAACTTATCAGAATTGACGAGGTGCTTAATAATTGGTAATATATACATATTTACTGCGGAGCACTGTACTAGACACGATGTCGTATAAGGTGCACAACAAAACAGTTCATTTTTTGTATTTTCTCTCATAATAAACGTGTTCTCGTCACTTACTTGAAATCATTTTTCAGCGCAGGAACAAATCTCGCTTAAGGAAAATTTAAAACCAAATGTAAATACCATAGTAACCTGAAGATGGATCCACAGGGTCCGAAATGCATTGTGTAATACCATAAAAGTTGTATTCTAGTGACTGAAGGCTGTTTCTCATTCTACCTTTTGTCTGATTAAAACAGTCACGTCAATATAGCGAATTATGGATAAAATTAATGCTTTTTGTCTTAATTAACGTAGAAATTCAGTATACAGTAATTATTTTAGTTTAAGTTACATTTAAGGTCACAGTTACGTTATACTTTGTCCTGAATAAATCCGTTTTGAAAGAGTATGAGTAATTTTCTTCAATAGAATCCAAATATTTTCTTTCGTACAGTTAATAACACGCTGTCGTATTTACGAGTTGGAAGAATCACCTGTTTTGACCGTTTAGTAGGGTTACGAATAATCAGTCTTGTTATTGTCACTAGTCTCGTGGTGGTAGACAGTTACCGTGGAAACGAAGCAATTCTTTGGAAGACAGCTATCAGAGGCTACACGAGCAGTACGGACCTAACCATAACTGACTTAAGAGCGAGTTCAAGTAATCACCGGTTCGGATGCTCAGGTAAGTGAAAGTAATGTGTAACTTATACCAAATTGAACAAATACCCGCTGCATTATAACACAGTTTTTATACATTGCAGAGGTTGGTTTCTTTTCATGAGATTAGTCTCTCGACCGGTTTGATGCAATTCTCACTCACATCCTAACTTGGGCTCCACGCCGATACGTCGGAACCTACAAATATTGTCCTATCGGTATGAAATTTGGTACACACATTCCTTAGGCGATAATATTTGATTAAAAGTGTATAACGTAGGTTTCGAATACGTAGAAATGAAGAAAAATCACTCGAAATGTGGGTAGATGGATACATGTTATCACGCAAGTAATACACGTTAATAGCTGTTGACATTTATTCCACGTGTTTTTAAGTCTTAATTATTGAATAAAAACTGCTTTCCACACGCAAATTGGAGATACGTAATAAGTAGAAAATCATGTAACGTTTACAATTTCTCTTTGCGGACTGACATTGTTTTTCAGGGGGATTCTATCATTACCGTGGCGCCACAATCTGTTGATTGATTTTTATAGAACTCGACGAGACAAATTGAAAGTAAAGAATAAATTTTTTTTGATATCTCGATTAGTTCTCGAGATATCGTATCTCAAAATTGACGTAGTAAGTTTGAAATACGGCCTGGACCAGAAGAAAAATTTCGCTATAGCCAAATTTGATGATGAATTCGTATGTAACTCAACGAGACAAATGGAAAATAAAGAATTAAGTATTCTGATATGTCTCTTAGTTCTCGAGATATTGTATATAAAAAGTGAGGAGGTTAGGGTGAGATCCGCCCTGGACTAGATTTTTTTTTAAATCAAAACCATCATATCTACACTGTTGAAATGCACTACAGGTGTTTTATTTTCTTTCTTGTGATTGTTGCTAGGTTGAAATACGGCCTGGACCGGAAAAAAACGTCACCAAAAGCAGAAGGAACTATACCTTATAACTGATTTTTAATATGCTATATCTCGAAAGCCAAGTGAGATATCAAAAACTTTTATTCTTTATTTTCGATTTTTATCATCGAATTCTACAAGAATTCATCATCAGATTTTGGTGCCATGGTAATGATAGATCTGCCTTTTTCAGTGCTAAGATATATTGCATGGCAGCCTACCTTACAGGGAAAAATATGGCGTCTGCCGTAACGAATGTTTGATACAAAGCATTTAAGTTGGTCTAATTTTTTGCTAATAGCAGTTGTGGTTATGTTGAAATGCAGCCTGGACCAAGAATTAAGAGTAAGAAAAACACACAATAAATATCAACATGTAATAACGTGTATTTCTTGCGTAATAAAGTGTGCATCTACCCACATTTGAAGTGATTTTACCTTATTTCCACACATTCCAAGATTACGTTATACAGTTTTAATCAAATGTGTGTACCAAATTTCAGACCGATAGGACAATTTTTGTGGGTTCCGACGTATTGGCGTGTTACCCAACATCCTGTCTCTCCTGCAAATTTCTTTCCTCGTCAACAATTTTCAAAAACACGTCCACGTTGTACTTTATCATTCAATATCTTCCTTTAGCGCCATATTTCAAATGTTTCAATTTTCCTTCTTTTCCCAATTCTTGAAGTTATGAGTCACTGTTCGTAAATACGTCTTGGAAAAGTAGAATGATAGAGATTATTAGCACTTATGGGTGTCACATTGTTCTTTTATCCTTATATCTTATCTCAGATGCTTTCACTAGTATAATGGATG
Organism: Vandiemenella viatica; assembly: GCA_031002005.1. NCBI lineage: Eukaryota > Metazoa > Arthropoda > Insecta > Orthoptera > Morabidae > Vandiemenella > Vandiemenella viatica. The sequence continues at coordinate 104,249,380 of JARYHS010008074.1, read as the reverse complement.
TGTTCACCCGACGCTATCGAATGCTTTGTGTTGTTAAGTTATAACTGTTTATACGGTTTTTTTTTTTTGTTTTTTTGTTTTTTTTGTTTTTTATTCTTTAAATAGTGACATTTCTTTGAACAAACCATTTACGAGAATCAGGTACCGTAGGCTCTGCTATCAGAAACTATTTATATATTCAAGGATTCCTCATAATAATTCACTTCTAATTCGGAAGCATTATACTGTATTTGGTTTATTTGCAGGGAAGTTCTTTTATATTTAAACGAAAATTTCCAGGTAAGGTATATTTTATTTTCATATAGTTCTACTACAATTTCGGTCTATCCTGTCTCATCTGCTCCTTTATACTGTTTGTGTTTGATGATTAAACATGTGAGTCGATGTATGTTTACATTTACAATTTTTGACTTTTAATTTATTGTTATGTAAATTTCTTTGTTTTAGAGCTACGCTGGTGTTTTGTGTTGCTGTTATACGTTCGGATTATTTATGTTCATATTATTTGATTGTGTGTTTCTATCAGCGATTAAAAACCCACGGTCGCGAACAGGTACCAGGTGGTCTGCATGCGGAGTATTAAAAATTTAATTCTAACTGAATTAAAAATATCAAAACAAAAAATAAATTAGTAAAAATGTTCACATAAAACGTATACCGTTTTCTCAATATAGAAGCCATGAATATTTTAAAATTTCCGGGGTTGAGGATTTGACTGTATTGTTACTATAACAGTCTGTTGAATAAATACTCACCCTGTCGGCATAAAAAAAGTAGGATTCCTTTGAAGATTAATTTCTTGACTGCTGAGAGCTTTTTAACACACTTTTATTGACTTGACCTGTATTTATGTATGAATGTAATGGAATTTTTAATTCAATTTTCACCCACTTCCGCACGTATTATTTGATATTTTGCATAGAATATTTTCATAGCTATTACCTGGTGTTCTCATTAAATTGACAGTAAAAAAAAAAAAAGAAGAAATCCCATCGGAGCGAGTAGTCGCCTTTGTGTTATGCAAATATGTGGACATAAGTGAGGATATGGTTGCAGACATTTAGGCGTCCACCTCAACACCTTCTTCAGGTGCAGTTCACCACCGAATGGAAATATGTAATTCAAAATAGCTTTCTGTGTTAAACAAAGTCTGCTTAGACTTCAATCAGTTAGTATCTTTACTACCGAACAGGCTGTTGTGTAAAGTTTACTGTATGGTATCCAAATAGAAGAATCTGAAAGCTTCAAAATAACAGGGAGACTTCCATTTAACGTTGACGCGTTCGATGAAATGACTAATTTACGTGAACATCAATGAAAATATTTTTAAATTGACTGTCACACATGAAACACCAAGATTGGAGTTCGAGTGTACTCATTACTTAAATTTTCAATTTTGTTTTAAGACTAACAAAAAAATATTTCAGTTCTAAAAAACTAAAAACCAAGCTTTTGTATAAATGTGAACTCATATTCATCTTCAGAGTTGTGCCCTAAGGCAGGTTTTGACGTGGAGGTTCTCCAAACTCTCCTGTCTGCTGCCCTACTCTTCATGTCCATGTAAATGTCGTTTCCCTCGATGTTATCTGTGATCTTTTACCTCATTCTTCTAGCCCTTCCAAGGCGTCTTTTGACCCCCCCTCCCCCCCCCCCCTCCCCCGCTCTCAGTAAGTGTTTCCATCTAGTTCTTCTTTCTTTATTTTATGTTTTGGAGTAGTTTCCTTTTTTCACCAAACCTTTCCAGCACTTCAACATTACTCACTTTTTCCATCCAGCTTATCTTCTCCATTCTCCTCCACATCTACTTCTCAAACGCTTCTAACCGTTTTCATCTTCTCACCTCAGTATCCATGTCTCCGACCCATAAAGAGCCACACTCCACACGAAAACATTCTCCATCTCTTTTCCTCAGTGCTTTATGTAATTTTCCTCATAATAATCGCCTCTTTCTATTAAATGCATCCTTTGCTGCAGCAATACGTGTTTTTACAACTTCATGGCGTCTCAAGAGTAAAATCACTGGCCAAAAAATACATGGGATGTTTCCTACTTCCTTTTGATAACGACTCTACCTTTATGAAAAGCTAGCGATAAAAAAAATTCGACAAGTAATAAAAATTAAGTAATACTTAATTATCGTACATCCTTTCCTTGTTGAACTAAATAATTATACCCATATACGCTAGTGACTTACAGAATTATTTTTTACATTTTCCTGGTCATCTGATTGAAAAAGGTTAAGAAACTCTGATAAATAACATTATTAATTTTTTTCAGCACTGTGAGCAGTTTAAATTCTTTGTATGTGTATTATCTTTATCTTGAGCGTTCTGGTAGCTCAGTGCCTAAGCGCTTGCTTTCAAAAAACGTTCGCTGTTCCTGACCCGGGCACGAATCCCGGCAGGCGAAGGAATTTTGAGAGTTCTGTTTAATCATATGAGCTAGACAGGTTCGGATTCCACGTTAAACTGTAGGTCCCAGAGGAAAGGAACTGGCCGTCCTACCTCTGACACAATGGCTTAGTATGCCTCCTTCTGGAGGATCCAACCAACCTTCGGGTTGTGGACTAAGTTAAGTTTTTTTATCTTTATCTTCTTACTGCTTTTTTTTTTTTTTTTTTTTTTGGTAGGTGTTTAGGGTATTTTGTTGTTAATGGTTAGTATCTTCATGTCTGAGTTGTTTCTTAACACCTGTGCCTCCTTGTCCCCGATTTCCTGCTCGTCTTTGGACCCTTCTTTCGGGTACATTTACTTAAGGGCCTGCTTCGCCTCTCGTCGGCGGAAATGTGCCTCTTAGAGACGAAGCGCAGCACGGGAACGTCTGCACTGCACAGTGCCGCGGGGGACCATTTAGAGAGGACGGTGCCTCGTGCCTTCTGGCTGCGGGTCGCGGGCGGAGCCAATACCATTTGGAGGCGGAGCGCGTTCGCCAGGCCGCCCCTGTTTGACGACTATTTGCATTCAGAAATAACTGTTTGTCGACGGCGCGCCGCGGATCGCGGCAGAGTCCTGTGTAAACAGTGGCCCAGGCTTCAGTCAGACCCGGCATGGCATCCAGGGAGCCAACGTCCGCGCACGGAATTTTAACGGAATTTCCACTCGCCGACCTTTTTTGCGCCGTTCCCGCTGTTTGGGTTACAAATAGAAGCGGTGCAGTTCGTTAGCACAAACGGGTGCTGGCCCACTTGGTTAGAGCTGGCCAGCACGAAATCCGGTATTTTTCTTTTTCTCTTATTTTTTTTCAGGCCTGCAGTAGTTGCACTCGTTAAACGCAGTCCTGATTAGTTGTGGACGAGTGTCGGGGACCAAACAACATCGCCCGTCCTTAAACACAACCCAGTTATTATGAGCAAATAGACGAGGTGGATCCCTGTAAAAGAACGTGTGCAACAATTACAAATCACCGTATTTAAGCAGCGAATCGTTGCTCTCTCAGATAAAGATGTGGCTTGTAGAATTATGCTTTTGCTGTCTGTGACGAATCGATCAATATAAATGAAGTTTAGTGTAATTCTCAGTTACAGCTGAGGTGAATCATGCGTTAATCCTCAGTATCAACCATATTTATACTGTAAAATTACACTAAAATGAAAATATTCAATATTATATAGTAAAGTTAATTTTGTAATATTTAACAATAACCATCTAAACCAGCAAACATTACTTCACCTGGACAACAACTTTCTAAACTCCTTATGATTAGAAACTCAGAATGGAGTCAGGTAATGAAGATCTTTTGACACTTACACTAACAAGAGGAAGTTATGGACACATCTCAAGAAGCGAATATATTGGAAAATTTTGCCATCGACAGGAGATTGTTCGCAATGGTGACTATAGAGGCGTCAATGGATGTGCGGACCAAATAAATTAATCCTTAAAGAGGAATACTCGAGAAAATATGTTACAATAGCAGTTTGCCTCAAACGTTTCAAGTGCTGAGAATATTTGAGTTGCACGAGTGCGAAATGAATCTACAAAAAGCAAAACTGGCATTCGTAAAACAGTGGCTCATTTCACGAAAGTGAAGAAATCACCCCGACTTTCCAGCAAATCAAAAGTATGTATCACTGTGTGAAAAGTAAGAGAATTACTGTAATCGACAAAGAAGCAGTATTTTAACCGAGGGCAAATTGTGGTGGCGGCGAACTGTGGCGGAACTAACATCAGACTTTAATGCTGGGCAGAGTACAAGTGTGTCTCAACTAAGGATTGCAATCCCGCAGTGTTTTCAATCCCGCGGGATCCGCGCGGGATTTACGCCAATCCCGCGAGATACGTGCGGGATTGGAGCAAACAGTTTTTTAAGGCTTATATTTAAAACATAATTACTTAAAACGTTAATAAATTAAATAATAATTAAATTAATAAATCAATTTTAATATTAAATGATAAAAGTTAATAGTTAACAATATTTTAATTGGCAAAATGATATTAAAACTTTTTAGCATGTCTCAAGTACATTTCGAGGTTTTACATTTTTGTTTTTTAATTTAAATCAATTTTTAAATAAATAATAAAAATGGAAAATATTCAGTGTTAGGTCATATGATGTGCCTTACAATACATCACATGAATTTAAATAACATGGTTTGCTTAGTGGCCAAGTTACCAGAGTTTTTTTTTTTTTAATTCTAAATAAACATTCCATAACACCGAGAGAAAGCATTCCATTTCACAAAGTGAAGTGAATATACTCTGTAAAGTGTAAACTTGGCTCAGAACAAGACCTCATAACTTTTTGTCACTGCACAAGCACGAGACTTGGCTTCGTTTTTTTTTTTTTTACAAAAATTGTTTTTGTGTGATTCATTATTATATCTCCTGATTCCTTGATTGATCTTACAGTTGATTCAATGTTATTAAAGGAAACTACTCACCAACACTTAAACTGTCAAGTATTCCAATTTTACATATGTGGCGTTACGACGTTTTAAGAGTGGAAATTATTACTTTTTAGTAAGAAAGGAGACTTTCTCGGCGAATGATTGCAGTGAAGTTTTCATAGGTTGTATCTCCGGATTTCATTGTAAAAACACGAGATTTCACACGTGAGGGAGACGGCGGAGGCAGCCGTCAAAGTATGGTGTTCCTACAACACAATGCGTCGATACACCCGTGAAAACTTCATTATAACTTTTTTGCCTTTAGTCGAAATAATAACAAGGAGAAGAGGTATTAATCTATATCCTGAGCGGCACATGTAAACAGGCGTCTTTCGTCAAAGAAACTCAAAACAGCAATAAGTCAAAGGATATGCAATTGCCTTTTGACAGCTGCTAAATACTCGTAAATAGGTATGCGATTAAAATTACGATAACATTAGATTCCTATCAATGAATAATCAAATTTTCAGCCGCAAAAAAGGAAATTGTCACAATAACTTTATCTGCAAATACATAAAATGGGAATAATGAAACCGTGAATAACAAGCTGTAACTTTGTAGTTCAGATAACGTTAGCACCACATAAAAAATAATTATATAGTTACAAAATCGTACTAAATACGCAACGTAACTCAAATTACAGAAATATGTACTCGAAAATGAATACGTAAAAGTGTGTCTATTTACTTACGAATGAAGAAGGTTGACAAAAACAAACGTTTGTTCACACGCGCCAAATGCCAACTGGAATGGTATAGGCAAACAGTGCAATACATCCGATAGAGACCGAGTGGGGCAGCGAGTCACGCAGACTGACACGCGTTTTATCCGCATTTTGCGGATTGCGGATCCGCTTAATTTTGTGCGGGATCCGCCAGATTGTCTAATGATGCGGGATCCCGCGGGATTGCGGGATCCCGCTTTGCTGGATTGCAATCCCTAGTCTCAACACACAGTGCACCGAATACTCCTAACGATGGGCCTCCGAAGCCGACGATCCATGTATGTGCCAATGTTAACACCATTACATCGGCCACTACGACTGAAATGGGCACGTGAGCATCGTAACTGGACGTTGGCGCAGTGGCAGAGTGTTGCATGGTCTTATGAATCCCGATATTATGCCGATGGGAGGGTGCGAATCCGTCGTTCTCTGGGGAAACAGCTTCTTGACACCTGTACTGCGGAAAGGATACAAGCTGCCGGCGGCTCAATTATGCTCTGGGGAACGTGGGCACCAAGGGGTCATTGGAGCTCGTGCAAGGCACCATGACGGCCAATAAGTATCTTACACTGGATGCAGTAAACGTACTTCCCTTATGGCTACCATGTTTCCCAACCGCAGTGGAATATTTCAATAAGATAATGCGCTATGTCAAAGGCTAGGAGTGTGATCTAGTGGTTCGAGGAACACAGTGGCGAGTTGCAATTGATGTGGAGGCCCCCCAGCTTGCCAGATCTGAACCCGATCGAACACATCTGTGATTAGATTGAACGTGGCGTCAGAGTTAACCGCCCCCTCCCCCTCCCCGCAGCAAATTGCGGGAATTAGGTGACTTGTGTGTGCAGATGTGGATCCAACTCCCTCCAGCGACCTACCAAGGCCTTATTGCTTCCATGCCAAGACGCGTCACCACTGTTATCAGTGCCAAAGGCGGAAATACCGGCTATTAGGTAGGTGGTCATAATGTTCTGGTATCAGTGTAAATTTAGTGATAATTTCGCTTAATTTCTTAAATTCATTGGAGTTTAATTCATTACAATAATAGTACTCCGTCCGTCTCTACCCATTTCATAACATTCTATGCTTAATTATGAATATTTATAAATATTTTGTTATTATTTAATAATCATCATCTGGTGCCCAAACTTCAAATTCATTACCATCATTAATTTACAGGTAAAATTGTAACATTTATGCGTTACAACAATGTTTGTAGATATGCTCAGCTGAATATTACTAGGAAATTACTCCATGTGAAAGCCTGGATGGTTCCTTCATAAAAGGCTTGGCCCTTTTTCCCCCTGTTTCTTGTCTACAGACTCCCTTCCTCAACCAGCTACAATGTCATAATAAAAAAACAAATAAATAAAATATAATATAACGCTTGTCGAATTTCCCTAATTTCTTGCTCCCATATTGGTTCTTAACACATCTCATATTTAGTTTTTTTCATCACTCTCATTCTTCTAGCGCATTCCACGTGTGAAATATGAAGAGGTTTTACAGTGGGATTATATCGAGAAATGTTGAAAAGCTAAATATCTCGGTGATTTGTGCCTCAATCGAAGCTATTGCTACCGTAGACCTGTGATTTTGAAAGGAGTGTAGCAACAGTGACGATCTTGGACGCGTCTTTTCCTGATCCAGTCACCACCTCTCCTTTATGGTGACTTTACACTAAAGTTATATCGAGGAATGTCGAAACGTGAATGTGTGTTGCTCACAGGTCATGGTTCTGAAGACAGTTCAGCCCTCTGTAGTAGTTAGTAGTTGACCGAGCGTGGTGGGTGAGGGGTTAGCGCTCTAGTCTCGAACTCGGGAGGACGCGGATTCGAATCCCTGTCCGGGCATCCAGATTTGGGTTTTCCATGGTTTCCACAGATCACACCACGCGAAAGCTGGGATGCTTCCTTCAAAAGGCCAAGGTCGATTTCCTTCACGTTCCTTGTCCCCAGTCCTATCACGCCTCTAATGACCTGACGTCGGAATAAAAGTTGTGTTGTCGGCGAAAGATACCCGCCAATGAAAGCAACAGTCATTCGTTCGGCTGTCACTTTTCCACTACTCCCTGCGAAATGTCCGAATAACTCACCCCGGCGCGGGTCCTCTATGCGTCCACACAATTCCACCGTCTCCCGCACTCTTGCCGTCCTCTCTCTTAGAAAAAGTATCTCCGAGACGCATTATGTATTCCCACATGTTGCTTCGCTCGAGTGTCTTTCTGAAAGTTGAGACTTATTTCACTGTCTTCCAACGCCTCTAGTGACCACTTTCTATCGCCGGCCCTCTTAAGAATACGACTCTCCGAGCAGGGTTACTATCCGCGTCCAGCCTCTCGTCATAGGTCTGACTGTCAGTAACGTTCACTGAAGTTGTTTTCGTTTGCACTGAATGAATGGTTTAAGAAATTACGACGATTGTCTTTCTGCTATTTCACACGACCAAAATACTGAACAATAGCACTATTGATGCTATCAATACTTTGAACACAATTTCGATTTTGAAAATTCGCTTGATATTCCTCTTCGATGACTCCATTAACATTTTCCACTTGCCCTTTCTTTATGTTGAGATTAACAGAACGCCATGTACAAAATTACAAAGCTTTTAAGTCCAATTAATTTGCTATTTCAGTATACCTGTTGGTGCAACAAAGTAGGTTATAAACATAATAAAATATATTTTCATTTCAGACTGTATTTTTCACTAGCTGTTACCCGTAATATCATTAATTTACTTTTTTTTTTCACAAGCGCTTCAGAAATGAAGTCTGGGTTTCTACCCAATACAGACCGAGGCTCGAGTAGTGCTTATTCGCACTACTACCTGCCATTCGGGAACACGGGAGTAAAACCTCGTTCGGCCATCCTGACTGAGGTTTTCCATGGTTTTCCTCAGTCACTCAAGGCGAATTCTGGGATGGTTCACCTTCACCTGGGAGGAATGAAATTGTAAATATATATATATATAAAATTGCAATCAAGAGTATTGTAAATGTAGTGATAAATACAACGGAATAACGAGTCTGGGATATTAGTAAAACGACTTATGATGATGACTTACAGTCAGGATACAAAAGAGTACCACAAATAAAAGTCAATAGAAAACAACAGGTTTTATCTGTGCCTCCACTGGCGGGGACTCATAACTTCCTAGTTTAATTAAATATCAAAATTTTCGTGTGTCTTAATAATCTACAGCCAGAGTTTCTTAATGGTTGCTCACACGTGCAATGCCGTCACGTCACATCTAAACTAGTAGTTTAAAGTAGAAAACATACCATGGAGGGTGCCAGAATTAATTAAAGTTTGCAATTCCAAATAAGACGCCATTGGTACGCATCTTGGTTAAACATTTCTTGTGCGAGAATTAAATTGTATTTAAATCGGCACTAATTTCCAAAAAGTTTTATCTTATTTTCTCATATTAATGATTTCACACCAAAATGAAACATACCTTATTTTACTCGTACACTGATTACAACGTCATCAAAATTGAACTAAAAGTTTTTGTTTGAATGAGTCAACGGAAAATGGAAATTAGTTTTCGGAAACGTCTCCCGCAAATGTTCGGCCGCTCCAGAACCAAATATACATTAGTTATCCCCTCGGACGCTGGGCAGTACATTGAGCAAAAACCTAAAAAAAAAAAAAAAAAAAAAAAAAAGGATACTTATTTCTCAAATTCTTAGATTCACTTGATGTTTTTGCGCTAAGCGCGTTCAAACAAACAAACCCAGTAGAGTATTAAGATGGGGGCGTTGGGGTGGTTGGGGCGGTATGGGCAGCCCGCCATTGGTGTCACCCGAATTTCACGAAAAGAAAGAATGGCAAATAGTGTCATACAAAAATCTTCATTTTGTGTCAAAAAAATCTAACATTTATTCTTTTAAATAAATATTTTGCTTCACTGTTATTGAATATAACACTGCAGGAAGGCACCTTGCAAATATGTTACACATCATCATATCATGTGTGCATATGGACTAACAACTTTTAGACCGATACTATTATGCTTGACTCCACGTTTCCTGCACAATAATAGAAATGAATAATAATCTTTATATTTATTTATTCCTTTGTTATTTTTAATTGAACAGCGATTTCTATTTTAAAGATGATTAATATTGGTGCTTTTTCAAATGCAATCCTGTGCACTGTGTACTTTGGTTATAGTACAGTATAATTATTTGCAACGATGCGCACTTAAACAAAGGGAACATCGCTCTATTGCTCCAAGCATCACTATAAATCGTCGTACTTGCCGTCCGTCATTATTTTTTAGTTTGTTAGTAACGACGGTGGCTACAATGTAAGCTTTCTTTACAATTAGTCTAGCTGCGAGGAAGTCTTGAAATTAAAGGAAAGATGTCTAAAATTGCCAAGTGGATAGTTAAATTGCAATTTATTGTAATTATTCAAAGAAAAATGTATTTTGTACTGAAACTATATAAAAAAAAAACCAACCTAGTTTATGTCAGAACACACATAGTCTAAACTTCCATTTCCATAGTTCAGCCGTGAATTAAAGTAAAAAGTTTCCATAGTGGCGCAAAATTGTTTCATTCAATTTTTTAAATTATTTAGAAAACCATTAGCTTTCCATCTAAAATTCACGAGTACCTTGATGTTCGTAATTTTAAATTAATCATCTGACAGATTCTTGTAATTCTAAAATGAATGTAAATCGGATAAATTGAATATATTTCGAGTTTACCGATTATTTTCTTTCATAACTGCTCGTAAGATAACAGTATCTATTGTCTATGGTGCATGTTCAAATTTGAGTAAACACAGTTATTCAGGAAACCGTGCATAAAGCCCGCTACACTGTCGGGTTTCAAGTCAATCCGACCAGATCCACTTGTTCTATGATGGTGTCGTTTGTCTTTGGAACAGTCGGAAGTGCGTTACCTTCTACTGAACGTGAATACGCAAACGTGATTACTATATAATAAATATCCGTATGCCACCGTAATTTACTTCTATTATGGATAACCTCTGTGTCGAATGTAAGTACCTAAATTCTTGAGTGTTTCTTAAATCGACAGGGATGTCAAATTTATGATCCTCATTAAAAATTGCCTTTAATCATAAACTTGACAAACCTTCGTGCCGTTTATAGCATTTTGTATTATTTCGAACCCAAAATGACACTGGTGTATGATGACATATTGAGAAGCCTGTAGTAGTTACATATATTGCGTCGTAGGCATGTAGGGAAACTCGTCACTTGATATGTACTTCACGTATAGCTGTCAGATATTGCAAAGGGACATATTTACGCAATCTGACTAGTTGCTTATTGTTTTTAATTAAGTTTTTTTAACTTCTTTCATTTTTTTTATTTACATTTTTTTAACGAACTAAGAGTTTTGTAGGGGCTCACTACATTTGGGACGTGGGTTGGCACCCATGGAATCCCCTGGCCACTTCTGTAGGATTTCCCCTCTATGCCCTTTGGTCAACTCTTTTCTGACGCTGATAGTATTTTAGAATTATGGAAAGAGTGGAAACTATATGCGAAAAATGTGTTATATGAGTGAATAATGAAACAGAAATATTCAGGATGCAGAAAATGACTTTATAAAATAGTATGAGGCGGGATGGGATTGGGACAAGGAACGGGAAAGAATTCGGCCATGGCCTTTTGAAGGAAGTATCTCGGCATTCGCCTGGAATGATTTGGGGAAACCATTGAAAACCCAAGTCTGGATGCCCGGACCGGGATTCGAACCCACGTCCTCCCGAATGTGACACCAGAACGTTAACCGTTCACCCACCACTCTCGGTGGAGAAATAAATTCATAACGTGTTTACAATAAGTGAGCTTATCAATATCTGTCAAGTGATCAATAAAATAATAGCAAATACTTTTAGATGCTCATGAATATGATTTTTAATGCTAATTATTGTCTATTTGAACAATAAAACCGAAAACCTGAAAAAAATTTACACCATTCGCGTGGAACATTTAACATTTAAGAAGAGTAATATTAATTTTTTTCATTAAAGTTACGTTATTGCTCACTAAAAATTAATTTGTCATATTTGTTACTAAGAACATATCTACAAATGTACTTATTATAACCTAAGTGATACTAATGGACTATGTTTCTTTATTTCTTTGTACCAAAAAGTGAAATATGCCTCGAAGAGTTGACACATCGAAGAGGAAAGTGGATTTCAGCAGAGAAAAGCAAAACAAGCTAAAATTTATGCAATTCAGGGCTATCTGGATCCATTTTCAAATATATTACAAAAACTGATGATAGCCAAAGATTATCAAACGAAAGTGATTCTCACCTTAATGCAAGGAATGATTTCGTTGAAATCAGCTCACTTTCACTATGTAAATAAGTTGCTGAAAATAAAATAGGACCATAGATCATCTAGAACAGTGTTTCCCAACCTTTTTTGGGTCATGTCCCACTTTCAAAATTTTTTTGCCCCCATATATAATTTTTAATAAAAAAATTATTTGTTATTAAAGAAACTGATATAGGATGGTTTTTGAAAGAAAACACTTTAATATTATCATAAAACACAGTAAGTAAAATTAAAAAACATATAATGAAATACTAAAATTCAAATTCAAAAGATTTATAATAAATATTTACTATGGCAATTTAGTGTGATCCTTTTAAGAATGTGCTTTTTTGCTATATTTTGTAACCATATCTGGCATTGCGTTTAAATAACCCAAAGAGAAAGCGGTAAAGTCGTATCAAGTCAATTTCTAAATTGCCCCCCTAAAAAAACCAAATTGCCCCCCAGTGGGGCGTGGGCTCCACGTTGGGAAACACTGATCTAGAAGATGAATTAGAACGTTCTGAGAATTACAATGATAATCGTAACACTACCAAACACAATATTCTAGGACTGTTACTTAATCTAGAGAACTGGAGACTTTCGTCACATTTGAGTGGACCATTTCATGATTTCTTTGCTGCCTTCACTCTCTCTCCTGGTTTTATGCAATACTCCCTCCTACCTTGCGCCAATCTCTTCACCTCAACATACCCCTCACAACCTATATCTTCAATTATATGATTCACATATTCTAATCTTTTGTCTACCTGTACAGTTCATTCTTTCGACTGATCCCTCCACTAACAAATTAACCAAACAGGCATTTATTAATAAGTGAACAGCCATCCTGTCTCTTCTTCCTATAAGATTCTTCCACAACCTTCTCTCCTCATCCATTAACTGCAATACGCGTCCATTTCGTACTTTATATGTCCACTTAATTTTCAAAATCCTTCTGTAGCACCACATTTCAAATGCTTCAATTTTACTTCTTTCTGGTATCCCTTAAGTCCATGCTTCGCTACCATAAAGTGCTATGTTCCACACATAGAGTTTTAAAATTTCTTTCTGAGTCCTAGATCAATATTTGATACTAAACGATTTATCTTCTTCAAGAAGGATCTTTTCGCTATTGCCATTCTGGTATTGATAATATACTTGATAATACGAGGGTGAGTCAAATTAAAACCTTAAATTTGTAATAAAAAATCGAAATTTCGCGCCGTTATCATATAAGTTGGTAAGCGGGCAAAACGCAGCGTGCAGAATGGCCTGTAGGTGGCAGCATAGTGCAGATGCAAAAATACCGTCGCAGTATCATTATAAAGATGGCTGCCCCGCTTGAGACTTGCACCAGGGAAGAACTGCGTTCTGTTATTCGGTTTTTGAGTAGTGAAGGTGTGAAACCTATTGAAATTCATCGAAGAATGAAGGTTCAGTACGGTGATGCATGTTTGTCACAGCTGAAAGTCTACGAATGGAGTAGGAAGTTCGCAAATGGTGCGTGAAGTTAAAAGGTTACTTAAAAAGCAAAGGAAGATTCATGCACGCTCAAGAAGGACGATGTATAGGAGTGATTTAGAAAAGCTAGCTGAGACAAGAGAACAGGTCAAGAATGCGATGCGCGTAGCCTTTATTGACTTTCGATGCAACTCACTTTCCAAGAGCCTCATTGAAAATCCAAAGAAATTTTGATCTAATGTAAAAAAAATAAGCGGTTGTGACAACAATATGCCAGTTCTCCTACAAGACGGTCGGGAAGTTGATGACAGCCTGGACAAGGCAACCGTATTTAACGCCGAAATTAATAATTCCTTCACTGACGAAAACATGGAAAACATTCCCGTTTTTCCACGGCTTGTTGAATTTGAGATGGATCCAGTACAAATTGATAGTGTAGGTATCTGTATAAAGCCTTTAAAAGGGTACGTTGAGACAAAACTTGCACACAGAAAAGGGAGGGGGAGTATTATTATCACATTAAAATTAATAATTGATTTTAAAATATAATAAAGGTGAGCTAAAAGGAACCAGAACCATGAATATTAGACACAAAATAATATCCCATTTTTTGATTCTTATGGCTTATACAAGGCCGGGTAATATTTAACTTTACGTTAAACATATTCAGATCACAAAACAAGAAAACAAGCAATACCCGACGTTTACAATCCGCCGATGAAAAGCAAACAAAAACTGAATGAAATATTTCAACAAATTAAATAGCAAAGTTAACATATGATCAACGTGGCAACGCAGGCCATCAACTTGAAGCTAACATTTACTACAACAAAGGAGTATCCAGGGGCGCCATATAAAGTTAAAGAAAAGCATTGTCTTGAATTTAAAATTAGCAAGATGCTTGGAATTTACAATGAAACATAAAATCAGCTAGCTCAGTGATTTAGTGGCGGGAGCAGAGTCTTATCCCAGTGCCGCTTAAGGGCTCACAAGTCCGTTAAAACCCAAGGAATAGTGACCGCCTGCATCCGGTACATTACCATAAATGCATCGCCGTGATGTAGCGTGACACGCACAATGTCACTGCAGCTGTGGAAGCCAAATAAGCGGGTACGACCGCGTTATTAAAACAACTTCCAGACAATGGCAAGCATGCCATATAACCTCTCGCTTCCCAAAGCAAGAGAGTGATCAAAACCAGACAGTAATCACCGGACGAGAGCGTGTCGGCTGACACGTCTGTTCAGTAGCTCGTCCCGGCAGCAAGTGCCTCAAAAATGGCCTCTTCTCGTCTTCTTCTCCAAAGTTGTCTCCCACTCGCCACATGTAACAGAATCCCCTTGCATTAAGATTTGGAAACCCCAATAAACGTTCATGATTGGCTACCTACACATGTCCGTCGTCACGTGTTTTATATCGCGCCTCGCATTTGCTGTATCCCTTCGCGCATTTCTGCCCGACCTTCAGCGCAGCAGCGGAGAGGGGTGAGGTCAGCGCCCTTCTCTAACGGAACCATAGCTGTTGTGCGGCTCCGGCGCCGTCAAGTCGGCGACCCATTCATTGTTCCGCTCTCAACCGTCCGAAAATGGCAGTTTCAGCCTCCAACATTCACTATCTTACTGATCCACGAGTTTTACAGAAAATAAATTTACAGTAATTATACCTCTGGCTGCCCTGGTTTAATATATATTTAATTTATCCATGCAATCCCTATTATTTACGTTATTTACACGTCACAAGATTGAATATTAACTAAGAAAAATTGAATATAATTAATAAAGAATGTTTGAATATAATTAATCATATTTAATTATATTCATTGTGGGTGACGCTGTCTCACCACAGTATCATAAAGCAATTAAAGCTCCTGAAGTGAGGGAAAGCGCCGGGTCCCGATGGTATACCAATAAGAGTACTTTAGGAATACGCGGAAGAAATAGAACCATTTCTGTCAGATATATTTCGTAAATCTTTAGAGGAAAGAAAAATACCTTCTGACTGGAAAATAGCACAGGTGATTTCCGTTTTCAAGAAAGGAGATCGGATAGATCCTAGGAATTATCGACCCGTATCTCTAACATCTGTTTGCAATAGAATTCTGGAGCATGTCATATGCTCTAACGTTATGAAGTTTCTAGATGAAAACGAGTTACTTACAGCATACCAACACGGATTTCGGAAGAACCGATCGTGTGAAACGCAACTGGCTCTATTTTCGCATAAGTTATTGATGCAGGATCACAAGTTGATGCTATTTTCTTGGATTTTCAGAAAGCTTTTGACTCTGTACCACACAACCGACTTTTAGCGAAGATCCGAGTGTACGGTATATCTGATCAGATTTGTGAATGGATACGCGATTTTCTAACTGGTCGGTCACACTATGTCGTTGTAGACGGGGAAGCCTCTTCTAAACTACTGTACATGTTACTTTGGGCGTTCCTAAAAGAAGTGTAATAGGACCACTTCTTTTCTTAATTTTTATTAGCGATCTCGGTGACAACGTTAATTGCAGGATGCGATTTTTTGCTGATGATGCACTTATTTGTAGGGAAGTGAGATGCTCCGACGATTGCTTAGAAATTCAGCGCGATCTGGATGTTATTTCGGAATGGTGCCGTAAATGGCAGCTTACACTTAACTGTAAAAAGTGCAAGGCAATGCACATAAGTAATAAAAAGACTCCGCTTGCTCAGGAGTACAAAGTTAACAATTCAGTTGTTGACACTGTGGATTCACTAAAGTATCTAGGCGTAACAGTACAAAGCAACATGAAATGGGACTTGCACATAACTTCCGTTGTAGGCAAAGCTAAATCCAAACTACGATTCATTGGACGTATTTTGAGAAGTTGTAATGCTCATACAAAGGAAATAGCGTACAAAACACTAGTGCGTTCGCATCTGGAATACTGTTGTGAAATTTGGGATCCGTATCGCAAGGGATTGATTGAAACATTAGAGAAAGTACAGAGGAGAGCCGCTCGATTCGTGACCGCTAGTTACAATCCTTACGTAAGTGTCACAGAGCTGATTCGTGGGTTGGGCTGGGATTGTTTGGCGGACAGACGACGTCGTTTTCGTTTGAATTTGCTGGAGAATATGCGAAAATCTTTAAGTTACGAGTGCAACGAAATACTTCTTCCGTCAACGTATTTAGGTCGCAATGACAGGAGGGATAAGATTCGAGAAATAAGATGCCGTACTGATTCATTTATGTATTCCTTCTTTCCTCGTTCTGTTCGGGATTAGAATGCACAGAATTAGGATTGGTGCTTAGAACCCTCTGCCACCCACAGTATTTGTGATTTGCAGAGTATAGATGTAGATGTAGATGTAGACTTCAGTGGAAGATGCTCCTCGTCCAGGTCAGGCACAACGAGTTATGACTCCACAGAACATTGCAGCAGTTGAAGCCATACTGATGGAAAACCGCCGAGTGACACTGAATGACATTGCAGCATGTTTGAAGATTAGTCATGGTTCAGTACACCACATTGTGCATGATGTGCTCCAGTTTCACAAAGTGTCTGCAAGATGGGTGTCACGGCAGCTGACTCCTGAAATGAGAGAACGACATGTTGATGCTTGTGAAGAATTCTTCGGCGCTTTGAACGAGAAGGTGATGGCTATTTTTTGTTTAACTGCTTTACGTTTCTCAACAGCGAGGTCTTTAGAGACGGGGTGATGGCTTCCTTGCAAGAATCGTTACTGGGGACGAAACCTGGGTTCACTTCCACCAACCGGAAACGAAGAGAGCGAGCAAGGAATGGTGCCATTCCTCATCACCAAAACCAAAGAAGTTTCGAACAGAACCATGAGCAGGGAAGGTTATGCTGACACTCTTTTTGGACGAAAAAGGCGTCATTTTGGAGCATTACATGCCTAGAGGGACCACTGTCACCAGTGCATCATACACAGATCTCCTAAAAAATCATCTTCGGCCTGCAATCAAATCAAAGTGACGTGGATTTTTGAGGTGTCCTTTTGCAACATGACAATGCAAGGCCCCACACTGCCCGTACAACAGTTTCAACAATCACAGACCTGCATTTTGAGTGTCTTCCTCATCCACCATACTCACCAGATCTTGCCCCAAGTGATTTCCATATGTTTGGACCACTCAAAGAAGCAACGCGAGGAAAGAAGTTCCGTTCTGATGAAGAGGTACACCACGCGGTGCATGAGTGGTTGCGCGGACTACCAAAAGAATTTTTTTCTAAAGGAATTTATGCACTTTGTAAGTGCTGGAGGACTTGCATTGAGCGTTGGGGAGATAATGTTGAAAAGTGATACAGCTTTGTACCACTTCTGCACAATAAATAATATTTAAAATAATATTTAATGTTTTCATTTGACTCACCCTCGTACTTCGCATAGAGATCATTAAAAAAGGAAGTAATTACTTCCAAAACAGAGAATGGTCATCTAGCACTACATCTGGGAAAGTGTTAAAAACAAAGGGCGACTGTTGACATATTTCAACAGAATGATTCGGTAAGGAGATGCTTATAGATGGAAAAATTCTGTATTCATCAGAAACAATCTGTATTGCTTTTATTGTCGTTTATTTACTGTATATAGCATACAAAACACTAGTGCGTCCACATCTGTATTACTGTTGTGGAGTTTGGGATCTGTATCGCAAGGGATTGATTGACACATTAGAGTAAGTACAGAGGAGAGCCGCTCGATTCGTGACTGCTCGCTACAGCCCTTATGAAATTGTTTGGCAGACAGACAACGTCGTTTTCGTCTGAATTTATCGGAGAATATGCGAAATTCTTGGGATTAGCAGAGCAATGAAATACTTCTCCCGCCAACCTATTTAGGTCCCAATGACTTGAAGGATAAGATTTGAGAAATAAGATGCTGTACTGATGCTTTTATATAATCTTTCTTTCCTCGTGCTATTCGGGATTGGAATGCACAGAATTAGGATTGGTGCTTAGCACCCACTGCCACCCACATTTTTTGTGAATTTCAGAGTATGGATGTTGATGTAGAATACTAGATCTGCATTCCAAATTCAAAGATTTTAAGTATTGTAATGTAAAATATTGTCCATTTAGGTTTATTTTAATTTTTTTGTTTTTTTAGAAGATGGTTTTTATTATTATTTTTTTGAAACAATAATTTTAGATTTTCTTTTAAAATAATGCCATAATCCATAACCTTCAAATTTATTACAGCTTTAATTTTGAAGACACAATTCTAACTTTTTGCATAGCAATAAAATTTCAAGATACGTCTAGTTGACTAGAAGCATTATTTGTAAGAAATCTTTCCTAGTTAACGCTGGAAAGGTTCCTTCTTATAAGGAATGGCCGATTTTCCTCCTATGTCTTGATACAAACCTAATTTTTCACAAGGTATAATACCCTAACCAAGAAAATATAAATTATGAATTACGTTCTGAATATTAGATCAAACATGGTTTACAGTAACAAAATATTCATTCATTTAAAAATGGTATCACCTTTCTTATGATTTAGTGCTGAAATCAAAATAAAATTTGATTTATAGTAGGAGATGATGTCACTTATCTGCGGTTGCATGATTATCCTTTCAATCCTGAATGGCCTGGAATAAACTGAACAAAGTCACATGATCAGAAAAAATATTAAAAAATCGATATCTCGAAAATAGTTAAACTTTTACTAATATAAAATGTTGTAATATAGTAGGAAATGATGTGGACCATCTATGCTTGGAGGATTATCCTTTCATTGGTGGACACCCTTGATGTAGTATAAATTCGATCGAATTTTTTTTAGATACCGGCGAAATTATCTCCAGATGTATAGAAACTGCAGAAATTGTTTCACGAAATTTTCGTTCCAGGTGAACTGTAGTACTCGCATTGCATCCATGTTATTTCCTCACTGCAAAATCTGTTCCCCTCAGCAGCATTTCCAGGCGGGGAAATAGCAAAAATTGCATCTAATGGCGAGCTAACACGTGAAATCTTACAGTCAATATTAAACTTCATTCATGTGTAAAGTAATGTCGGATTCCAAGATTTTTTTTTTTTTTTTTTCAAAATAAAATCCTATTCACATTCGGCACATTCCTACATTTACAACGTGAATGTGAGTTGTAATTTCACTGTGCGAAATTAAAAATAATTACACATTCTCAAAAAGTATCCTACCTAGCACTCCTGAGATCGGAAAATGTTTCATTTCTTTCCACTGGAGAAAGGTAGCTCCAGTGCCCTTGTTAACACATCTCAAATTTAGTTTTTGTTTTCAGATTTATATGCCTCATTCTTCTAGCTCTGCTAAAAGTGAAAAGCCTACAGTTTTTTGTTTATGGTGAGATCTCTTAATTTTATGACATTTGCAGGAGTATCGTTCTTACATTTTTGCTTCAGTTTAATATTCAACTTTACACACGCTACCAATGAATCACATCTGATAAAGTATCAGCTCATAAGAAATTGAAATCAAGTACCGACACTTAGGTTTGAAATGAGATTATTATCTTCTTATTTAAATTTAGAGATGCTGTTGATTTAAATTCATGTTACAGCTTTAACTTCGGCATGATAGAACGACATATTCGGGATTCAATGATATACAAAGCTACATCATGTAACCACATTATATCTTTCCCAAATTACGAGAAAACTAATACTGTTTATTTATATTGTTAAACATAGCCATTTATACTACTACACAGAACACTGACTTTTTTATTTATATGACAAACTTTTCGCTTAAAATGGAAATTAATGCAGTGTCCTTTTCTTCCAAATAATGTTTATGTTTACATTTATGGCTGTGTTTTTAATTGAAAGGACTTTTACAGATTTAATACATATTATTATGTCGGCACGAGAAGGAAACATAAAACTCATGATCCCAGAGCTTCGCTTAAGTGCAACATATTAATTTTACTACTGAACTGTGCTACACAGTGATGACCACTGTATGTTGTAGCCTTGCGAGAACTAAGAAACACATTTAAAAAAATCCGGACTCGTAAACCAATTACATTACCATGGATAATACACATTATATGGTACTAAGGTTCTCAAAAAGAAAATTAATTAATCATTGATAAAATACTTCTTATGTTTACAAACTAGTAAACAATTAATAAATAAATATTACATTAATAATTGTCAGACTAATACAATAGACAATCATCAACACAATATGGTAAGTCTTTACATCGACATTATATCGAGCACTGTGGAAATGCGAATTTGCTTACAGGTCATGCTTCTGAAGGCAGTTCGTGCGTTAATTGGTTGAACGTCATATTGCGCTCTCTAGTATTTGTGTTGGAGGCGAAAACAACCTGTCAATGAAAGCGAGAGTCATTGGTTCGGCTATCTCTTGCCAACCACTTGTTCTGTTCTGCAACAATATTTCCGATCACTCACCTCAGTCTCCTACATACGTCAACACAACAGCACCGTCACCTGCAGTCCTGCTGTTCTGTCTCTTAAAAAAATATCGCCGAGACGATTTATAAATCCTGCATTTAGCTTCACTCATGTCTTTTTGAATGCAGAGACTTATTTTTTTGTCTTCCAAGTCCTCTCGTGATTTTTTTGTTTCTATAGCCGCCCTCTTAAGAATACGATTTTCCCAGCAAGGTTCCTACCCGTATCCACCATCCCGTGGAAGGACCGGCAGTTAGTAAAATTCACCGAAGTTGTTTTTGTCGGCATTGCGTGATGGTTTAAATAGTTAAAACGAGTGTCTTTTTACAATTTCACTCTATCAGAACACTGTACCATTGCTGTATTGACAATATAACAATTTGAACGCAATGTCAGTTTTTTAAATATCCTTGATATTCCTCTTCGATGACTCTAATTGTTTTCTTCATGGTCTTTGTTTGTAGTTGTGACTAACAGAATGTCATGCACGAAATTACAAAGCTACTAAACCCAATCCACTTGCTATTTTCAGTCTACCACTCCGTGCTACATAATGGGTTTCCGTCTTTCAATTCCTAGAGGTTGACGCACAATATACATTCCAGGCATGAACGAAGAGGTTTCACCCCTCCTGCAGGTATACCTGAGGCTCTTTGAAGTAAACTGCACATTCAAAGACTAAGCGAGAACGTTGGATTGAGACCATGGAAAATATGTACCTGTCCAAAAATAGCCGAACGGCATAGCAAAAGACTCAGTAGTGACCCATGTGTAACCAATACACATGCTAACGCAACACCCAACCAAATAGCTCATCAGCTATTACTGAGTGCCAGAGGAGGAAGACACAGAAGAAGAGACAGGACTAAGATAGTTAGACAATCACAAGTAGAAACAAAAGATCTCTCCGCGGAATTTCAAATGAATGAGTTGACGAAAGCTATTAACTGGTAAAGCAACAGAACATGACGATGGAACTGTGGAGCAGCTAAAACATTTTGGTGCCGTTGAAATTGAATGGCTTATGCGTCTTTACAACAACTGCCTCCGAGGTAAACAGATACGTAATATATGGAGAAAGATGAAAGTTGTTGACATATTGAAACCTGGGAAAGACTCTTCTATCGCCAAAAACTATCGCCTTATTTCCCTGTTATGCCACCTATACAAGATATTTCAAAGGATGCTGCTTAATCGACTGATCCCATAAATCGAACCGAAACTGATTCACCTGCAAGCGGGTTTCAGACCTAACAAAAACTGCACCGTACAAGTCATCAACCTGACTCAGCACATTGAGGATGGTTTTGAGCTAGGGTTGGTCACAGGAGTGGCCTTTGTAGACCTCTCTACAGCGTATGACACTGTACAGCCTAACAACCTGTTGTATAAATTAAATCATCTTACAAATATTTTGAATTTACAGAAATCATCCGAATTTTACTTGAGAACCGAAGGTTTTACGTCGAATTTCAGGGCAACAAAAGTCGATGGAGAACACAAAAAAAAAAAAAAAAAAAAATGTGCTGCCCCAAGGAAGTGTCCTGGCGCCGACATTATTCAACATTTACACTAATGATCAACCCCAGCCGCCAGTGACTCAAAGTTTTGTCTATGCAGACGACTTAACACTAGCAGTACAAGCCAAAGATTTTGAAACAGTGGAGGAGCGTTTAAGTAATGGTTTACAATCTTTCACCACCTACTATGAAGACAATCAGTTGAAACCGAATCTATCCAAATCTCAACTATGCGCCTTCAATTTATCAAACAGACATGCTAAAAGTAAACTGAAAGTCAGGTGGGGGGGGGGGGGGTAGAACTAGATCACTGTTTCAATCCAAAATTTCTCAGAGATACACTAGATCACTCCTTCACTTACAAAAAGCACTGCTTAAACACAAAAGGCATAGTTTCAGCCCACAACAATATTCTGCGGAAACTCACAGGAAACGTATGGGGTGCACATCCCCCAGTGCTCTGAATATACCGAGCGGGGCGGTGTAACAGTTAGCTTTCTCGCCTCGCAATCGGGAGGACGGCGGTTCGAATCCCCATCCGGGCATCCAGATTTGGGTTTTCCATGGTTTCCCCAAATCACTCCAGGCAAATGCCGGGATGCTTCCTTCAAAAGGCCATGGCCGAATTCCTTCCCATTCCTTGCCCCCATCCTTGCCCCCCATCCTTTCCCGTCTCTAAAGACCTCGATGTTAAAAAGAGACGTAAAGCAGTTACAGTTACAAAGTTGCTCTGAATATCAGCTCTTGCACTGTGTTATTCTGCTGCAGAATATGCATGTCCCGTTTGGTACAAATCTGCTGATGCCAAACAAGTAGACGTTGCGTTACATGAAACCTGTAGAATTCTAACGGGTTGTCTCAGAGCCACACCGATTGAAAAACTACATGGTCTGGCAGGAATTACTCCCCCTGATATAAGACGGAATTTATCTGCAATGTCAGAAGGAAAAAAGGTTAATCAAAACTCTGCTCATCCCTTATTCGGACATCAACTTCCATGACAAAGTCTGAAATCTAGAAAAAGCTTCCTTAGGAGGACAGCTGCTTTAGATGTACCGTCGAAAGTTGCCCGGCTCAATCTATGGCGAGCCAGAATGACTTGTGTGAATCAATGGATATCTACTGCAGAGACACTACCACCAAGTGGCAACCTCAACTGGAAGACCTGGAGAGCGCTAAGTCGGCTGAGAAGTGGAGTGGGCAGGACCAAAGATAACCTGGCAAGATGGCATTATCTTGAAGATCCTAATACTGCGTGTGAGTGTGGGGCAGAACAGACCATTCAGGATTTATACAAATGCCCGCAGTGCCCATCAACCTGCACTCTGCAAGACCTCATAGACGCCAGTGACAATGCCATACAAGTTGCTGACTGTTGGTCATCCATCGTATGAATTCTTTGTTGTTGATTGGTATTATTTTATTTATGTTATTGTTATTTATGTTATTGTTATTACTGTTTCTAACGATTTGTAAGCAGCGTTTTTGAGACGAAATTAGTTAATTTCAGGTGGTCATCCATCATAAGAATTCTTTGTTGTTGATTGAAATTATTTTATTTATATTATTGTTATTACAATTTCTAACGATTTGTAAGCAGCGTTTTTGACACGAAATTAGTAAAATTTCAGGTGGTCATCCATCATATGAATTCTTTGTTGTTGATTGATATTATTTTATTTATGTTATTGTTATTGCTGTTTCTAACGATTTGTAAGCAGCGTTTTTGACACGAAATAAATAAAATTTCAGGTGGTCATCCATCATATGAATTCTTTGTTGTTGATTGATATTATTTTATATATATTATTGTTATTACAATTTCTAACGATTTGTAAGCAGCGTTTTTGACACGAAATTAGTAAAATTTCAGGTGGTCATCCATCATATGAATTCTTTGTTGTTGATTGATATTATTTTATTTATGTTATTGTTATTGCTGTTTCTAACGATTTGTAAGCAGCGTTTTGAACACGAAATAAATAAAATTTCAGATTGTATTATGTACTTGGTATTTCCCGTTATTTCCTCCATTTTTTTTTATTTTTTTTTCTTTCGATGCACTTAAGAAATGAAGTCGGCTTTTCTGCGAATGTAATTCCATGGACGATTTAATCCCCTTTATTTGCATTCAACGCTAATCAAGAAGTTTGTTACTGTGGCGATCAATCCATCGCAGATATTAGTAAAACGGCTACCGGTGATGACTTTCAGTCATAATAAACAGTGACACAACATATATAAACGCCAGTAGAAAGCATTCTAACAACGGGGCTCATTTTTGTCTCATCCGATAACTTCTTAGCATAACGAAATAACAAAATTTTTGTGTGATCTTATAGTTGAAGAGTTTCTTAATGGTTGTTCAAACCTGCAATGACGGACATCTAAACCTATATTTCAATGTAGAATCCATATGACGGAAGAAAAGTGGAGGGTGAAGAGTGTCACGGGAGTGTACAAGGGGTATATTGGTGATGAGACATGGAAAGGATGTTCCTGAGCTGCTTACAGGTTACAATTTGGTACGCATCGTGATAAATATTTCTTCTACAAGGATTAACTTATCTTTAAATCGGAACCAATTTCCAAAAAGTTTTACATTAATTTCTCGCCTTCATGACGTCACACCAAAATTAAACATATGTACCTATTTTACTCCTTGTAAGCCGTTTATAACTCAATCAAAATGCAACTAAATTTTTTTGCGTGAATAGAATTCAACGGAAAACGGAAACTAATTTTCGGAGACTGATTTCTTTAGTTTCTTAGCTTTATTGCAATATCAAACATGCACTACTTCATCGATTCAAAATCCGACCAGCGTCCAATACATTCCTCCTGGCAGTGGTGTAGCTAGGTCAACAAGGACCCCGGTGCAAAAATTTATTTTAGGCCCTCAGCCCAGATGGGCGACCTTTTTTTTCTTTGTGTTGCTGGTAGGGGTCCCCTGAGCTGAGACTGGGGGCCCCTGAGTCTCAGGGGTCCCCTTAGACGTCGATAGAAGTTTAAAAAAAGGTCGCCAATTTGCCGTGAAGGTCCGTGGGACCTTTGAACAGCGCTTGGGGGTCCCCAGTGGTGCTCTTGGAGGCCCCCTGAGATATGCTTGGGGGTCCCCTGAGCGTAGGGGCTCCGGTGCACTGCACCGCCTAGCCGCATAGTAGCCACGCCCCTGCTTCCTGGAGTCCAAGGTCGCATACTGTTCCAACCAAAATGGGCAGAATTGTTGTTGACATCACATTCAACGAAACGGAATTTCTCGCTCGCAGTCAAAGTGTTTTAACTCTATTATATATAAACCTGAAAAGAAATTATAAATTTATTAGCTTCACGCATTTTATTTTCTCGAATCCATATGTCTCTAAAATTAGCAAATTGATGGTTATTCATTAGAATCAGACTTATTTAATCAATGTATTAAGGAATTCAATCAAAATTTAAAAAGTTCCTTAGAAATCGTATAAAAAATGTGGGTTTGTATAAAAATTAAGTTTTGTAAAGGGGTAGAAAGGATGGTTTCTCAATGAAATTTATGTGGGACCACTTTGGTGTTTGGAGCTTTACCCCATCCACTAAAAAAATTTCATTTAAATCGGTTCAAAATTGGCGAAGATATTGCTGAACATGCATTAAAAAAACCGGACGAATTGAGAACCTGCTCTTCTTTTTTGAAGTCTGTTAAAAATAAGTTCATGGATAGCTGAAACATTGATATTAATTTGTTGGTTAATTGGAGAAATGAGATATATAAATGTGAGAACGAATGAAACTATATTTTATTTAAGAAGAGAATTGATATTTAACGCATCAATATGTTGTTCTTGAATAATTGATACAAAAGAATATTAAAGCTAAATGGTTACACAACTATATCTATAATACTTTTCCGACATTAATTGCGATTGATTAATCTATGACTTGATTGCATGAAGTAGGATGATAGCTTCTCGTATCGTTGACGCAAGTGCTGCTTCTTACCTCCTAAAAACCTCTGTATGCAATGCACAATCACAACTTGGCACACGGAGAATTCTTTTGTCTCTTTCTCTTACATTGCTTAACGTATACACCCTATTCTCGAGATCAATAAATTCTGCCTGCTTCTCGAATAGCAAGTAACATTATGCTTGTTGTTTGTCAAATGAACATAAACGTAGAAAACATTTTATACCATAACTTCAATGAACAAGAGGTAATATTACATTACGACATGTAGTCACATTTAACAAGAGAAATCGATGAAGATGCTTCTCTAAAAAAGTATAAGGTGTTCGGAAGACGAAAAAACAAATTGTTTTTGAAATATTCATTTATCAACCAAATTTGCAGTCATGTTTTGGAAGCTGCTGATAAATTGAGTGATAACTTCGTTTTTATATCAATAAGGTTTATCCTTCTTGTTCTTAATATTCTAAGAATAACTGTTGGTATTCATCGATACATTTTGTGTTTTAAAATAACCACATGATCCGTAACCTTCAAATTTATTATTGTTAATTATTTGGCAGGCACAATTGTAAACTTTTTGCATCACATCAAAATTTCTAGACACGCTAGGTTGAATATATAAGTATAAATATAAACATTATTTGTAAGAAATTGCTCCTTACTAATGCTGGGAAGGTTCCTTTATACAAGCCATTACTGATCTTCCTACTATTTCTTGTCTACAGCCCAGTTACTCAACGAGCTATAATTACCTAAAGAAGAAAATATGCACTATAAATATTATAATGCCAATGGAATTACGCTTTGAATATTAAATAAACCATCATTTTCTGTAGTAAAATATTTATTCATTTGTAATGTGCACATTTGCGCGTCATATATGGAATCACACACCCGATAAATGACTGTTACGACTTAGGTGGCACAACCGTAATCTTCAGACAAAGTTTTCAGGTACTGTTCTGCATAAACGTCGCGGTATTTCGTTGATAAAGAGTTAAATTTCTGCCTTTAATGCTTTGATGGTAATTGTCATCTTCGGATTAACCTCAAAATTCAGTAAACACTACAGGTAAAAGTGAATAGGTGTTAATCGTAAGATCGTGGCGTCTAATTCTAGTCATCAACACGGGTTGTAACAGTATCAGGAATAGACGCGTACAAGATCGTCAATGTTTTGCCGGCGGTATGGCAAGTGATACACTCCTTTCTAAACCATAGGTCTTCGGGAGCATTATCTTTGATTGCGGCACAAAACACCGACGAAAAATGACAATACTTAACAATGAGATTTTAAGGAGCAATATGAAACAGTAAATATCTAGGGCTTAGAGGTTATGGTTCTGAAGACAATTCGTGCGTTACTTAGTTGGACATCACATAACCCTCTGCAGTAGTTGTTTAGCGGGGAAAATTACTCGCCAATGAAAGCGAGAGTCAGTCGTTCGGCTCACTTGGCCAGTGAAATGGCCACCAGCTATAACATTACAATTCGATTTCTTTTCCAGCAAAATCTCCGAGGCGCTCACATCAGCGTACGAATCCAAAGTCATGTTTATGTTCATGCAACACCATGGTCACTCCCACAATATTTCTGCCATCTCACTTGGACTGAGACCAGCAATAAACTACCGTATTTTGCTTCACTCAAAATTGTTTCTGTGAGCTCAGGCTTATTTTTCTGCCTCCCAGCTGATTCATGACCTTCTTCTTTATCTAGCCGACTCTCTTAAGAATGCGACTTTTCCTGCAGGGTTGCTACCCATACTCAGCCTTCCAGTAGAGGTCTGACTGTCATTTGTTGTTGCCTGCACTGCGAGATTGTTTTATGCATGATGAATGTCTTTCAGCGTTTGCTATAACTCGTTCGGAAAAACTGTGCTATTACAGTGCCGAAAATCTAGAAAGTTTGAATGAACTGTCGATTTTGATTTCCCCTGATATTCCTGTTCGATCATGTAGTTAACTTGTTTTCCACATACCATTTTCCTATAATCCTGATTACGAGAAAGTAATGCACAAAATTACTTATATATAAAGTCCAATTCATTAGCTGTTTTCAGTACACTTCAGTGATAAATACGATTAAATATAATTTTCAATTACTGTTTTCTAACATAAACGGTTAAGTAATTAAGTATGATATTCTATTGAAATTACTTGCAAGAACGATTTGACCACTTTATTTGCAATTAGCTCATAATCAAGATTTCCGAAAATGCACGAGTCTCAGATATTAGTAAAACGACTGCTGATGATGTTTCTTAGTCTGAAGAAAAAAGAGAACTACCTGAAAACGTCAAAAGAAAGCTCTGGTAAATCAGACTTTCCATCCAACAAAAGGCTTTATTTATGCTTCGGCTGGAGGGGGCTGATAAATTTCTAGTATAACTTTAACTAAATAATGTCAGTTTTTTGTTCATTATAAATCTAGTGCAGATTGCTTTAATGTTGCTCAAACTTCCATTGACATGCCATTTAAACCAACTTTACTCCTTATGCCTCGTTTACCATACACGGTGCGAGTTGACTGGAACGAGTGTACTGTCTTGCTGCGCGCGCAGCACTGGATTGTCCACTCTCCTCGTGTAAACAGGTACAAGACAGACAGTTGACTGAGGATGGTGGACTCAGTTCACGACCAACTTTTGGCGTGTGAGTTCAACAATCAGGATGGCGACAGATAACAAATCGCGTAAGCGGAGTGAAAAAGGGACATTAAAATCTTCAGAACTGCATGAAAGTGAGGAAATTTAGTGGAATTTCAAAATTAATATTATTATAAGAATAAGGATTTTAGAGACTGTTTTCAAAAAATTGCTTCATAGCGGTGTCATTTTTTATGTATCGGAAAAAAATATTTCACAATAGCTCTTCAAATTGAGATACAGTTAGTCTTAAATGATGCAACTCTACATTTTCACTTGCAACTTTATTTTAAAAAATGGCGCTGAGGCATTTAAAGCATTTATTTTTAATATCCACTCTTTTAACCATTTTCTACGTTTTAGTTTGTTATTCTTCACATCATTCAACATTATAATCAACAAATTAGCTACGATGTTAATTCCTTCTGTAATATGGACATACTATTTTCAATAAGATCACAATGTAGGAGTAGAGAACTCTCCTGACAGTGGACAGTGAACTGTCTTCTAATTATTACTAGCATGCTAGTCCACTCTCTTACCCCCACCTCTGACTGTCCGGCTGACTGTCGTTCCAGTCAACTCGCACTACATTCAAATCCGAGCAAAAGTTTTGTGTTAGCCGCGTTCTATGAAACAAACCACAGACGGTCAGGACTTCTATTATTTATTTTTCAGCTTCTCGACATCACAAAAAGATGCAACGTACCTCACTTTTCTGCTGGTGTCCTAGGCAGCTAAGTGTTCAAACCCCAATGAAAATCTACAGGGTTGTTGTGGAAATCGTGGTCAACCAAACAAAAGTCGTTCTCACAGTCGAACTGTCAAAATTTAACAATTTAAATGAATATAGATCCAACTAAGCTTAATTGATAAAATCGATTTGAAGTGTATGTAGTTCTCCAATATTATTTTTATGATGAGGTTTATAATTGTTTTAGTTAGTAATTTCCAGAAATCGTACAAACCAAATTCGCTCAGTGGAAAAATTCAAATATTGGAAACATCGTGCTGGTTCATTGAAGAAATAAGATTCATGTCTGAACGTGTAAAACTTCTTTAATTGAAAAAGCATATGGAAGATAACTAAGATATCTGAATTTTTATATTAGCATAAAGCCACGAAAACGCCACCAGTTGCTTAAAAGTTTTTTATTCTTTAAATCTTTACTGCAGTTTCGACAAATACAGGTTTGTCTTCTTCAGAAGTATGACACGTTAAAATTACATAGGCGGAAGCATTGTCACAATTCAGTCACTTTCGTGCGAAAGTTGCACTTCGTCACGATTCTTCCGTTGTTGTTGTTGTTGTTGTTATTTGGGTTTTAGGGCGCGTCGACGACGGGGTCATTAGCGCCCTAACAACAACCAGGCGTGACAACGTGGCAAAATTGCCGTCTGTGTGGCCGACTATGAAGGGGCCGGCCACAGAGACAGCACAATAAAATACTAACATACTAAATAAAATACCATCTGCGTGCCCGACTGTAAAGAGATCGGCCACACAGATCGCAACATAAGACATAAAACTGAGACAAGGAAAATTTAAAAAATTCATACATAACTGGTTGGCTGTAAAAAGGGCCAACCAGTTTAAAAAAACAAGTTAGCTGGATGGCTGTAAAAGGGCCAGCCATATAAGCAGTGTCACAAGTAAAAACAGTACTTGGATTGGTGGTTGTAAATCGCCACCAATCCAATCTAAACCTAGGCCGATCTGCCCAAAATTCTTGGGACAAACCGGCCAAGAACAAAACTTTAAAACCTTAGCCACGTTGTCACGTTCATCGTTTAAAATAAGGGACAGATCGTTGGCTAAGCCAACGTCTGCCCTTAAGTCAAAAAATAAAACACAATCAGTTAAAATGTGGCGTACCGTCAAAGGTACGCCACAAGCATCACATTCCGGAGGGTCCTCTCGGCGGAGAAGGAAACTATGAGTAGAGGACAGTGCCCTATACGGAGGCGAGTAAGGAGAACCTCATCCCTCCTCGCCCGCTGGAAGGAGCTGCTCCACGGTGAACGGTCGGTTTGACCAGCCGGAGCTTGTTATGCTCAACTTCCAGCCACTGCCTCTGCCAAACATCAAAAACAATCTCTTCGCCGCGAGGCAAGGTCTGACTTTGGGACCGGTTCAAAGTCGGTTCTGACCTTGTCGCAGGCTAACTTGGCAGCTACATCAGCTGCCTCGTTCCCCCTGATTCCCACATGGCCCGGTACCAGCAGAATAATACCTCCTTTCCACGAGATTGGGAGAAAGGAGGGCGTCCTGGATGTCCTGGACTAGACAATCTGCTGGATACATATTTCCTATGGCCTGAATACAGCTGAGGGAATCACAGCATATGATGAAACACTTATCACGATTTGCTTTCATATGCTGGAGCGACTTTAGCACGGCGTAGCACTCGGCAGTAAAAACACTGCACCTGCCATCCAGTTTGTATGTGTAAGTCGCTCGGGGGAACACTACGGAACAGCCAACTCCGTTAGCCTGCTTAGACCCATCCGTATACACCGGGGTAAACGTGTGATGCTCATTTAGAATGTCTCTAAAAACATTATTAAAAACACTGTCAGCGGTACAAACTTTGTTGTACCGAGACAGGTCTAAAATTATTCTGGGCCTCTTTAAAAGCCAGGGAGGAGATTTACTCCAACCCTGGTGATAAAAAGATGGAAGCTCTAATCCATATTGTTCTAAAATAGCCCTTGTACGGTAGCTGAACGGTTTAGTAGCTCTATGCCGGTTGGCATAGAGCCGCTCGTGGTTGGGGTGTAGAACTATGTCGTACACGGGACTGCCAGGTGTTATGGCAACATGAAGGTAGTGTCGCACCATGAGGAGTTGCCGGCGGATGGTGAGCGGCGGCTCGCCCGAGTCAGCACAAATGCTGACAATAGGGCTGGTGCGATATGCACCCGTGGCGAGCCGAATTCCAGCATGGTGGACACTATCTAGTATACGGAGATAACTGTCCCGTGCCGAACCATACACGATACAACCGTATTCCAGCCGCGACCGTACAAAGGCTCTGTAAAATTGTAGCAGGCAGGAGCGGTCAGCGCCCCATGACCTGCCACACAGACATTTTAAAACATTTAGAGCTTTAGAGGCTCTGGCTTTCACATCTTTAAGATGTGGCAGCCAGGTTAGCCTAGTGTCTAAAATGAGGCCCAGAAACCGAACAGTGTCAGTAAAACGTAAAACGGTGTTCCTCAAGGTAAGGTGAGGCTCTGGTAAAAAGTCCTACTACGACTAAAAAGTACACACCGGGTTTTCTCGGCAGAGAAACGAAAACCGGTGTGCACTGACCATTCATCCAGCCGTTCAGCGTGAGTTGCAACTGCCGCTCAGCGCTTCTCAGGCTGATGCATAATAAAATTAAAAACATCCACATATAAGGAGTACCCAATTGGACTCCTTATAATGGATGCTATGCTATTTATAGCAATTGCAAAAAGGGTTACACTTAAAACAGATCCCTGAGGAACACCGTTTTCCTGAATAAAAAGATCAGACACTTCACTACCGACTCGGTACCGGAAGCAACGTCCAGATAAAAATGATTTTAAAAAACGGGGAAGGTTTCCCCTAAAACCCCAGTCATGTAATTGTTTTAAAATAACATGCCGCCAGGTAGTATCGTATGCCTTCTCAATATCGAAAAATATCCCCACCAGATGTTGGCTGCGGATGAACGCATCCTGTATCGCCGCTTCCAGCAGGATCAGGTTGTCCAAGGTGGAACGGAACTTCCTGAATCCACACTGAAGCGGCTCAGAAGGTTTTGGGATTCTAGACACCAGACGAGGCGGCGATTAACCATCCTCTCCAGTGTCTTACCCACGCAGCTTGTAAGGGCGATACTACGATAGCTACCTGGCAACAATTTGTCTTTGCCAGGTTTTAAAATTGGAATTAGTGTTGCTTCTTTCCACGAGTCGGGGAAGTGTCCTCCGGTCCATATGTCATTAAAAGTATCCAGAAGGTACTCTTTAGCATCTTTACTAAGATGCCTCAGCATCTGGTACTGGATCAGATCAGGCCCTGGAGCAGTGTCGTTAGCGCTATTCAACGCTGACTCCAGTTCCCAAAATGTAAATGGGCGGTTGTATGCCTCTGTATTCGACGAATCAAAGCACAGCGCGCGCCTCTCGGCAGCAACTCTTTGTCGCTGGAACCGAGGTTCAAAGTTGGCCGATGAAGTGACGGCGGCGAAGTTCTCCGCCATCAGCTGCGCTATGCTTCGTTCGTCGGTAATAATACGTCCATGATCCAGTAATCCAGATACTGGTGGGCGGGAGTACCTTCCGGATATACGGCGAATGGACTCCCATACTTTTGACGAAGGAGTGGAACGATTATAGTGCTCACAAAGTTCTGCCATGACCTTTCTTGCTCTTTAATAACTCGACGCGCCTTAGCTCTGGCAATACGAAACGCTGCTAGGTTGTCAGTTGTTGGGCACAACCTAAAACGACGTAGCGCCCGTCTACGACCCTGGATGGCGGAACGACAATCGTCGTTCCACCAGGGGACGGGCGTCCTTCGCAGCGTTCCGGAGCTTTTCGGCATGGAGACGTCAGCTGCACGGTGAATCACTTCTGTGAAGTGATTCACCTTCTCCTGTATACTGCCACAGGGTTGCAGCAGTACAGAACGGCAGAAGAGCTGCCAATCTGCACCACTGACGTTCCATTTACGTCGGTTATTACCTCCTCCCCGCTCGCACTCAACGTGCATCCAAACAGGGAAGTGGTCACTTCCATGTAGGTCGCGATCCACCTCCCAATGCACGGAGTCCGCGATGGAGGGGGAGCACAACGAAAGGTCAATGGCAGAAGACGTACCGGTAGCAGTGGTGAAATGAGTCATTTGCCCCTGTATTCTGGATACAAATTTCCTCCTGCTCTATCAATCTACCAACCACTCGGCCCCGGGTGCAATCTGTGGTGGAACCCACAACGCACTGTGGGCGTTGAAATCTCCCAAAAGGAGAAAGGGCCGAGTAAGTTGTCGTGTAATGCCAACCAGGTCGTCGTAGTCGACGGACAAACTGGGTGGCAGATAGATAGAGCATACGGTCAGTTGTATTGGACCGTGTATTTTCACCGCTACTGCTTGTAGATGAGAGGTGAGAGCAACGGTTCGGAGTGGACCGTGTTCCGAACAAACACGGCCACTCCGCCCTTCGCTCGATCACCCTCGGTATCGTCTTTTCGGAATATGTAATTACCTCTTAGCACTGGCTGATGTTGTGGTCTAAAGTGTGTCTCCTGGAGACAGAGACACAATGGATTAGACCGTGCTAAGAGTTGGACTTCCTCTTTGTGAGCCTGAAAACCGTTTTACGTTCCACTGAAGTATGGGAGCCATTCTACCTATTTAAAACCACCCGCCCCGGGGCGGGTGGGTCCTCCGATGGTGACCGCTGAGGAACGGGACCAGGTCCTTCGTCCACCAGCATAACGTCATCTTCGGGGTCCGAAGATGACTTTTGTTCTAAGGCCTCGGCGTCTTGCGGAACTTTCTTCCGCCGAGGCCTTGACCCCCTCCTCCCCACGCCAGTTGGGGAACTGGGGGGAGAAGTAGAGGGGGACTTCAAGAACATGGTGGGGTCCGTTAGTTTTGAACTTCGGACCCCGAACTTTCTGCACTACCTGCCATCCGCTTCCGACAGATGGCGTTTCAACTGCTTCTACTGCTACAGATTCGGCTTTTGCCATGGGTGCTGCTTCTGCTGTTGCAGAGGCACCCACGGCTGCAGCTACTGGAGCGGATGGCCGTGCTTTGGCTTGTGGATTTGATGGACCTGCTGCTCTAGTGGTCGAGATAGCAGAAGCGTTACTACCGACGACCGCGGTCCTTGGTGTTAGGACCTTAGTGGGCTGCGCACCACACTTGCACTGGCACGAGCATGTCGTGCTCGTGCCTGTGTCTACAACGGTCGTCTGCGTAGCAACGCTCTCCTTCCTGACGGTAGTTGATAGCGTTTTGGCGAAGCTAGTGGCGAAGACCCGTGGCGCCAGCGCCTTAAACCGTTTCTTCGCCTCGCCAAAGGATATTCTTTCCTTAGTCTTCAACTCCTGTACCTTCTTTTCTTCAATGTACACTCGACACTCCCTGCTCCAGGCTGGATGTGACCCGGAGCAGTTAATGCACACCTGTGGGAGGGTGCAACTTGCACCCGGTTCATGCGCCGATTTTCCACACTTCCCACAAGTGGCGTTGCCTTTACAGTTCGCCGTCCGATGCCCGAACCGCTGGCACTTAAAGCAGCGCATCGGGTCCGGAACATACGGGCGAACATTTAGGTGTAGGTATCCTGTTTTTATGGACTTTGGCAACGTCGGAGTGTCGAACGGCAGGACGAAGGTGGCAGTTTTCTCAAGACTGCCGTTAACCCTTCGTTTGATCTGCCTAACCTCGACCACATTTTCTGATCCCCACTCCTTAAGGAGTTCCTCGGACTCTATATCTATTAGATCTCTACAAGTTATCACTCCTTTGCTGGAGTTTAGAGTTTTATGGAGTTCGCATTTCACTGCGAACTCCCCGAGCTTCTCACACTTAAGGAGTGAAACAGCCTGCTTGTGGTTAGATGTTTCCAGAAGCAAGGTCCCATTCCTCAGCTTTTTCACACTCTTCAAGGTTCCCGCTATTCCCTCCAAACCTTTATTTATATAAAACAGAGAGACCTTCTCCAAGGATCCTTCCGTTCTAGCCATTATCACAAAGGCGTTGTCTATTAGACAAACCTTTCCGTTACTGTTGTCTTGTTCTGGGGGAGGGCTGTCAACCCTCGCCCACTTGTTAGAACTGGGTGTATATTTTTTAACCTGCGGCACACCCGGGCCGCAGGGGTTTTATTTTTGTTTGTGAGGCTTCATTTTGTTCCCACGAGCAAAAACATTTTAAAGGAAAGCGCTAGTACAACAGGGGTGCGCAGGTGCCCCTGAGGTTGTACGTTAGCGAGTGATCTGCCTCTCACCCATGCACCTCATCGGCACGTGGCTGACCTTGAGGTTGAGGGGTTTTTTATAGAGGTTTTTACCGTCCTCGCGATCCGGGCGATGAAGCCAAGGTCCCCGTTCTCCTAGGCACACAACGTTCCACCGCCACGCCCTACGGTGGTCGTTGAAGCATGGTAGGAGTTTACGGTATGGGAAACTTGCGGCGCTCACAAGTTTCCAGCTCGGGCACCGCGGGTTCGCCAAACCCGTACCTGGCACTTGCGTACCAGGCCCCTGCGGGGACGATTCTTCCTTCCGTCTACTAGGCAACATCTGTACGAAGCGGGCGACTTCCGCCAAAGTATAAAAAACTTTTAAGCAACTGGTGGCGTTTTCGTGGCTTTATGCTAATATAAAATTTTTTACCGTTGTTGACACGCAGCTATGCTCAAGATTTTAATATCTGAATTTCTTCTTTTTTTAACTTTCAATGTTATTTTACACTCCGAGATGTCGTACCATGATTGAAAAAAAATATATATAAATTTATATTGCGGTTAAATTGGCACTCAATTAATTCTGACATCTTTTTCCGTTTAATTTATTTATGCTTCAAATTTGTAGACATGAAAATTAATCTGTGGCTTCAGGGAAGGGAGTTGGACGATACTTTTTCGTGTCGATGACAAAGTGGCTGGTTCACTGCATGTGATGGGCATACACAGCTCAGCACAATGAGAATTCATTCTTCGGTTCACACCAGCCGTGGCAAGTTCATTTCCTTTACATTGCCTAATATTTACACTATATTCTCATTATCAGTGAATTTAGCTTGCTACCCAAATAGCAGTTCTTTTAGTACTTTTTGTATGTTAAATGTAAATCTGATTACAATTTATTTCATAACTTCATTGTACAGATGGTAATACCATAATGATACGTACACGCATATAACAACAGCAACCGATGAAGATAATTTGGGGAAAATAGCATAATGTGCTCTGAAATGAAGCAACGAAAGGAAATTCAATTGTTTCGGGTGTATTTATTTATCAACCAAATTTAAATTCATTTATGGAAGAGCCTCATAAATGGAATGAAAGTTTTATTTATAAATTCCGTAGTGTTTAATTTATTATAATTATAGCATTACATCTCCCTCCTTCCAAATCTAGGAATAGCTATGTTTTTAACAAAAAAATATATGTATCAAAATAACCTCAAAGTACAGCAGCAATGAAATTCAGTATTATTATTAATTAAACTGACACAGTTATATACTTTTCTCTTTACAATGGCTAAATGAATATTTCATTATATGAACGAACCATATATTGTGATTAATAATTATAAGCCATGACCCATTACACTCCGGCTTCCTGTCTACAGAACTATTCCTCTACGAGTTATATACCCAAAAAAAAAAAAAAAAAAAAAAAAAAAAAAAAAAAAAAAAAAAAAAAAAATTAGAAATTACATGTAGTATAATGCCGACAGATTTTTTTTTTAATTATTATTATTATACCGCCCAAACTCTCTCCGAATGTAGAGATACCGCTGAAATTGTTTCACGAAAATTTCTTTCGAAGTGTACTGCAGCACCTGCGTTACATTTACATTCATCTTATAATTTCGCTGGAAATCCTGTTCCCCTCAGCAGCACTTCAAGGATGGGAAGCAGCAAACATCACATCTGTTGAAGAGATATCACGTGAGATTCTACAGTGAGTATTAAACCTGAATCAGGTATAAAGTATTACATGGCAAAAGAGAATCCTATCTACTTTCGATACATTCGCACATTTACAACATGAATGTGAGCTGATATTCATCTGTGTGAAGTTAAAAACGAATCACACATGTTCAAGAAGTGCCCAACATAGCATTCCTGATGCCACAAAGTTTTTAATTTTTTTTCCTCTGAGAAGGGTAACTCCAATGTTATTTTTCAACAAATATCGAATTCAGCATTTCTTGAAGATAGAGCCAACATATCCCATTCTTCTAGCTAAGATAAGGGTGAAAAAGCTATGGTTTTTCTTTCGTGGTGGGATTTCTTAAATTTATGACAGATAAGGAGGTTAAATCAATCTGACATTTTTTAAAATCATTTTAATATTCAATTTAACATCTTCTGCCAATGACTTACGACATGTCAACAACCAGCGCATGAGAAATTGAAAGTAAATACCGAAGTTTAAATTACAAATAAAATTATCATCTGGTTTCTTTAAATTTCGGGAATAGGCTGAATTTAAATGCTTGTTTCCGCTTTAGAATCACAAGCAGAGAAAAAAACATTTTCAGGAGTTCACATACGTAATATACAAAGTGACCTCATGTATCCACTTGCCTAATATTATGATAAAAATAATACAATTCATGTGCATGGTAAAACACATCTGTTTATGCCGCTTGAGAATAAATTTTTACAAGACGTTATTTCAATCATATAACGTACTATATTCTTAAAAAGGAGTTCCGTTTATTTTAATGACTTTATCTCCGAAATTATGTTTAAATTTCGTTTGATACTGGTATATTTTAATTGATAATCCTTTTACACATTTAACAAAATTATTTAACCTTCAAGGTAAGAAAACTTAACTTTTAAGACCTTTGACGATCAGTGATGTGCAACACATTGCATCATTATTACTCAACTGAAAGGATTACATCAAATCGCACTATAATCGTAAACCATTACATAACAACCGATAAATAGCAAAACAAAAAGCTGGTTAAAACAGTTCTTACGTCCACACGATTGTAAAGAATTAATTATATAAATATTACGTGAATCATAGATTAAATATTCTCATGGTAGCAATGTAGATAATCGCCGAAGAAATATCACAAGACCTTACTCCTGAGTTAACTTGAGCAATATGAAAAAGTGTATATCTCGCACTTACAGGTTATATGTTCGTTCGGTCATTAGTTCGATGGCATATTACCCTTTGTAGTAGATGTGTCGGCAGCGAAAACTACCCGCCATTGAAAGCAAGAGTGATTAGTTCGGTTATCACTTGACCACCACAAGCCTTTTCTAGTAGCGAAATTTCTGAACCACTCACCACAACGGCCTCTTTACGTTATCATAAACTATACTGTCTCACAAACGCCTCCTGTCCTCTCACTTAAGAAATAGTAATAAAATAAAAAACTTTTTAATGTAATGTGTTTTTATAACGAACTAAAAAGTATAAAATTATTTCTCTAATCCGTATGAAGGATAACACCACATACAGATTTCTAACTTCTTCTAAATTGTTCTGAAAATTTGTATTTGGAAATTTTTGATAGCTATATTATTACTTGTAAGATTGATGACAAAAAACATTAGGCGCATGCAACAGATTATTGATGCATTAATAGCTCTACTAACAATTTTATTGCACCGCAAATAATGTGAACTGATAAGTAAGTTCTTTCATTGATAGCTACTCTCTACACTTCTTATAATTAAGTATCCCATACTCCACTAAAACAAAATATAGGAGTTGCTATCGGTGTTAGAACAAACTTATTCTGGTACAAATATAATCAATGAGTCCTTTTTCTATTAAGTCTAAATATATATTAATAATTAATCAATGTTCAGAATGCCATTTTAACCACAATTTGACAGTGTATAAGTTAATCATGTTAATCGACGTGTTAGTTCACTGGGAAATAAGATACACGTCTACATGAATTAAACAGTATTTTATTTAAAATGTATAAAGAAGATAACAATGATAACTGAAATTATTATTTTTCCAACCTTCAATAATACTTGTCACAGTAATATGTCTTTCAAGGAACGAGAAAAATGGACATAAATTCATAGTAGGATCAAATAAGAGCCCAACTACGTTTATAATCATTTACTAATATTATTAGCGATTCATTTTTATTCTTTAAGAATTAAATTTGTATACATGACAATTAATCTGTGGCTTGAAGGGACGAAGTTGAAAGATATTTTTTCGTATCGTAGACGCAGTTGCTGATTCACTGTATCTAATATCCATACACAACTCAGCACACGAAGAATTCCTTTGTCGGTGCTACCAAGCCGCGTAACTTGCGTTTTCATTTACATTGCTTAATATTTACAGTTTTTGCTCATTAACAGTGAATATTGATTGATTCTCGAATAGCGGTTCATTTTCTTCTTGCTGTAAGGTAAATGAAAATGTAAGTAGATTACAATTTATTTCATAACGTCAGTATACAGAAAGTAATATGCTAGTCACATTTTGACATGTACACACATCTAAGAAGAGAAACCAATGAAGATGTTTCTTCGAGAGTAGCGGAAAACAAACGAACGAAAAACAAAATTAGTTGCTTTGGTTGTATTCATTTATCTACGAAATTTACATTCATTATGGGAAGATAAATTGAGTGATAATTTCTTTTATAATTTCTTTGCGGTTTAGTTCATTATAATTATAATGCCCCATTTCGCTCCTTTTAATTCTTAACGTTCTAGGAATAACTATTGATCTTTATCAATTTTTAACTGTATGAAAGTAATCCCACTGTACTGTAATATTAAAATTCATTAATATCATTAATTTTGCAGATGTCCTTTTTCCATTTCAGCAATATTTCCAGAAACACCAAGTTGAATAATTTAATATATTTATAAAGCATTTGTAAGAAATAGCTACAGACAATCGCTGGGATGGTTAATTCATTAAACCCCTCACCGACTTCACTTTTGTTTCTTGTGTACAGACATATTCCTCAATGAGCTATAATGCCATAACCAGAAAACAAATTATACGTAGTATAACGCCTATCATGGTAGTGTCCAAGTTGCCTCCAGCTGTATTGCTGTAAGCGTTTCAACGCTGCTTCCATCTAATCTTCTCACTGCAAAATATATTCCATTTTAGCAGTATTTACATAATGGTTTTCTTAAAAAACTGCTTTAAGTCTCTCAACAGCGAGGTCTTTAGAGACGGGAAAGGATGGGGGCAAGGAATGGGAAGGAATTCGGCCATGGTCTTTTTAAGGAAGCATCCCGGCATTTGCCTGGAGTGATTTAGGAAACCATGGAAAACCCAAATCTGGATGCCCGGACGGGGATTCGAACCTCCGTCCTCCCGAATGCGAGGCCAGAACGCCATCCGTTACACCACCACGCATAATGGGAAACTGTTGACATCGGAAAGTAGGTGTCATTTTAACGGGCAGTCTGTGAATTATGATTTAAATTAGGAGGTTTTGGTAATTTATTCAGTGAATATTGTAAGCGGCTTAGAGTGAGCACATGCGAGAAGTGTACGTGAGCGAAACTGCAAAGTTGCAAGATTCATCTTACCGCAGCGTATAAGGCATATGCATGGACAGTGCACGTGATTACTAACACATAAGTACTTTGGCGTGACTTGATCTCGTCCTATTAGCCATTGTCTATTCTGCGAGCAGGTATGTAGAAGGTGAGACACGTGTATTGTCTGTGCCTTTGGCACTAGGTAAAGCCATGATTTGCCTCTAGTAGTTAGTTATTAGGTAGATAAAATATGTTAGATACATTTTTTAGCCTGTGTAACTTAAACCAGTTGTTTGCTGTTGTTTGTAATAATGTTGTAATTGGTATGTTCAAACTACCCGGAGAAGCATCCGTCTTCACAGCTGAAATGGTTGCAATTCAGAAGGCAATTGAGTATGCTGAGGCTTCGGTGGACACAACATCGGTCATAATATCACACTCCCGCTCGTCGTTGGCCAGCCTGCAAGGACACATGCAAGTTGCCAACAAAGACAGTATTTTATGCAACATCTTGGAAGCAGCATACCGGGTGAAACAGAAAGGCAAAACGCTTGTGTTCGTGTGGGTGAAAGCCCACATCGGACTAGAAGGAAACGAACAGGCGAAGAGATCATGCGAGGAAGGCTGTGCCTATCCATTTGTAACTGTGAGGGACCTAATGACAGTCGCAAAAAAAGATGCAAGAGAATCATGGAACAGAGAGTGGGAGG
Organism: Vandiemenella viatica; assembly: GCA_031002005.1. Classification (NCBI taxonomy): domain Eukaryota; kingdom Metazoa; phylum Arthropoda; class Insecta; order Orthoptera; family Morabidae; genus Vandiemenella; species Vandiemenella viatica. The sequence goes on along the minus strand of JARYHS010008074.1, from coordinate 104,207,552 downwards.
AGTCACAACTGGTCAAAGGAAAACACTACGGACAGATCCACCCCGTAATCGGTAAACAGCATTGGTACCAACAACTCAAGATCCCAAGAAAGGCTATCGTAACCATCTCCAGACTAAAGTTCAACCATGGCTGCTTCCCCGCACACCTCAACAGAATAAACATAGCGCAAAGCCCCTTACGCGGATGCGACGAGACGAGCATAGGGGACATGGACCATATCCTGTTCGGCTGCGAGAACAGATACAACAACACCACAGACCTAATAGAACAACTTGCAAAACTAGGTCACGGCCAACCAACAAAAGCGTCACACCTCCTTGCGACCGACGACGCCGGGATCTACACACTGCTATGCAGATTTCTAAAAAACTGTGAGATGGATATATGAACTTACAGATGCCTATGAACTATTGAGAGTTATCTTGTAACTGAAATTATGTACTTAACAATGTTGTATGGCAATAATGATCATGTACTATATGTGATAGATACTTAAGAATTGTGTTATGGACATATTTGTAAAATAATACTCATAAGCTCTATTATGGCTGTATGGCCCATTGCCAATAACAAATATTTAAAAAAAAAATGTTGTAATGCGTCTTGGGAATCTATTTGGAAATATCGCGTTGGATCATTATTTAATCGTTCAGTCATTCGTGTATTAATTGAGTTTAGCCATGTTTCCGTTATATTCGTATGAAGAAATCAGTCAGTCATTAGCGCCGTACAGTTGTTAGCATTGTAGCCATGCGTGCGTGACGCTTCCTTCCAGCAGATCTGCGGATACTTGTAGAGTTAGGTTTTTATAATTAATGTATTTGTTTAAGTTATCCATTGTGCCGTCTAAGTCGTTTACATACGTTAGGTTAAAACCAATGTTATATCAGATAATTGTGTGGAAGAGTTTGTGATAAAACTGCAAGGTAAATACTATTATAAATATTGCTATGTAGAGCAGTTCGGGATCCATGCTACGCCAAAGATCATTCTGAGGTCAAATACCCTTATCTTGACAAATAACATCTTGATGCCCACGAAGTACAATCTGTTATAATTCGAACAATAACATAAAACCCTTGGAGTTCTTCTAAGAACTCACTCAAATATAATATTAACGCCCAGCTACATCATGAGAGATGATACTTTGATCTATATACCTAAATCAAATTTAAAATTCGGTTGGATTCCAAGATTTCTTGACAAATGAAAATCCTACCTAATTTCTGTAAGTGCATTTACACACTTACAACATGAATGAGAGCATTTATTTCTCTTTGCATATATAAAAATAAATCACACAGGTTTAAGAGCTTCCCTAAACCCCATTTCAAAGATCCCACATTGTTTCATTTGTTTTCGTGGGAAAAATGTAGCTTAAACATTCTTTTTTAAAACATCCCATATTCAGCTTTTCTTTTCTGATTAATGTATCACTTTCATTCTTCTAGCTATGCTAAGTCTAAAATAGCTACGGTTAGTTTTTGATATACTACACGTATATTCAGTTAATGAGAAAAACGTTCATTTAAATAAAATATATAGCCTATTATTACATCAAGAACGTGACAAAATAAGGAACCAGTTGCGGATATAATAAATCTCCTTAAAGATTTGTTTCACAATCACTTTTGATTTTATTTTAGACTTATTCTGTGTTTCTGTATTAACTAGTTTTAACCAGTGTTTGTAATTGTACTTACATGTTTTATTGTATACTAGCACTAGCCTCGTACCCGCGACTTCGTACGCGTGGATTAAGAATTTTTTTGCCAGAATTAAATATAGTAAGTTGTTGGTAACGAAGGATTAGTCCCAAACAATATCGAGTCGGCATAATATGACAGGAAAACTATCGCTATATCATTCTACCGTCGAACCTGCCTCTTGAAGAAAATTAATTTCCAACATATTTCTGTCACTATTCGATAAGATCTCAAAATTTCGTGACTACAACTGTTAATCATACTGGAAAAAATATCCTGTGCCCTTCATACACATTTCTTTATAAAATTACATCACAACGATATAGCCATTTAGTCGTCAAAACGTAACAAAAAGACGGAGACTTACTTCCGTATTTATAATAATATTACTGTGGTTCACACTCACACACTGACTGTGAACAACACCTGAGGGATCATTATAACGTAAAAAAGTGTACACCTACAACATTGCAAGACTACCTACGATTTGCCTCGCATTGCGCCCCTAACTTTCTAATATCTACAGTTTAACATTCAATCCGAATAACCTACGACCCAGGCCTGACTCTTACGATGAAAAACAATTTTAAAAAATCTGATCCCCGACGGAGATTTCAACCAGAGACCACGACGTTCGTAAGCAAGCTCTTTAGCCACTGAGCTTCCAGCTCACTACACGGAAACACGGTCTGAAGACGTGCATGTCCAACGTGTCTGTCTATCGCCGTATTTCCAAGTTATGAGAATCAATTGCCAACATATTTCTGTCACCATTCGATAAGGTCTCAAAATTTCCTGACTACAACTGTTAATCACACTGCAAACAATATCCTGTGCCCTTCATACAGATTTCCTTATAAAATTCCATCACAACGATATAGCCAATTGGGAGTCATAACGTATCAAAATGACAGAGACTTACATCCCTAATTATAATAATATTACTGTGGTTCACACTTACACACTGACTGCGAACAAAACCTGAGGGATCATTATAACGTAAAAGAGTATACAACTACAACATTGCAAGAATACCTACGATTTGCCTGGCATTGCACCCCTAACTTTCTAATATCTACGGTTTAGCATTCAATCCGAATAACCTACGGCCCAGGCCTGACTCTTACGATGAAAAACAATTTTTAAAAATCTTATCCCCGACGGAGATTCGAACCGGAGACCACGACGTTCGTAAGCCAGCACTTTAGCCACTTAGCTGAGAGGCCACTACGCGGAATCTCGGTATGCAGTCGTCCACATCCAAAATGTCTGTCTACCACCGTATTTCGAAGTTATGAGACAAATGTGTTATTTATACAGATAATTTTTCAACCAAATGTAGACAGTATTTTTCTCCTTCTTTCAAAGGATAAGTGTGCAAAGTTTCATCGAGAACGGATAAAAACTGTGGATTTGTATGAAGACCAAACAAACCTACAAAAGAAAAAAACCAAACAAACAAACATACATTCATCTCTATATATAAAGATTACTGTGGTTCACACTTACACACTGACTGCGAACAAAACCTGAGGGATCATTATAACGTAAAAGAGTATACCCCTACAACATTGCAAGAATACCTACGATTTGCCTCGCATTGCACCCCTAACTTTCTAATATCTACGGTTTAACATTCAATCCGAATAACCTACGGCCCAGGCCTGACTCTTACGATGAAAAACAATTTTTAAAAATCTTATCACCGACGGAGATTCGAACCGGAGGCCATGACGTTCGCAAGCCAACGCTTTATCCACTCAGCTATCAGGCCACTACGCGGAAACTTGGTACGGAGTCGTTCACATCCAAAGTGTCTGTCTACCGCCATATTTCGAAGTTATGAGACAAATGTGTTATTTATACAGATAATTTTTCAACCAAATGTAGACAGTATTTTTCTCCTTGTTTCAAAGGATAAGTGTGCAAAGTTTCATCGAGAACGGATAAAAACTGTGGATTTGTATGAAGAACAAACAAACAAACAAACAAACAAACAAACATACATTCATCTTTATATATAAAGATTTGCCCGCTGCTTCACGCGCGCGTGCCTCGGCAGGTGTGGAAATTATTTACCGATTTTATTCTCTTATCAGACATTAACGTGGAAAGGCATGAACTGTTAATGTATTCTGAATAGTTTCGGTTAATACGTTAGGTTCGGTTTTCATACTGATGTCAAAGAGTTGTTTTATTCATATTTTAACGTGATGCAATTGACTCAATAGTAGAAAAGGTTCCTGAAAAATTAACAGTAGTAATTCGTGGTTGTAATTATTGTGCGAAGTATAAACATTTATTGTTTAGAAAGGCTTTCACGGTTCAAACGACATTCTTTCTTCTGTGCGCTTTCAGAAGCTATGGATTTAGCATATAGAACCCGGTTATAGGTCAATCGCTTTTCTCGGTGCAGGTTACTTTCATTTGCTCTAGCTATTTCATCTCGTTCTCTTTGACGTTGCAGACTATGTTGTCGGTCTATTTCACTCTCATTTAGCCGATTTCGGCGACATCTTTTAGCTCCAGAAGTTGACCCCGACAGATTAGATCTCTTTCGCAAGGGCATCATATCATAAACTTTTATACTTACCCAACTCACAGCACTAACAATTAAAACGTTTTCACAGCTGCAATTATCACTATGCGTGAACTTTGGCTGCGAGTATATAGATGAGAATAAACTTGGTTACAATATAGAATGTCTGTGGTAGTAATAAATAATATTATTTCTGAAAGCAATATTTACCTCAGCTAAAACATAATATTTTTAAATGCTGATATGGAGGATTCCACGTTAACCGTGATACCGAAAATTTAAATGGATATATAACAGTTGTAACATTAAGAAAGCTGATATTATAATCATTATGTGTAATTCTTTTTGGCGATTTTATGTGTAAACTTTGCCTGGGATTATATAGCTAGTTATAAGCTTTGTTAAGGATGTATCTGTGGATATAATGAAAAATATTGTTTCCATGATACTTAACTAAAAAAAGTTTATTTTTAAATGTGGAATAACCGCGGTGCCATAAATTTATGTAAATATAGCAGTAATCTACGACTTAGTCCTCTTGGAAGTGTGCTGAAATATAAAAATTCGTCACCAATAATCTCAATTTTTCTGATTTATTTATTTTTTGTTGTTTTCTATTTTTTGTTGTTTGGATATTGGTTTTATTTTATGTTGATACACCATCAATTATTCCTGCTTTAAAATAGAAATTTACGTGAATTGGAGCTACTCTTGATTTCAAATCGTCGTATCATTACTGTCATTATTTCAGTCAGATATAATTAATCCAAAAATGTCGAGATGTGATCATGGTACAGTTTATGTAGTAACGTGCATGTAACTGAAACAATTATTTCTGAGTGGCAACATTATCGCAAGTTGTGAATCGCTTGAAATGCAACCTGACAGCTGATATGATGCTTTGTTATAGGCCTAAGAGACGATGCCTGCAGCTTTATAATCTACGCGGTGTAGCATTAGGATATGAAACATTTTTAATTTAAGTTTCTTTCAATATAGCCGTATTTTCTATGTAATTATTTCAGTCGCATGTAAGTACCTGGCGAAACAACAGCCTGGACCAGATGACAATTGACTCGTTTTGTTTAGCGTCAGGCATAGCGGGTTTAGTTTTAAAATTTACGCGGTGTAGAATAGAATTTTAGGATGCCTATTTATATTTGAAATAAAAATTCGTTACCAATAATCACAGCATCTCAATTTTTTCTGATTTATTTATTTTTTGCTGTTTGGATATTGGTTTTTATTTTATGTGGATACACCATCAATTATTCCTGCTTTAAAATATAAATTTACGTGAATTGGAGTTAATCTTGGTTTCAAATCGTTGTATCATTATTGTCATTATTTCAGTCAGATATAATTAATTCAAAAATGTCAAAATGGATCACGGTACAGTATATGTACTAATGTACATGTAACTCAAGCAATTATTTATGAGTGGCAAATGCTTTTAGCTTTATAATTTACGCGGTGTAGCCTTAGGATATGAAAATTTTTTTATTTGAGTTTCTTTCAATATATCCGTATTTTCTATGTAATTATTTGAGTCGCATGTACCTGAATTTTTGGATGCCTAGTTATATTTGCACGTTATAGCCACGAGACATATTAATCGAATAAAGTACTTCCAAATATGTGCAATTCCGCACAAGTCATTATGAAAGAAGTATGTTTTATTACTTGCTGATATTTATAATAGCTGTTTTTCAGACATCGCTCTTCGAGAAAAAACTGAATTTCGTATTAAGTATTGGCTTATTGTGGCTGTATTGTACAGCGTTCACGTAGCAATTTTGTTCCAGAGACAAACTGTATAACAGTCTACCAGAGACAATACATGTCTTCAATATTAGTAATATAACTTTTTCGTAATTCAACGATTCAAGTAAATGCTGATTATACTTGATTCACGTATTCTTTTTATTTTGAAGTACTGCGGTCCAGAAAAATGAATTGCAGAAGTAAAAAAAAAAAAAAAAAAAAAGGGAAATCCTAAATTTTGTCAGGTCTCTTTATGAAGGAGTGACCGTCTGAATGTGTATAATCATCTGTGGTCTACAGTTTCACAAAGGAGTGACCGTCTGAATGTGTATAATTATCTGTGGTCTACAGTTTCACATTTCTGAAGTTTTTTACTGACTTGCTTCTTCCCATGGTACATATTAGTCGTTAGCTACTTCTGCAGATGTTGATCAGCAACATTAGCTTTAAAAATTTGGAAACACCATGCAAATTGATGCGGTAGTTTTTGCGTTATTAGAGATCAAGCCTCACTACAAACGCAGCTTGCTTACAGATTTATAGTATAGATATAGTATAGATATAGATTAATAGTATAGATATTGTAGTTTACCGCAACGTAATAGATTGCATGAGCATTCTATGAAACGGAGAAGCAAATACTAATTCTGAGTTTCCCTGGCATGCGTTTCTGATTAGACGGTTGCACTGCTGTAACAAAAGCTCACAGTGCAGATAGTATGACTTTTAATGGTTAAGATTAGAAGATTTATGAATCAACTTCCACAAAATGTTGCATTTTAACATTATGTCTGTATTACTTGAGCTGCGTAACTTAAATCATTGTGTCAGTCCCCTCTTTTTGGCGTGGTGTGTAACATAGCTAGCCTGTTTTTTGTAGTGGTTTCAGTGTATTACCGAGCATGGTGGGCGAGAGGTAACTCTCTGGCAGGAGAGTACGTGGGTTCGAATCCCCGTCCGGCCATCCAGATTGTGGATTACATGGTTCCCGAAATAACTCCATAGGTGAATGCTGGGATCGTCCTTTTAAAAGTCCAATGGCAAATACCTCCCCGTTTCTTCCCCCCACTCCAAAACCCGCCTCCAATGACATACGAGGTTAAAACAGTTAAAAAAAATAGTTTAATTGACATGGAATTCAGAAGCATATTCTAGATGCATATCACGTGAACACCGTGGAAACTTTAGGCGTTAAGTTTCGCCTGCTATATTATAGTCAGCTGCAATGGAAATGTGTTCGAGTGAAAAACCTGAAACCAACAAAACATTTAACGAAAAGAAAATAGTCATTACAGCATATGTGCAGCAGAGTTCTGTACCGCAATGTGATATTCTGAAATGGTTATTGAACTTATACGAGTATTTCCTTAACATAACGCCATAAAAGTTGAGCAAGCATGTGAGGTATCTTTAAAGGACCAAGATATTAATTACCTAATCCCATTATGACAGGTTGCATGGAACGTGTATTTTCTTGCACTTAGGACCTAGTATACTAGAGAAAAGAAGAGATTGTACCAGTAATGAAGTACGCAGTAGATGAATTCTATTCAACAGGAACATGTTTAAAGGTAAAGTATAAGTTGACTTATATCTATACAACAAAGTGCTTGGGCTTGAATAATGTATTCAGTGCATTCAGAAATTTAACAGGTATAATTATCCCTATTCAGGAAAATATCAAATATGAACACTATAACGTCTAATGAATTACTCTCTTAATATTAAATAAAACATGGTTTACAGTATTAAAATATTTATTCATTTACAATGTAAACATGCAGGAACTATGTATGGAATAACACATCCGGTAAATGACAGCTACGGCTTTCGTGGCGCGCGAGTACTAGTTAGGTATATTTCATTAAAACAGCGTTCAATTTCAGTCTTTAATGCTTGACTGGTCGATGACCGCTTGGGGTTAACCTGACACGTCAGTAAACCACACAGGTAAAAGTGAATAGGTTTTAAATCCCAAGACTGTGTCGCCCAATTCTAGATGAATATCAGGAAAAAACGCGTCCAAGATCGTCAATGTTGTACGGGTAGAATGGGAAGTGATAAACTCCTTCAGAAACTACAGGTTTTTGAGAGCAGTATCTTTTAGCTGGGGCTCATATCACCAACGAAATATGACAATATAGTGAGATAATATACAGCAATGTGAATATCTATCGCTTAAGCGTTATGGTTCTGAAGACAGTTCGTGTGTATTTTTGTTGGACGTCGTATTACCCTCTGTAGTAGTTGTGTTGATGGCGAAAATTATCCACCACTGAAAGTGAGAGTCAGTCGTTGGGGTCTCACTTGGCCACTAACATGGTCAAAAGCTATAGTATTACCGCTCGCTCTCTTTGGCAGCCAAATCTCCGAGGCATTTACTTCAGCGTACGAATCTCAAGTCATCTTTAAGATTTTGCAGCACCACGGTCTCTCCCAGACTATTTCATTTCTCTCATTCCGCAAAAACGAGACGAATTATAAATTATTGCAATTTACTTCACTCAAAAGTCCTTCTGAAAACTGCGACTTACTTTTCTGCCTTCCAGTTCCATTCATGATTTTCTATTATAAATAGCCTGGCCCTCTTACGAACATGACCTTTTTTTTTGTTGTTTTTGTTGGCTGCACTGGGAGTATGTTTCACGCAATCTAAGTACCTTTCAATGTTTACTATAATTTAATTCGACGAGAAAACTGTACCATTACAGTACTGATAAAATAGAAAGTTTGAATGAAATGTCCATTTTGGAATTTCTCCTGATTTTACTGGTCGACTTGTTTCCCATATGCCATTTTCTTGTAATTCTCATTAACAGAACGACACGCACAAAATTACACAGGTATAAAGTCCAATTCATTAGCTGCTTTCAATACGCCTATGCGAGTTGCATACGATTAAATATATTTTCATTTGGTTTTTTTTCTGTCATAAACGGTTAAGAAATTAAGTCTGGTCTTATACTGACGTTGTTTGCAAGGACGACTAACTAATAGTAAAGAGCTCCGCAAATGTATAGAGAAAACTTAAGGAATCGCAAATCTTAGTGGTATTATTAATAAACTTCTACTGATGATTTTTTTTTAGGCGGAATAAAAAAGAGAACCATGTAAAAGAAGTTAGTAGAAACCACTGGTAAATCGGAGTTTTCTTTATGCCCGTGCTGGAGAGGGCTGATAAATTTTTAGTGTGACTACAAATAAATAATGGCAGTTTTGTATTCATAATGATCGAGTGACAGATTGTCTTAGTGATTGCTCAAACCTCCGTTGACGTGCCATATAAACTTACTTTATTAATTAGACTCTCCATCAAAATCTGATCAATAATTTTGTGTTACCGACGTTCAACGAAACAAAGCAAAGACGGTCATGAGCTGAATTATTTATTTGTCAGCTTCTTGACATCGCAAAAAGATACAACGTATCCCACTTTTCTCGTGGCGTCAAAGGCTGCAATGAGTTCACACCCCAATTAAAATCCACAGAATTGTTGTAGAAATCATGGTCAACGAACGTAAAATTCTTTCTCGCAGTCGAAATGGTAAAATCCATTATTTAAAACTAACTAGCACTATGTTTTTCATCATTATAGTGGCCATTATTGTAAACTAGGGCTGTTGATATTTTAAAAAATATCGGATTTTCGATATATCGATATTTTAAAAAATATTTATATCGGATTCGATATATCGAAGAAAAAGTATCGATATATCGACCCTATTATAAAAAAAAAAACATGTTACAAAAACAAATCATTTTTAAAAAAGGGCGAAGTCTTGTGGCTATTTAATGATGAAGAGTTGTGAGATATTTTTCTGAATCTAGTTTTGATTTTCTGAAAAAAATGGTTTTTCATGACGTTACGGATAAATCATATTTTTTTAATTGTGATTTAGCCATTATACTACTACTTTACTAAAAGGAAAGGCATAATGTTTATGATTTACTCGAAGACTTGTGAATCCAGAAAGAGCATCGAGGGAAATCTAGGTTTTTGTGAGTTTAAAAGCTCAATAATGCAACATTGTAGAGGCATTTATTTAGGTTGATGTTCTATTATCAGAGTTTGCATAGTGACCAAGTCACTTTTTTTTTTACAAGTATTGTTTTATGTGGAATTTAATTTATTTTTGTAGGTTGATAGCTTATTCTGAGTCTTCTTACTTTTTTGGACCAAATGTTTGCACCTTAGCAAAGATTGTGTATCAGAATTTATCAATATTCCTGCTTACATGCAACTTTCATGTCAAAATACTTTCCCCGACAACGGACGCTCATGTAAAACAACGGGTTCGAGTCCGATTCGTTCTGTGCGAGCTTCGCCTTGTCTGCATTGTTACCATCGGTGTAGGACTACTTGTAACTTCCAAATTAAATGTAGTAACAAAGTAAAATTAATTGTGTTTTTTATGCTTCTGATCTTGTTGCATAGAATTATGATGAGAGAATGTCATAGTCATTTAAAAGAGTTTCAAATCCAAAAAAGTTCCAAACTAAGGTCGTGAATGAAGTAAAATTTTGCACCAAAACTCATGTCAGAAACTTCATTGGACATACTTTTCAAGAGCATGAACTCATGTTTTTTTCCGTTGTTTCTTCTACTATAAATGGAGAACTGCCTAAATTAATTGAAAATTTCCCCTTCTTTGATATTGCTTTGCAAATGGGTAACGCTTTACCATAATACAATTTTTTAAAGCTGAGATTCTAGGTGGTTGCAGGATTTAGGGCGAGGGGTGGGGGCAAACTGGGGTACTTGCTCTGGGCGATAACTTGAGGGGTGGGGGGCGGCAAAATCGTGTCCAACAATGCGTTTGGCAAACAGTTAAAGTGATGACATCAATGCGTTGGATATGTGAAAACTGCGACCAGTGAAATTTGCGGGCAACCTAAAATCTGCGAAATCTGCGGCCAATACCTCTTCTCTTTGTGTCATGCCGCGCTGCCCTAATCACTCTAAACGCCCCTTTAGACGACCCGACCTGGTCTCACTTAATCGTGGGCTGGAAGTTTTTACGTGAACAAATCATTTTACATTACACGCCCGAAACAGCCAAGTTATTATTGTTTGTTTTTTTTTTTAAATAGACACGCAAATGTTTCACAGGTTAAGTATTCTTTCTTAGACTTTTTTCGTACTCGTTACTGAAAGCTGAATTTTTTGCTGATCTGCAACACTGTTCGGAAAATCCAGTGCGGTACTAACTAGATCGGAGTGGCCGAGGTCGTCTAGAGGCGGCCATATACGATCGCTCCATCTGTCCCAATGGAACGATATCACTCCATTATCGTGTCGTCTGTGGGGAAATTTGATGTGGATGACGTTAACCCACAACTGCTGATGGTAGAATATTTTTTCCTACACTAGTTTCTTATCTGCTTAACGTCTCTCTAACAGCGAGGTCTTTAGAGAGGGAAAGGATGGGGGGCAAGGAATGGGAAGGAATTCGACCATGGCCTTTTGAAGGAAGCATCCCGGAATTTGCCTGGAGTGATTTGGGAAACCATGGAAAACCCAAATCTGGATGCCCAGACAGGGATTCGAACCACCGTCCTCCGGAATGCGAGGCCTCCTCCACTAGTAATGTGAGGCAAAGGGAGATTTTGCATGAAATCTACTACGATTCTGTATCTGCCTCGTTATTACAATTCTTTTCTACGTCTTTTAAGCAAGAATAAAACTTGTATTTTAATAACAGTTATAAACAATAAAACATCTGTAGTGTCAACCTACTGGTTAGAAACATTGGCTACAAACGTAGCAATCCGCTCAGAGTGCCGGCGGGGCGGCTTTTAACAATACAACCAGTTTGATCCTATTCTATAATAAACATACTGCTACAGCATTGTTGAGAATTCTGGCCGCAGATTTCACTGGCCGCAAATTTCACTGGGCGCAGTTTTCGCGATACCCAATGCGTTTGGCCAACAATCAAGGAGGCGATTCTCGGCTGATTCTCGGGGTCTGGCTGGCAACAATGTTTGAAGAGGCGGCAATCTCAGTTTTTCCCCGGCTTGAAAATATCCTAGAGCCGCTACTGTCAAGGCAGTTCCTTTGGCGTTAACAAATTGTTTTTTAAAGGCACCAATATATAATAATAAGTTTTTAGCATAGCGCTTTGTAAAGGCAATCCAAAAGTGGTAGATTCTTTTTTTAAATTTCTTATCTTAATAAATTTGTAAGTGATATAACAAAACTGGCTGTGACATAATTTTGGAGCTCAATTCTTCTGTTGGTATGGAACAAGAAGCGTATCCAATTCGCGCGAAATATTTAACTGTTGAGTGCCAGATACAGGCTTATAATTTCCGGGACATTTCTGGGTCTAAAAAGTATTTTAGCGGTATGTTTAAAGAGTGAACGAAAATGCAAATTACTAAAAAATTCTATTTTAGGTAAATATGCTATCAAATGTATATATAGCACCTCTTTTAAGTTTATTAATTAAACTATGGTAGAAAGTCAACATCAGGTATTATGAATCAAAAGGAAAAATTCTAAACTTAAAACAAAAATTAACCACCTCGTTAGGAATTTTTTACTTTGGTACAAAATCAACATCGGGTATTATCAATCAAAATCTCCAAAATATTAAACAAAAACTGAACACTTCTGTTAGGCTCATTAATTAAAATTAGGCAGAAAATCAGCATCAGGTTTTATCAACAAATAAAAAAAAATAGCATCTATCTTTTGCTAAATCAAAATCAACATCAATCAAAATAGATCTTAATCAACTACTTTTAAAATATTTATTATTAGATTTTGCCATTTTCATAAATATTTCTCCGTCACTGCTTTGCAAAACTGATAAATTTCTCAGCAAGAGTCTTCAAAATTGATTGAGTTTGCAGTTCAGCCTTGATCAAATCCATGAACGTTCTGTTTCGCTCTTAGTTCATAAATTATTCAAAGCGCTAAAACTTGTCTCGTAAAAGTCATTGCTTGTTGGAATTGAAAAAATAAAACCAATTTTTTTAAAAATATTCAAAATCATTAAAAATGCTTATTCTAAAGAAATTGGCCCAGATTTTATTGTTTGGAAAGTCTTTTGGAAGAACCTGAAAAACACGTTTCAGACATGTGAACTCTGTATAAAGGGAGTTAATGTTAACTGCGTCTAGAATTTTCAAAGTCCCAGAAAATTCAAAGAGTATTTTCCTGTCAGTTTCAATTCCTCTGATTTAAGGGACATTCCATCCTCCCGCTGCGAGCATGTGATACTTGGCTTGGCCTCATGGCCACCGTGGTGAACAGAGTTTGAGAAAAAAACTAGTACACACAAATTCCGGGACAGTAACGCATAATTCCTGGACACGAGATCAGACACAAAATTCCGGGACATTCCCGGATTTTCCGGCTATCTAGCAACCCTACCCATTCCTGGTACATTACGATTAGTTTCTTTTGCATTGATTGAAGACAAATTTTAAAAACTTTTCAAAATGTCCAGACAAGAATTCTAATGAATATTGAATGAGTTATTTTACCTTCGTTTTTTACTTCTCCACAGGCCCGCCGCTAGCTGTTTGAGCGCCCGCGTTCAATAGCGATTATGCCGCCAGTGGTGGATATAGGAAATTCCCGAACCGGGTCAAAAAACTTTGAGATTGCCGCCCCCATTGTTGCCATCCCGAGTGTCGCCGCCGACCGCCCGAAGCAGCTGTTGAGCTAAAAAAAAAAAAAAAGGGTCGCCCGCTACATAATGTGCTGCCTTACACGCCTGCTTACGGCGACGCTGCTTCTCCATGTGCTCGTATCGTTCATTGTTTCTTAAAATTCTATCTATGAAAATGTATTGCATGTGCAACACAGGTAATCGTTTTCCCTCCAATAATAACTTGGAATATTCTACGAGGAAAACGGAAAATAACCACTTATTTTTAAAAAATATCGGAATCCGATATCCAGATTACAATATCGATAGATCGATATATCGTCCAAAAAATATCACTCATAAATATCGATATTTTTAAAAAGAAATATCGATATATCGATATTTTATCAACAGCCCTATTGTAAACCCTTAGGAGTAATACGATCGGATTCATCGTCATTGGTGTTGAAGTACACACATGAAGGTTTGTTGATCTAGTATTGTGACGTGGTATTTTGATGTGTGTTTGTTTGAATTGTTGATTGTGTGTAATCAATTGTAGTGATTGACTATTTACGAGTGCGCGACTTCGAATACCGCGTATCGGTCATTCATTTCGTAGATTGCAGTCGAGTGCTTTCCATCGTGTTTTTACGACGAAGCCGAAAAACGCATTGAGCTGCACGGGCAGCTCCGCCGGGCCGCGTCCGCCGTCGCGTTCGCGATCGTCGGCTTCCGTGCCGCGCCGTTCCGTGCGTGTCGCGTCCGCGACATCGGTACCTAACGAAAGTGACGTCTAAGCCTGCTGCGGTTGTTACTATTACTCGAGTGCGTGGTGACAGTTACAACGTGGAGATAGAAGCAACTCACGCCCCACCAGAGGATCAGCCAAATGACTTTCCTGTGACAACAAAGGGCCAGCACAACACGCCCATGTCATCATCAGCGGCGTCTATGCCGAACTCTACCGACGCTATGGACTTGGTGGAGATTGCAGACCTGGACTCAACACCTACTACGGAATGTGTAGTGGACTACACAGTGATGTAACACGAGCAAGAGGCCTCCATCTCACGTAAGCGTGCTGCAGAGAACACTTCAAATGATAAAGATGACACACAGTCCAAGCGGGCTGCAAAAATTTCTGTGAAAACCAAAACCAGGATTCCGACTCCTCAGCTCAAATCCGACCGAAGAAGAGCAACCAGAGATGCAGAACAAGACGCAGACAAGTGGCGTAAGCCACGTAGACCTGCTACTACCGCTCAGCTGAGCTCCAATACTGCCAATGCTCCCAGAACGAGTAACTCTTTCTCCAATCTCCCCATAGAGACAGAGCAAGTTATGGAAACAGTGGAAGCAGAACAGACAAAGGCTGTTAGGGAGTCGAAGCCAGCACCCCTTATAGTGTCCTTCAAAGAGGATTATAGAAACCTCGATATGACACTGAAGAAGCTTTGTAAGCACGAGTACCGCGTCAAACCTGCGGGACGCGAGTTATACAAGCTCTTCCTCAAAACTAATGCCGACTATCAAGCCGTCTTGGGCTATGCGTCACAAAACAGCATACCATTCTACACCTTCCCAACGGAAGCTGATAAAAACCTGAAAGTCGTGTTACGAGGACTCCCATTCAATTTCTGCACGGAGTACATCAAAGAAGAACTGAAAGTGCTAGGTATAGTGACGACGACAGTCGTTCGTCTGCGTTCACCAAAAACGCGACAGGAAGTACCACTGTTCCTGGTAGTCCTCTCGGATACCACCGAGAATAGAGCAATTTACAAAATGACGTCTCTATGCTCAGTGATAATCACCACCGAAAAATTACGTAGCACTCGAGGTCCTCCTCAGTGTTACAATTGTCAGGGGGTAGGACACGTATCCCGGCACTGTGTTATGCCGCTCAAATGCGTCAAGTGTGCGGGCGAACACCAAACGCGTCAATGCGCTCTCCAAAAAGGAGAAACCTCTCCTAAATGTGTCAACTGCGGCGGTGATCACGTCGCAAGCTATCGGAAATGCACCGCTTTCAGTAGATTTAATGACAAACAGAAGGCAAACAATGCCTCCTACGTTGCCATTCTTAAGAAGAGGCAACAACAGAAAAAGAAAAAGGAGGAGGAAGAGGCAGCAGCCTCCAACAAGGGCCAGAACAACCCTGAGCTGAGACTGGGTAAAACCTACGCAGAAGCATCAGTTGGTGCTCATGAAAATGGGAGGGATCAACAGAGAGACTCTTCTGCCCAGGCAAAACCTCCGAGCAGGATGAAGAATTGAAGAACCGCCCACCGGATGAGAACACCCGAAAGGATGACGGCTCCATCCTCTTAAACATGGTGCAGTCACTATTGCAGACGGTGACTGCATTATTTCAAGACCTACCCCGACAGATGGCGGAGGCCGTTAGGATGGCAATAACTGCCGTACAACAAGGTAACCAAGAACGTCATGGCTAATTCCATTGAAGACTTAACCATTTGCATATGGAACGATAATGGCCTCTGGCGCCAGATGGGCGAATTTAAGGAATTCCTTAGGGAGGAAGGCATTAATGTGTGCCTCGTGAATGAGACTCATCTCAAGCAGGGGATCAAAGCTGCTGCCCCCAACTACTCCTGCTATAGGTGTGACCGCGGTCTTCGTTAGGAGCGCCATTAAGCACTACCAAACAGTATTACCCCGCATGGAGACCATAGAAGCAACCGGTGTCGCTGTCGAGAAATGTCTGGGGAGACTTGTGTTTGTTGTTGTATACCGACCACCAGGACGCCTACATGAAGGGGACATTTCTGCGCCTCTTAGTCTGCGCGGCAATCTGTTTATTGCGGGTGACCTGAACGCCAAGCATGTCGCCTGGAATTCACGAATCACCGACAATCAGGGAAGGAAACTCCTACGAGTGGTCGAGAACCACGATGCGGTAGTTTGTGGACCCACCGAACCTACCATCTATGGACGTGGCCTCCCTGATGTTCTTGACATCACCATAACCAAGGGCCTAAGACACAACATAGCCGTCACCACCAAAACGGTCTTGTCATCCGATCATGTCCCGGTGCTTTATTATATGGCGGCGGACATATCATCACGCAGGGACAGACTAGCCAGAAACTTACGTGAGATTAACTAGGAAGTTTTTAAGAACCTCCTCACACAGCGGATCGAATCTGCAGCGCCACCTTCTGCTACTGGCCCCTCTGCCGCCGTTGCTGTACTGGCTGACTGGATAAACGAGGCAGCAGATGCGGCTACCCGGCCGCGCCGTAACCAGCCTCAACGATCTCGACAATTGCCTTCCCACATCCGAGAGGCAATAGCAATCAAAAACCAACTAAATAGGGAGCGGCATCTCACTAGTGATCCGGCTACAAAGAGAGCGGTAAATCGCATACAGCGGGAGATCAAAGCGGAGGTAGAACAGTACAGAATTTCTGACTGGTCTAATTTCATTTCCACCTTGAATATAGAAGACGGGTCTGCATGGCGAGCCACGAAGGCCCGACTCCGCCAGAGGATAAAGATCCCACCTCTGGTTGTTGGAAACAGCCATGTCTGCGTCCCAGGAGAAAAGGCTGAAGCTCTTGCTGAGACCTTTGGGGCAAACATTAAACCAGTCGACGTCCCTAGAGACGATGAGCACATAAACTTCGTGGAGCGACGCCTGAGTCGCTTCCTAGTAGCTGTTCCTTCGGTGGAAGACCTCATACAGGAAATCACGGTGCAGGAGGTGACATCGGCCCTCGCGAACCTGAAAATCAAGAAAGCTGCCGGACCCGACGGGATTGGTGGAGGGATTCTCCGACAAATGCCCCCTACTGCAATCCTATACATCACGGAGTCTTTCAATGAAATTCTCCGTACAGGCGAATACCCGCAAACGTGGAAACATGCCCACATTATACCCATTCCCAAAGCGGGCAAGGACAGGAGGTCACCCAAGTCTTACCGACCGATCAGCCTGCTGCCTACACTTTCCAAAGTGTTTGAAAGGATATACCTTAAGAGACTGCGCAGAATCATAGACAACGAGAGGCTGCTGCCGGATGAACAGTTCGGCTTCCTACAAGGGCATTCCACCCCTCAGCAGCTCCTTCATCTTGCTGAAGAAGCCTTTGCCGTTTTTGAACGTCGCGAGTACTTCGGTGCGGTCATGATGGATGTCAGCGGAGCCTGCGACTCAGTGTGGCACCAAGGACTCTTATATAAACTTCTCACGCAAGGAGTACCACTTTCTCATGTTAAACTACTCAAGAGCTACCTGGAGGGACGAACCTTTCGAGTAGTCATGGATGGGGCCACATCCTTAATCAAGAACATCGCTGCAGGCGTCCCACAAGGCTCGGTCTTAGGCCCGGTGCTATACAGCCTCTACACTACTGATACACCTACTACAGCACGCGTTAAAAAAGCCCTGTATGCCGATGACACGGCCATGTTTTCCAGAAGTCTGAACGTCATCAATCTACGACGTCGACTACAACAAGCGTGCGACAATATTCAGGAATGGGCAACGAAATGGTGGATAGCCTTTAATGCGCCAAAGAGCCAAGCGATTGTATTAACTAGGAAGAAGGTTCCAAAAAACCTGACTCCTCTAACGCTCTTCGGCGAAGATATCAACTGGACAAGTACTGCCACCTACCTAGGTGTGAAAATGGACAAGAGAATGACGTGGAAGCCTCACGTCACCAACGTCCGCGCAAAGGCATCTGGGAGAATGAGAATTATATGAAAAATTTCAAAAAACTGGTGACCCTGAAATAGGATAAAGAATATTAGAAAAACTGAATGAAGGGAGGAAACAGAAATGGAAAGAGCTAACTTCTCAAATGAGCTTTACTTACTCCAGTAGAAATGCATGGACTCTCCTTAGAAAACTGGGTGCAGCCTCAAACATGTGCAAAGAGAAGCCAGGAATTACTCCAGCTGAAATGGCATTGCACATAAAAACAAGAGCTGACAAAGTCCCAATAGATCCTGCCATGAAGAAACAGATGGAGAAAGAGATGATTGAAATGGATAACTTACCACCCACTCGTCTTAAATCCAGAAATCCGGTATCGCAAGATGTATTTGACTTTGATGTCATGGAAAAATGGCGACAAAGCTGGAACTCCGCATCTGTAAAACATTCAGATATTAAAGATCCCACAACTGGACTTCCAGGATTCCATCTAAATAGAGACCAATGGGTCAAACTAAATCGCCTAAGAACAGGCCATGCGAAATGCAACGCCATGCTGTATAAGTGGGGTCTTCAGGATTCTCCTGCATGTGACTGCGGTGCTCCTTCCCAGAGTCTGGAGCATATTATCAGGGAATGCCCTCTACGGAAGTATGATGGACCATATGAAGATGTTTTTGGAGCTACAAATTCCTTCTTAGCATGACTGGAAGAATTGGACATCAGCTTGTGAACGCTACCAACGTTCTTGTCATTGTTTATATTTATTATTGTATTAGTTGCTTGCCATACGACAAAAAAATAAACCACTCTTCAGAACTGAGGCCGCAGCTGGGAATCCGCCTCTATGTTGCGCTAGTCAGGCCAATACTGGAATACGCAGCAGTTGTCTGGGGGAACACTGCTGCCTCCAACTTACAGCAACTGCAAGTTGTACAAAACAGGGCCATAAGACAGGCATATCATCTACCGCGTGAGACGAGGACACATGTGCTGTAGAGATGGGCAGGTCCGAGATTTTAAAGGAGTCGGGTCCGGATGTACATCCAGCGCTGCGGACCTGCATCCGGGTTCCGTGTCCGCGGACCTGTATGGGTCCGGCTCTACAATCGGGCGGGCGGAGTGAATGGCGGAACTGGATCTGTGCGGACCTACATCCAGTTACGTGTCCGGCGGAGCTGTATGGGTCCGGTTCTACAATCGGGCGGACGGAGTGTATGGCGGAACTGGATGTGTAGGGACCTACATCCAAATACGTGTCCGGCGGATCTGTATAGGTCCGAACCTACAATCGAGCGTATGGTGGATACAAATCCTACCAAGGAGAACTGCAGTATGAGTTATATCGTGTTCTGCCATTAATTAATGAAATGAAAGAATATTAATTCTGATAATTTTTTTTTATTTTTTTCTGAAACTCACAATTGTACGTAATATTATAAAATCATAGCATAATCAGACTTGATAATGATAAAAGTAAAATTTCTGTAGGCTTCTATACGAATAAAATGAAATCATTTCTTAATAATGTTTAAGTTCCACTAAATTTTTTTTTTTAAACAATCGAAAGTCTTTGTTAACTGTTAGTTTTTTTACTAAAAATTAAATTATTCAAGACTCAACATTTTGAGATAATTCTTGCCTTTCCACAATATACGAGCTTAAGAAACAGTTTATTATAAATGAACAAAAAACAAAATTGCAAGTATAACGTATTCTAAATTGTGAGCGAGAAATTACGTGAGATTTGTTCCTATATTATGTATAGTGTTTTGCTCTGTATACTATGTGAAACTGTTTTGATTGAGTGAATAAAACGTTGTCGTGAGTGCTAAATCGAGTGCTATACAATGCATTTTAATCAAACAGTAATATTTATGTTTTGCCAACTACCGTAACGTGTTTTTGGTGCTTTCAAAATGTTTATTTTATTTTGTGCAATTTTAGAAACTTTTAATTTCTTTGTAATTTTATTTAATATTATTTCCAATTTAGTTGAAACTATTTTTAAGCAAGATTTAATTCTTATTAATAATAACCAATCGTTTGAGCCATTGTTAGACGTTCTAGAAACGGCTGGATGTGAGGTTTTTCTTTTTTCAATGTCGGATTATAAAATATTTCTGTAAAAGCGGCCAGCACAGTCGCTCGCAATAATGCCACATAATCATTTATATATATTACTAGCTGTTACCCGCGACTTCGTACGCGTGGATTTAGAATTTGATTTCTAGAACTGGATATGCAAAGCTGAAAATTATCTAAGATGTCCCAAACAATACTGAGTCGGCATAATATAACGGGAACGCCATCGATAGACCATTCTACCGTCGAACCTGTGTCATGACCAAAACTGTTATTCATATCGGAAAAAAGTATCCTATTTCGTTCCTAAATATACAAAGTATTTCCTTGTCATCGGTATACACATAATTATATTCGTGAAAACGTAAAAAAAAAAGATGGAGACTTACTTTCGCATATACAATATTGTTAGTTTAGATCACACAAAAACTACCTGTGGAATCAGTACACCGTGAATAAAGTAAACGCTTTCTACCGCCAAAGATTTGCCAGATCATGGTATCCTTACTATAAAATCCTAGGCCCTGGCTCAAACTATGAAAAACAATTCATAAAAATACTTGCCGTTAGTGGGATTTGAACCCGGAGCAGCTCTATAGTTTAAAATAGGAAGCGAACTCGTTACCACTACGCCAGCCCAACATTGCTTAACAGCATTTCGCATTACAGATATAGATGCGTTTATCTTTCACAGTTGAGATAGTTATCATAATTTAATGACAATATGTTATTATCTATACATAATATAGTATCCCATCTCGATCCTAAAGTCAAATTTCATCATGATCGGAGTATCCTTTTAGCCCAAGGAACGTAACAAACAGACATAAAGACAAACAGAGTTACTTTCGCATTTATAATATTAGTGTAGATATGTATAATGATCCTTGGAAACTCTACGAATCGTGTTTCTGCAATAAAGAGATGTTAAATGTATTATCTAATTTGTCCTTAAGCCCTCAGAATTAAGAACGTAAAAAAATTCTAGAGACTTTGTGATTAGTCAAACTGAACGTTAAAAGTTTAATAATACTGCAACGCATTAAAATTACAAGTTAAATTATAAGTCCATTCTTATTTAGCACGTTAAACACTCCTCACCTTAGAAGCATGAACCCGACCAATAGAAAAATACTACCGGGTTTTAGCTACCCATTGACATTTAATAGTTATTGTAATTATCTACTAGTAGTCAGACATTAAGAAATAGTTTTTCATTTATAATCTCATCTTTAAACAGAACTGTAATCCAATCGTACAGTAAATGACATTAAACTCTTCAGAACATTTATTTCAAATCGGAACTGTAATGAAAATTTGCATTCCAGCTCCGCGTTGCAGGTCCGGCCGTGGTTCAACCTCTGGCCACTCGAGAACTGTGGCGCTATTATACAGGTCCGGCTGGAAGCAGATCCGACAAGCCCTCGGATGTACATCCATCCCTCGCGCAAGTGATACGGGTCCGCGGAACTGCATCCATCCGGACCTACCCATCTCTAATGTGCTGCACCAAATAAGTGGCCTATCCAAGCTTCGCGAGAGGTTTGAACTGCTGGCAAGACAATTTTATGCCAATAATAAAAAAATCTACCAATCCGCTGATAACCGCTCCTGGTGCGGATCCAATATATGACAACTCTCTCAGGTGGCCAAAGAAACTACTGGACCACTAATTATGCACTAAAATATAAGAACAATGACAAAATCACCGGATACGACAAATACAGATAGATACGAACCGTTTTGATAATGACAACCAATAACATAAACTGGAAGGAGATGCACTATAGCGCAAAAACTTCCCCTCAACCTGGGACTTAAGTTTTCCCAGTAAGGAATGTCACTGCTGCTGCTGCTGTTTTTCATCATTACTAGACTATAGAACTCGAATAATGTGTGTAGTATGATGCAATTTTGTGTTATCAATGAACCAGGAAGCGCTGTAACTTAAACTAACCACATATCATCGACTCCTGATGGAAGATGATCTTGGTGATGTCTGCTGCTTTCCTAGTGCTTGACGCCCTCGCGGTTTGACGTCAACGAGGCCTCTTGCTCCATCGTTTCCTCTACGTTGCTGCTTGGGCTCTGGGGACTGTAGAGCGTTCGATGAAGATTTGCAAAGTACTCATCCTCCTTGAAGTTCTTGGAAAGGACGAGTGGTAGTTGGACATGGCGGGACCAGTCTTTCTTTTTCGAGATGATGGGCTTGGTGTTTTGTGCTTGTGCCGGATCTGAGAGGGTTTGCTTAAGTTCCTTGATGTTCCTGCTAGGGATGTCCCACGCAAACAGCATTTCCCCGGTTTTGACTCGGAGCTGCACATGGATCGGGGTTTCGTAGGCGTAATAGAATCTCTCCTACAGTCTCGGTGTTAAGGGTTTGAACTTGTTGCCTCCACTCTTAAAGTAAATAATGTTCTCCTCATTCTTGAAAGAGTCGTGATCGATGATAGCGGCTATCGGTGACGACAATGACATCCACGATGAATCGTCCGCTCATGGCACTTCCAACCAGGAATACTCTTGATGATTCGAAGCAGGGGTGACGTACGGAGTGGGCCGCTCATCGGCGCTATCTTCCGACGAATGGCGTGGCGTACTTGCTTCGGATGCGTGGGTTGCTTCGGCGATGCGTCCTCTTGGATCGATATCGACTCCGCTCGGTGCGAAGGGCCTGACTGCAGCGAGGCAGGATGCTGCTTCCAAACCATACTGGCGTTTGACCTATTTGCGTGAGAAGCCCATCAGGACGAGCAAATATTGGCACATACATGCTCATTACCAATCCAGCAGCTGGTCACCTGTGTGAGCCAAGAAGTCCTCAAAGAAATCAAGAAGTTCCTAGAAACTAGGAACATAAGATACAGTACTGACTTCCAAGAGAACACTTGGCATTCAGCAACGGCTATTCAACAAGAAGAAGCCGCTCCAAAAGACCCCACAAATATGGATGAGGGAACACTCCAAGGCGGCAATTCATCCTCACCCTCAGCACCAGACAGGAGCGAGCCTAGATCAACCAAGTCCACCGCCCCGGCCAGCAGCCATGTCAGGTTTCCAACAGCCAAGCCAGTCGTTACAATCCACGAAGTAAAGATTCGTCACGTTCGGAGCTCCGAGAACAGGTGGATGCCAATAACCCAACAATTATTTCGATGCCAAGGGTTCCAACACCGAGCAGTCGACTGCCGAAACTAAGTGCGGTGTGTCCGCTGCGGTGAAAGCCAAAGCGTTCTGGTCTGCGCACACCCACGTGAAGACACGCCGACGTGCGCAAACTACGGCGCTGACCACGCCACCTGCTATGTGGAGTGCCCCGTCAGAAGGAGATTACAGGCCGCCGCAAGCAGACAGCCCCAACCCGGCCGCAGCCGAACAGCAAGAAGAGGTAACGAAACAGAGGCTTCCAAATATCACCAATTCAGCGGGCCTACCGGTCGATAGCATTCACAATCGAGCTGGAGGCCACCAACACATTCGACAACCGGAGCAGTGGGTCACCCGAAGCACCGATACTGCAACTATTACTTCAGAGAGATACAGCCACGAAACAACCAACTGGGGAACATCATCCATCTACTAACGTAGTTGATCGCGATGATGATCCCCACCTGACGCAAAAAAAGAACCATTTACTCCGAGCGTCATTAGGCTGCGGCTAAACGTGTCCACACGATCTGCTGCCTGTGCTGTCTGTCTCCAACGAGCTATATGCCACTTACCCACACCATTCCACGTTTTAGCCACGCACCAAGCACGAGGAGGATTGATGGGGGAATCTTCTCTCTGCAAAAAGGACCGCTCCATAGAACTTCAATCAAGCTTAGCTCAACAAATCGGTCGTAGGCGCCGCACATTGAGGGGGGTGCGACGACCGAAGGCTACCCATCCAGTGCTGAGTCCCTATGCATACATCTGTCGTCAACTATTCTTAGCAAAGTCATGTCGTCAGATCGTCTACATCTTCGGACAGCGTGGGAACAAACGTCTTACGTCACGGAGTCGACCATCATCTCCGCGTCCGTCTACTAACTCTCCATGTAGCTGCCTGGTGCCCTAGCCAATCAGAAAGCATCATTATATTTTTGACCAATCAGGATCGCCGTTATTACAACCAACCACATCTTGTCTTGGAGTCACCTTTGCAGGTTATGGAGCTGCTATGATGGGGCGTGCTTCCACGTCCTGCTAGTTCTGCGCTGATTTTATCCATCTAAGTAACATTATCCCGCGTAATGTTGCTACTCCTACGTTCCACTCTCGGCTTGGCGAGGTCTTCGCGGGTGTTGGGGAGCGCTCCGATTTCCTTCGCCGCGAGACTCTGCTACATGTCGTGCAGTTCAGAAGATTATGGAGGAGGGGTGTCTTCTCTTACACCACGACGCTCCTTCAATATATCCATGCACAACTCGTCTACGTCACATCAAAAGAAGATTCAAGACCCTCGCCTTCAAACCAGCGACCGGCGGAAACTAAAAGGTGACGCCGATAAGGGAAACCCCATCGCCCTCGCAGAAAGGCGAAACATACCCGCAGTACAGTCTTTCCCTCTCGTAAGAGTAACCACCAGCAAACTCCCCTGTCTTATGGGAAGGCCCAGTAATACCTATCACCGTCAACTATGCAGGAACTTCTGCGAATTACTGGCTCTGCTGGGGCGAAACATGAAGCTGCCCATGTTCAGCTGGCCAGACCATCAGGGGATGAAGATTCTTCCATCCTGACCTGACGACTTCGAAGCACTCATCCGGATCCTACTGCAAAACTACATGTCATATGACATCATGACTCCTGGTCGCGTGAAGAAGAAGTCACATGCCATCATGCAGACAGAAGACAAACCAACGACAGCAGTGAAGCCGCACTCACGTAAACTGTTACAGTGTTTCAAGTGCAAGAACTTCTGGCACCACGCTAGCGAATGTACTCAACCTGTCAGATATGTTCGCTGTGGAGGCGGTCACGAACTCGCCACCTGCTAGAAACCCCGCGATGCACCCTCTTCCTGCATCTGTAGGTCTGGTGGACACGCAGCTTCTTACAGAGGTTGTGGATCATGGAAGCTACAACATAAGAGGCATCCATAGCAGCGCCGGGGGACCACTACAAGCACACAAGACTCCAGGGCCTCGCCGCTGGAGACCACTCGGCACCATGCAACTGTCATCCAGTAGTCCTTAGCAGAGAAATAGTCTCCGCCATTTTGAATCCAGCCGTACCGAGAACAGAGGTACCCAGTTGTTCAACAGCCACAGAAGCAAGAAGTTTCGGACACAGAAGACGACTCATGCAGGGGAGCTTAACAGTGGCTACAGCAATAGTCGTCGACCTGCAGCGACCGGTCCAGAGCTTCTCGCGACGGCGAAGAAGTCCGCTACACACCACTATCGACAACAGGCGGACTACAAAAACACCAAAAACAGGAGCTTAGGCTTTATAATGTAGCTGCTTCATCAACAAACCATGTTACTGACGGAAGTCATAACAAGTTACGCAAATAACCTGACACCACCGTGAAGATGAACCTACTGAAAACTCGTGAACCATCTAATTACTGTTGGAGGCAATGTCTTCGGACAATATCCTCCACCTCCACCTGCCTATAAAGAAAAGGCAGTGATGGTGCTGTGTCGTCATGCGCATAGTCGAGCCCGCCAAGACCGTATTCAACCACCGGAACTACTGTCCGGTAGTACTACTATATGCGGCTCGAGCATTTGACTCCCTTTGGCACAGCGGACTACTTTATAAGCTTTACGACCAGGGACTCCCCGGCCCGCTTGTGAAGCTAATTAAAAGTTACATCAATGGAAGATCCTTCAGAATGAGAGTTGGGAATGAACTATCTTCTGGCCGCCCAATCAATGCAGGTGTGCCGCAAGGGTCAGCAGTAGCGCCGGTACTGTACAACCTTTATAATGCCAACATCCCTGCTCCAGCAACAGCTCACACAGCCCTATACACGGAAGAGACGGCCTTCTTCACCGCGCATAGATGTAAAGCTGCCGCCATCCGGCGTCTACAAGAAGTACTTCAACAAACTGAAGACTGGGCCAGGTGGTGGAAAATTACCATAAAATCGACCGAGACCCAAGCAATAATGCTGACGAGACGTCTGGGGAAACGTGATTGCCAGCGCAACCAGACAACAAAACTACGACTCCACGGAGAGGACATTGAGTGGTCAACCACGGTAAAATACCTTGGTGTGACGCTTGACTCCAGGCTCACATGGAAGCGTCACTTTGAGGAAACCCGACTCATAGCCGCAATGAGGCCGAGGGAGCTGCACCCTATTCTAAATATGGACTGCGAACTGGCAGCCAATACCGGATTGAGCGTATATTGCAGACTTATAAGACCGGTAATTGAGTACGCGTGTCCCGTATGGGGCTACGCCTCCAGGTCCTCTATAAAAAGGTAGCAGACTATGCAGAATCGTGAGCTTCGGCGAGCACTATACTTGCCTCCCCGGTTTCCCACAGCTGACCTGCACGAGGCGGCAGATATTCCGATGCTCGAAGAAAGGGTCGCACAGATTACAAGATCTTTTTACCGAGCTTCCAGATACTCAAATAATCCCTTGATTGCCAACTTAGGGCATACCACACATTGTACGACAAGCATAAGAGACAGCTGTCAGTACTGACATATAACTAAAAATAGACCCGAGAAAACCAAAAGACACACCAAAAGTAATGCAACTGACCTTTTAACGTTTGAAGGAAGTGTCATCAGACAAACCCTTCGGAATAAACTGCTTAAGAAGATGAAGCAGTAAGACCGGCGGCGTCCATATTAAGGGGTGTGGTATGGGACGACGAAATTCTTCTACTCCAGGGCTGGGTTTCCAACCAGTCGTTTGTCGTCGGCATAGCAAAGTTCTGTCGTCAGACCAACGCCTGATTCCCCAAAGCAGCGTCGGACAAACAGCTTCAAGACCTGGAATCCATCCACTCTACAACGCCATACAAATATTAAGGTCCTCCACATATACAATTGGCCACTATCATCTACCATTCCACAATCATTTCTATTACCATTCCAACTAATCTTATTTCCAATCCATACCATCACTAAAATTATTGTAACCCAATATTTTTTCAATAAAGAATAAATGTTCTCCTGTTAACTTTAAGAAAACTATTGGCTGAAAGGGCCCAACTGGCCCTACAACAGCCCCGCCCCCTGGGATTCACTCAGGGAAAATCGAAACATTAAAAAAAAAGTATCATCCGGAAGCCGTCCTACCTA
>JARYHS010008074.1:104147736-104178915 GCA_031002005.1 Vandiemenella viatica | reverse complement strand
TTTTATTCAATAATGAAGACTTAAAAACACGTGGAATAAATGTCAACAGCTATTAACGTGTATTACTTGCGTGATAACATGTATCCATCTACCCACATTTCGAGTGATTTTTCTTCATTTCTACGTATTTCGAAACCTACGTTATACACTTTGAATCAAAATATTATCGCCTAAGGAATGTGTGTACCAAATTTCATACCGATAGGACAATATTTGTAGGTTCCGACGTATCGGCGTGGAGCCCAAGTTAGGATGTGAGTGAGAATTGCATCAAACCGGTCGAGAGACTAATCTCATGAAAAGAAACCAACCTCTGCAATGTATAAAAACTGTGTTATAATGCAGCGGGTATTTGTTCAATTTGGTATAAGTTAAGCATTACTTTCACTTACCTGAACATCCGAACCGGTGATTACTTGAACTATGGTTAGGTCCGTACTGCTCGTTTAGCCTCTGATAGCTGCCTTCTAAAGAATTGCTTCGTTTCCACGGTAACTGTCTACCACCACGAGACTAGTGACAATAACAAGACTGATTATTCGTAACCCTACTAAACGGTCAAAACAGGTGATTCTTCGAACTCGTAAATACGACAGCCTGTTATTAACTGTACGAAAGAAAATATTTGGATTCTATTGAAGAAAATTACTCATACTCTTTCAAAACGGATTTATTCAGGACAAAGTATATCGTAACTGTGACCTTAAATGTAACTTAAACTAAAATAATTACTGTATACTGAATTTCTACGTTAATTAAGACAAAAAGAATTAATTTTATCCATAATTCGCTATATTGACGTGACTGTTTTAATCAGACAAAAGGTAGAATGAGAAACAGCCTTCAGTCACTAGAATACAACTTTTATGGTATTACACAATGCATTTCGGACCCTGTGGATCCATCTTCAGGTTACTATGGTATTTACATTTGGTTTTAAATTTTCCTTAAGCGAGATTTGTTCCTGCGCTGAAAAATGATTTCAAGTAAGTGACGAGAACACGTTTATTATGAGAGAAAATACAAAAAATGAACTGTTTTGTTGTGCACCTTATACGACATCGTGTCTAGTACAGTGCTCCGCAGTAAATATGTATATATTACCAATTATTAAGCACCTCGTCAATTCTGATAAGTTTTTCACAATGTCTTCATTTTTTGTATTTTCTCTCATAATAAACGTGTTCTCGTCACTTACTTGAAATCATTTTTCAGCGCAGGAACAAACTTTACTAGGCACGAATCTCGCTTAAGGAAAATTTAAAACCAAATGTAAATACCATAGTAACCTGAAGATGAATCCACAGGGTCCGAAATGCATTGTGTAATACAATAAAAGTTGTATTCTAGTGACTGAAGGCTGTTTCTCATTCTACCTTTTGTCTGACAAAAAAAAAAAAAAAAAAAAAAAAAAAAATGTTATCATACCATTATACGTGCACAAATGCTGTTTCCTGTATGTCATACAAGAAATTATACCTTCAGTTTCCTCTAAAACTGAAATTTAGAGTACGGAGCTAAGGTATGATGACATAAAGATAAATCTGTTGTTTACGAATATATATTACATTTTCTATAAACCAAGGCTACTGATTACAGTATTAACGTGTAACGACATAATAGATTTTATCTGGAAGATGACAGATTACAAAGAAATATCAGTAGGAATCTGGACTTACCGTACATTTTTATGTTTAGTTTGCTACACTACTCTCCGCACGAACATACGAATATGTCGAGAGAACGGGCCTTCAGTGTCGGTTATAGGATGTTTTTCTTCCTCAGTGAGTTCACTTTGCTGCTTGTGCCACAGTCAACACGACCACGCTAATATCTGCTTACACCCTGAAACCACAAAAATCAGGTATCTTCTTGTTCTTTTGTTCATCAGGAATTTGAAGTACTTCGAAAGTTCTTAGCATAATATATGGTTAGTACATTTTCGGGAAGAACTGTTTAAGAATAGACTGAGATGATAAAAAGATAGATCAACCTTGAAGGATGTAGAAACATTAGGACACTTGTCCACATCAAATAACGAAAACACCTTCTACTTTATTGTATTGAGCAATTCAGCTCGTACACCATGAGATGATTTGATTAGAGGGTTGGAGACAAGTAACGGGAAGAAACCATTCCGCATTTTGCATGGATGATTTCGATATACCATTGAAAAACCGAAATCTGGTTGTTCGGGTCGGAAATCGATCCCGAGTCCTCCCGGACGGAACTCCCGAATAACAAGCCCGCCCCCTAACATTGAGCAACTGATTGCAGTGATTCTAACAAAATAAAGTGTGATTATTGAAGAAATGACAAAACATGGGAAATTATATCGCGCAACATTTTTAACGGATATTTTAATAGCAGCTTAATGAGTGTCCATAAACCACGTACTTCCATTTTGGCCCCCCCTAAACCTTCCCTCCCCCACCCCACACCCAACCCTCTTTTCGCGCGTAGCACGTAGCTTTTTTCCTTAATGATTTGACATATTGTACTATTTTCTCTTGTCAGAATCTCGTAAATTACATACGGAGATAATTAAATGACGGAAATAAATATTTACATGCTGTTATGTGTACTGTACCTCGTTTTAACTGTGACAACTAATATGAATTAAAAGCTGCGTGGCTAGGCTCGGATTCCCTCCCCATCCCCCCCCCCCGTAACTACCGTAGTTTTCCATCCAAACCCACCCCCCCCCTCCCCTAGAACGAGCCACGTAGTTTATGTACGTTCCCTTATCTCCAAGGTGTGTCAACTGCAAATCACCATGCAATTACGCTAGTTCCGTCTTCTAAAGGGCCGAACAGAAGATTTTTCGACCATACCTAAATATTCATATGGAAATATCGTTATAGGAGAAATCAAATTGCAGGGTTATTCTAATTTAATTTTTCAAAAGTAAACAGCCGTAGCTTCCGAACCAGCTGCAGTAGTGAGGTCTAGTGAGTTACACAATTTCGCGCATATCCTCAAGTTTAAATTACATCAGCTAGAGCGCGTCAATTTATGCTTAAATCACAAACTTCAATCAAGCTTTCTTTAGTAATCATGGATTTGTATATTGGTGCGGTTTCATGAATCGCGATCGGCCACTATTGTTCAAAGGAAATACAGAACCAAATACCACAAGGAGCACCGGCTTGCTACAGCCGTTTCCTTGGAACTAGGGGTGTTGCACATAGGAACCGTGGTCAAGATCGGCCACAAACCTCAGCTGAACACATTGAACCAGTGCGTCAGAGCTGTGCCCGTAGTCCAAAGAAAACAACTAATCGTGCCAGCTTGGAATTCGAGAGTCCCCAAACAAAAGTGTGCAGGTTTTTAAAGAAACGTGATTTTAATGATTTACCATTCCCGTCATGATGATGTCATTCTAATGTAATCAACTAATCACTTAATCACTAGTCAGTTTCTTCTGTATATTAATTCCAGCATTTTTCATATAAACCGAGAATTTAAAGAAGAATACAAGATCTCTTTAATAAAATAAGCGATATCTGGCGGTAAAAAAAATATTGTTACTTAGCATGGGATCTGAAGCTTCAATCAACTTCAAACTATTGCCCCAGGAATACCATTTTTGTGAAATTTTCATTTACGGGTTCAACAAATAATAGCAAGTGGCTTGTGTCTTGTCGCTAGACTATGGATGCTGACGAGTCATGTGGTATCTCCTAGATACATAATTTGTTAGTTCCAACATTACATGACCAAAAATAATAATAATTATAATCTAAATGCGGATACCGTATTTTCTCTAATACAGTTTGACTTCAGACGACTGATCATGTCTGGAGGTGTTGTCAAATGTATTGCATGCTAGAGGAAATCACATGTGTCTTATTCCTGACGCAAAAAAATCTTTAACTCATACAAAAAGAAGAAACATCGATATGTCATTTTCTCACCTGACTTAATATTCAAATGAAATTTAGTTATATTTACACAAAATACAATTTTCTTTCTGTGTCAACATTCGGAAAAATTATTTTTGTTCCACCTCTTTCAGTAAATCTAAACAAAATTCTGAACAGGGGGATTAATCTATTTACTACAGAAATATTTATATGAAAATGATGATGAATTTTTTTTTTTTTTTTTTTTTTTTTTTTTTTTTTTATTTTTTTTTGGCACCAGTATGGAGCCATATTGGCGTTCGACTAGACTAAGGTATCCCATAGCCTACAAGTGTTCAATATAGGTTCCTTTAAACACACGGCAGAAATCTCACTTGTAAGCGATTTCGTTCCAAATCTTAAGAATCATATCACCATCTATGGTTGCAACTGCTTCTGTTATTCGAAGTCGGAGGTCCATCCATCACATAATTTTTTCCTTTGACATTGAGCAAAGGAGTTATCCTTTAGAACAGGCTTATGTAGTTACTACTACCAATCTTGCATTTTCAGGGTACTAGCACTGTCGCGTTTGAATCTCTCTGCAGTTATATTTTAACAGGCCTAATAATTAATTCATCACATTGCACTTAATACGATCTCGAGAAAATGTTTCCTAGTTTACACTTTGGAAAAAAGCAAAAAAGTTGCTTTTAGCAATGCAAGAAAATCCCATGCAGATGCCATAGGAATAGTGAATAGTAAAGATCTGACCCATTTGGCCTCGAAAGGAAATATTAGTTTCCCCCTGTAGAATTTAACTTCAGTACAATTACAACTAAACACAATCGGTAATCATTGGGGACTGCCCACAAAAGTGAAAACTTAAAACTGGGAATATCAAACGCGCAACACGTCACACTTATAGCTACAGATATACTGTTAACATTAGCATGTTGATGACGCGAACTCATAAGATTCTGCCCATCAAAAAATCACCCAACGCGCCTAATGAAGTTTTCACTTGAAAAAGGTTTCACCGATTCTGGATACGATCTTTGAACCTTCCGGTGTGGTGGCCACCGATTGCTGCGAACTTATAACCTCTAATTCAAACGACTAATGTCAGATATATCACAAAAAATAACAAACCACGTATTTTATTGTTGACAATTTAAACTAATAAACGATAATTTCGTAAAATTATACAATTATAAAAATTATAGTCAAGGCAATAAAACCATTGTAGTATCAAAAATTAAAATTTAATAATTCGTAAATTAAAATTACTAACGTTCTCAATTCAATATACATATTTTTTACCTAAAATATCGATAGTGTATGCTAATAAACCCTAACTTTGAAATAAAAGTCAATTTTCACGTTTAGGTTTGAACTGCAAAATTTAAGGCTGTTATTGCAAACTTTTAAATAAAAATTTGGACAATATAAACTAATAATCAGTAATATTGTAATAGTAAGTATATTTTAACAAAAAATCAACATATAAATCAAAGTTATTTAAAATTTTGTAGAATTTTTCATTTTAAAACCCACGGAAATAATTATATCAAACAACTAGAAACCTGATTTACCACTCAAGTAAGATAACTCCTGAGACAAAAATGAAATACTAATTGCATCACGTATTTGAGAGGTTAAATAGGAGAAAAAAAAAATCCAGCTGAGACTGGGATTCAAACCAGAGACCTTCCATTCCCCAGCCACGCGCCTTAACCAACTGAGCAACCAACGCGGCACGTCGTACTGATAGCTACAAATATACTGCTATTACAACAAGTATATGACGCGAACTAAAGCGTGCAACGTAAATATCTTACCCGCAAACCCGTCAAAGCATGTCGGTGGCGCGAATTCAGAGATTTACACCCATAAAAAAGCCCGCATACAGACGTTTTCACTTCAAAAATTGTCCCAGGCCCTCACGGGGTGCGTATCTCACTTTCAGATGGAAGATAACATTTGTGTCCTCGAAGATGGACTTCCGGAAAAGTCTACTGGGCGAATATTGTAGGAAAGAACAGCTATGCGGTTTAACCTTTGGAAGCGCGTTGGACATCACTCTTCTTCTACCGTTATTCGGAGATCGTTCAGTTTATGTCATGCACCTTATACCGAGCGTGGTGGGTAAGGGGGCATCCATAAATTACGTGAGGTGAAATAGGGGGGGGTCCGGCGAAATCTCACCAGATCTCACCAAGGGGGAGGGGGGGGTATACGGAAATTTCACGTAAGATTTTGCGAAAAATTTGGGGACAGTAGAGCAAAAAAAAAAAAAGTTTACAATTTGCGGCAAAGTCGATTTTAGTAGGGTATTTTGTCAAAAAAGTTAGGGTGTGACCTAAAAAAAAAGTCTACAAAAGTTTCTAGGGGAGGGGTTCTCACGGACCAGATCTCGCCAGGGGGGGGGGGGGGGGTCCGGCCAGATCTCACGAAATCTCACCAGGGGGGAGGGAGGGTCCAGAAATCCGGAAAAACACCTCACGTAATTTGTGGATGCCCCCTAAGTGGTTAACGCTATGGCCTCGCATTCAGTAGGACGGCGGTTCGAATCCCCGTCCAAGCATCCAGATTTTGGTTTTCCATGGTTTCCCCAAATCACTCCAGGCGAATGCCGGGATGCATCCTCCAAAAGGCCATGTCCGAATCCATTCCCGTTCCTTGCCCCCCCCTCCTTTCCCGTCTCTAAAGACCTCGACGTCGACGATGCGTAAAGCTATATGAAAAAAAATTTCCCTTTACTGAAAACGTACACCATTAAATGTTGTACCTCCCTTTGCTAGCAACTCAAAAATATAGCAATCCGCTCTTACCAACGTAAACAGTGTTCTAAATCTGTACTAAATCAGATGAGAGGTAGGTATAGTAGCCAGGGCATTTCCTCAGTCGTGTCCTGTACCGTTAAATTTACAGCGTAAATTATTTAAAAGCAATAAAATGTATGGTCAGTGAGCCGTTGATACCATTTAAACACCGTTAGTTGAGCCTCTGTAAGCCAGATATTTGGGGGGGTATATCGTACACTGTGAGTGGTCGAGCCCAGAGTGGCATTTTACATTTTCGTTTCGAATTGAGATGTGGAGAATCCAAGATCAAAGAGAGGAATTATTATTTTAAAAAGCCCTGTGAGTGGTGATTTCTTTGTGTGGGCGCGCTCTCGTCTTCGCCACTGCGTGTGCGGCCGGGTCGTTCCGCCTCGTGGACTGTCGGCAGCCACTGCGGAGCGCTGTAATTATTGCCGCTGCCGGCTCTGACGCCATGAATATTCACCAGAGCCACGCTGCAGACGTCACTGCTGTCATGTAAGCTCACTGCCGCCGTCGCTGCTGCTGCGCCGCAAACCGGCACGAATATCGACGCGAACACTAGCCAGTTCACGAATACTGCTCGGTGCTCACCGGTAATGAACTGTCAGCGATATGCCCTCATGTTGCTTTGCGAGGCTTTTCTGATTTTGACGCTGACCTAGATAATGGTAATATGAGCGAGGATCAGAAATGAATGCATATGAGATATCTTAAAGGTTGACTCATTAGAAGATATGCTACAGAAAGGAAAAAAAAGATGGGGGGAGGAAAGAGAGAGAGAAAAAAAGACAGAAGTGTAAACTTAAAACTATGAATATCATATGCGGAGCACGTGATAGATATAGCTACAGATATGCTAAATAGTAATAATTCCATGTGATCGTAATGACCTGATGACAGGGTATCTACTGGCTGCGCATTCCGCCCCTGTCTTAGCCGCCTGTACCTAACCCGGTAGTGCTACCAGCTACAGGGGACCTATAGGTTAACGCGGAATCCGAATCACGGAAGTGATCTTGCGAACTTCACATACACAGCAAGCTGTGGCAGAGGCGAATGTAGCGTTAGGTGTCTATGAAAATCCCCGCCAAGACCAGTGACCTTTCGTTCCGCAGTTAGACACCTTAACCACTGAGCCACCAGACCGCTACAGATATACTGTTAACATTAGGAAAGCTCAGCGTAAGTTAAAAGTAATGTGGTCAGGTATCGAACTGCAGACATGTAACACCCCAAAATATCTGGGAGTGACACTCGATAGAACCCTCACATATAAGAAGCACTGCATGAATTGCTAAATGAAGATCTCTACAAGAAATAACTTACTGCGCAAATTAGTTGGATCACAGTGGGGCAATCAACCACAAACTATACGTACATCGGCAATGGCCCTTTGTTATTCTGTTGCAGAATATGCATGCCCAGTTTGGTACTCATCATCTCATACCAAACAGGTGGATGTAACCCTAAATAACACCTGTAGGCTAGTGACAGGTTGCTTAAAGCCTACCACAGTTGATAGGCTTTACCAGCTTTCGGGCATTGCACCACCCAGTATCCGGAGAGAAGTGGCTGCGAACAAGGAGAGGACCAAAGTAGAACGGGAAAGCGCTCATCCACTGCACGGCCATATACCACCAGTCCAGAGACTCAAATCCAGGAAAAGCTTCCTCAGAACATCACGGGAACTAATTGGGTCACCTGAAAAGGCAAGAGTACAGTTATGGAAAATGAGGGTTCCCAACATCTCGGGACCACTGACAGTTGCAGAGCGCTTGCCACCTGGTCATGAAGAAGACTGGAACGTCTGGCGGTCTTTAAATCGATTGCGAACAGGAGTGGGCAGGTCCAAGGAAAACCTAGTGAGATGGGGTTATACTGATACTACCAGTATTAAATGCGAATGTGGAGAAGACCAAACTATGAATCATATGCTCGAGTGCCCTATGTGCCCATCATCCTGCAACAACGAAGACCTGTTTCAAGCAACGCACAATTCGATTGAGGTTGCGAAGTACTGGGCAAAGTGTGTTTAAAGTTGATGATTTACAAAATGTATTTAACTGTGTATTTTGATGTTTTTGACACGAGAATAATAATAATAACTAGAGATCGCCCAGTGGTCGAAATTCGACCATAATTCATTAAGTTAATTAGTCTTTTTTTTTGTAACAGAGTAATAATTATTGCAAATAGCTTTTTGAATTTGTTCTATTGCGTTTGCTGCAAGCATAACTATATCATATACTGTACACATTGATGTTTTTGGATGCGAGGATGTTTCTAAAATCACATCAATTGTAAATAGTTTTTTTGAATTTGTTCTATTGCGTTTGATGCAAGCATAACTATATCATATACTGTACACATTGATGTTTTTGGCTGCGAGGGTGTTTCTAAAATCACTTCAAATGTGGGTAGATGTACACATGTTATTAAGCAAGAAATACACGTTATTACATGTCGATATTATTTCTGTGTGTTTCTTACTCTTAATTCTTGGTCCAGGCTGCATTTCAACCTAACCACAAGTGCTATTAGTTACGGTAGACGCCATGCAATATATCTTAGCACTGAAAAACAATATGTCAGCCCGCACAGAGAAATCGTAAATGTTACATGATTTTCTATTTGCATATGGAAAGCAGTTTTTATTCAATAATTAAGACTTAAAAACACGTGGAATAAATGTCATCAGCTATGAACGTGTATTTCTTGCGTAATGACATGTATGTATCTACCCACATTTCGAGTGATTTTTCCTCATTTCAACATATTCGAAGCTTACGATATACACTTTAAATCAAATATTATCGCCTAAGGAATGTGTGTACCAAATTTAGACCGACAGGACAATATTTGTAGGTTCCGACGTAATATAAATTCTTCTCGGGTTTGCCGCCGAATTACATTTTCTACTGTCAAGCTTTCGGCGACTTTCACTGCCGCCATCATCAGGACTGTTGTGTCCCGAGAAGAATTTATATCGAAGATACGCCGAGAAAAACTTATATTTCCGACGTAATGCTAAACTCAGTATATAAAGACTTTGCGGGAGTAGTTGACGTCACAACGTAATATAGTGCTTATGAAAGTTGCTTAAATAACTAAATTCCTCGTGTCTTTTGCTGTGACAAGAAGGTTCTGTTTTCTTTCTGGTCCAGGATGAATTTCAACCTAACCACAATCTCCGGTAATATTGGCGGTACAAATTCAAAGCCTCAATCACACGCGCATTGATACAATCATTTTATCTTAAATTAGCAGCGTCTTGTATCGCGACGTAAACTTGAACCGACTTTGCTGCCATACATGTAGGCCCCCTACTCACTTTTTTTTAACTACCAGATTTCGTTCAAATGGTGGCTCACCATCATATTACAGCTACATCAATTTGAACTGCATCATTGTAACATCGTATATCTAAATCACGATTTTATGAATTCCGAATATACTCCGTTTCGAAATGTTGCTTCTTGCTTGTATGTAAATTCAGAGATTAAGCTCGACTCTTTGGTTTCACCAAAGACCACAGAGTATCTCAATGCTGGAAATACACGTCACATAGTTGGCTCCGATCCGATTTCACTCACACACACGTTCGCGAATTTATTTTTCATTTAATAATGTAGCTGTAACATGTTTTAACTATGCTTATAATTTTTTTTTCTTTACTGTTGACCAAAGATCACAGACGTTGGCAGAATCGCTAAGTGTCGTTGCCACTTAAAAACAATTGAATGTATACAACGAATGATTTATTTTATTTAATTTAATGTATTTTTAACACATATTATATGTACATTTTGGCTTTATGCACTTCTTCCCCATATAAACTTTAACTATGCCAAATCTCACACTTCTCCATGCGCGCAATATTCTGAAAAGTGTTTCCAAAGTTTTCGCTTAGCGTATTAATATATAGATAAGCATGTCAGTGACGAAAACTCAAAGATTTTACCTATTCAAAATCGCCCAGCACGCCTAAAGAAGTTTTCACTTCAAAAACGAAAAATCTAACCTAGAACATACCCCGAAGGTTAGTAGAATCTTATCCTAGGAGATGAACAGTACCAAACTATTTTGTCAGTGGCATGAAAGCCAATTCCTTTCCTAATGGGACTGTAGTTTAACGTGGAATTAGAACCACTGAACGTCCTGGGGCAGCTAATGTAATCAAATACAACTCATAAAAATTCCTGCTTACCACCAGATTTGAACCGGCGACCAGAGGGAGAAACTTTCGGAAGTAGGCACCTTAAGTGCTGAGCTACCAAACCACCTTCTTTTGTAGTAGACGTGGGCTAAGTACGATCAAAATCGAATAAGAATTTTGGGTTTGTATAAACAACGCTGACAGAAATTAAATGAGGGTGGGGGGGGGGGGGAAAGAGGAGAGAGTTTTAATTTTTTGTAAATCAAACGTAAACAGTATTTTTCTATTTGTTTTAAAGTATACGTATGTAAACTTTTGGTTTATATGAAGATCATTGGGAAAAAAAACATTCATTTTTATATCTTGGATGTAAATATAAACTATACTGCCATGGCTGTCCAAGCACATCACGTCAACGTATCAACACGTCATAGCGTGACAGTGACGGCACGTTATAGCATGTCGGTGACGAGAAGTTGTGAACTGATAGATTTACTCCCGTCAAATCATCGACTTATGCGCCTATAGAAGTTTTCACTTAAATAATAATAATGTTGGAATGGCTGTCGTATGTCGTTGTACGGATAAGGATAGACTGCCAGAGTTAGTGGAGTTGAGGAAAAAGAATGGAAGTAGACGTAACGAAAGACGACACACAAGTTGTATCGATCAGGTTCGCAGAAACAAAGAAGTTATGGGAATTTATTGAACACAAATAATGGAAGATAAATCGTAGAGACACCCGAAAAAGAGAAGGATGTGACCAGCGAACTGTCGAAGCTGAAACATTAAGTTTTTGGAAGATAATAAATTATTATTATTTGCGGATTAGCCTATTAGAACTACGCAAGGTACGTACACAGAAGCTATTGTTTGTTTTTCTCCTTCATACGTTTGCTGTGGGCATCTTTT
Organism: Vandiemenella viatica; assembly: GCA_031002005.1. Taxonomy (NCBI): domain Eukaryota; kingdom Metazoa; phylum Arthropoda; class Insecta; order Orthoptera; family Morabidae; genus Vandiemenella; species Vandiemenella viatica. The sequence goes on along the minus strand of JARYHS010008074.1, from coordinate 104,167,174 downwards.
CTCTCATCAGACTATGTTGTTCCAGTTCTTTCCTTCAGTCTTTCCTCTCGGTCAGCTTACCACTTGTCAATTTTAGATCTAAGTGTATCTCTGTTTTCGATGTGATTTCTGCTAATTTAAGATCTTTGCCGATTTTGCCAATCCATCTGATTGTATCTGACACTGCTGTACTTCAGTTTTCATAGAATTCAACTATTTGTTTTGTGAATCTGTTATGTTTCATTCTTTTGATATGTCCTTAAAATTACAGTCAGAGTTTTCTAATATTGCTGTGAATGTCTATGTATTGAAAGATTTTATGATTACTTCTGAGTCCTTATAACTTTGTGTTTTTGTATATTTCAAAAATATTCTTACTAATTATTAAGAACCAATCGCTTGGATTTAAAGTAGTCTTAACTCGCCATTCCTTTTACGTTTTTGATACCTGCTCAAGGGTTGTGTGTTCAGCTTTCCACGTCACTTTAACTCCCCTTGTTTCACTTCTTAAACTGCATTGATTTGTACTTAATATGAATAGATGTATGACCAGCAAGCAGTTTCATGGTTGACTTACTTCCCATGTCTTTTAAAATTGACGTACTGCGCGTGTCTAGTAAAATTTTGATATTGTGGGAAGATAGGCTGTAACTTCACAAGGTTCATCATTGACCACGACACGTCAACATTCAATCACTTTAACCACAAAGCTGAGTATAGTTTTGATGCTTCTTGTTTCACTTCCATTGACTCAAGAGTTTCTTTAAATTTACTGATACAATTTTCTAATATTCTCTTGGTCAAATAAGCAAAACTAAGTCTAAGTTTTCTCTTTATTTAATCGACGTAATAAATCTAAATGATATCCATCGCCAATTTTCTAATTCTTTTGCAACCAATACGAAGTTTATTAGTTTAATAACTTTTTTGCTGCATGAATATTGCCGTAAAAAAGTTCCTAATTTAAGAAACTTTGAATTGTCTACACAATTTATCACTCGGTGTAGCAACACCAACATGTAGTTCTGAATACGCCAGGATTTAATCTCGTTTCTGTTTGAAATTCTCTCTAAAATATTTTAAAATGTCGCCTTCTGACCTCTTAGGATATGAGTCTGTTTTATCTGTGAGCTGGCTAGAGTTGGCATCGTTAGTTACTCAAATGTTACAACGGAAGTCAACAAAAAGATAAATAACTCCAGTGTAGACATTATCTCCTTGTGTTTTGCCCTCAACGGAATGGCGTCTGTCTTGGTGCCACTAAGTTTTTACAGCCACGTTAAGTTTTACTGATGAGATGCCCTGGCAGGTTATAAAAGAAACACGCTAGCACTAGTTGCAGCTGATATAAGCAATTATGGTGACCCAGTTTGGCGACGAGGAGAGTTTCCATTAAAAGTTGACAGACTTATAAACCTGAAGCAAGCTGACTTTCAACAAACTCTTTCATTTTATATCTCAAGTTATTAGATCACCGTGTTTCCTTATTTCCTTCGTTTAATTTATAGACAAAATTCTCGATTTATTTGGCATAGTCTGCCACAAATGCCAGATTTTTTATGTTGGTATAAGACAATTTCTCTCATAGATTCTTGTTATGATGATAATATTATCTAAACATTATAAGAAAATTGAAGAAAAGTTGTATCCAGTGGTGTACCACTGCATGATTAATTTACATTAATTATTAGCACCTGCAAAGGATACTATTACACTATCGTCATAAATTTATACAGATAACTAAAAGTCTGGGCGATGAAAATCTTCCAAAAAATTGAATAAATCTTAATTTTCCTGTAAATATGATTCCAGCACAAGGACACAGTTAACTCCACAAAATTACATGATTGAATAATGTTTCCACACATTGAATGAAACACAGCAATTGAAATCATAATTTCAACTGTAACTCAACCAGGACTCGAAGCACTTACTGTCATTTAATTCAAAGAAATCATATGGATGAATTCAACACACATAATATTAAAACTCATCTGTTCGATATGGAACATTGATACAATGAGTTTAGGAACCATTTAAAATGTTCAGCTTTATATAATTCAATTGAAATATAGAGACATGAGAAACTAATCTACTATCCTGTTAACCAATAGGGCTATTAACTAGGTTAAGCAGCACACAATGGGCTCAGCAAAAGATTATTATTGCGTTTGCGGAGGGAAAAATTTCGGAGTGTTTAGGATATGAATGCGGCAATTATCCTCGTGACCATGAATGACCAATTGATCGCTTTACTAGATGGCGATTCACCTTTGTTCCTTCATAACCGTTATGGCTTTACACCTTGTCGCCGTCGAGGTCGTTAGACGCAGGAAAGGACTGGAAGCAAGGAATGGGAAGGCAATCGGCCATGGCCTTTTGAAGGAAGCATACCAGCATTCACCTGGAGTGAGCTGGGGAAACCATGGAAAACACAAATCTTGATGCGCGGACGGGGATCCGAACCCGCATCCTCCAGAATGCGAGGCAAGAGCGTTACCGTTCCCCCACCACGCTCTATAAGACAATTTTATATAGAGACAACCTTGCAATATGGTACCGATAGATACCTTCGATGAAACATGTGTCACGTATGCGTTGGAGACCAAAAACCCAACAGTGTTTGCTAGTAATACGTTAGGAAAACACAAATCCGAACGTAGATGCAGATATCACAAACTGCCATAGCACGTTTACCAACTGAGACTACACGTAGCACTTTTCAGTATAAATCGACTCTGCCCTTGACTGGATAGAAGAATGTATTCACTTCAATGATTGGACGCGGAATGATCATATCTGCTGTCAGCTACTACGAAAAGTCAATTCGCTTGTACTTCTTGAGAGCCAGCTCATGTTGACCAGTTCCAGCTAGGCAGGAACAGGGCATGCCGGGGCTTGTGCGTGAAACTAGTGTAGTGAACAGGGTCACTACATCAGGGTCAGTCCATAGTTTTTGTTGTGAATGGCAAGAGTGGCTGGATGAGACAGGGTATGCCACATATTGACAGAATATTGAGGTGTGTTCTCTCTTTTCATGGCGAACGGTGGGGGTTGATAAGTGGCTGAACACCTGACTGGCCGATGGAATGTCGCGCGCCAAATGGACGAAGGGTGCGCTGGCGGCCGGAGAAGGACACTTGCCCACAGGTGGCGGAACTAACAAGAACGCTGTGTCACCTCTTGATGGTTGCAGAGCAGAAGCTTGGTTATGAAGTGTAAAAGTACGAGTCTAAGTGTGTTTTCAGCTGGAAGTGAACCAGAGTAGTGAAGTGGTTGAACCTGCGGTTCGACAAAGGATACGGTTGCTTGGCACACAAATGCACAAGCTCCTACAGCACCAAGTGAGAAAATGATAAGGTGATTATATTTTTACCACTGAAAATGTTTATGGATCAACACTCCTATAAACGGTCCTGGGTGAAGCAATTCACCAGTTAGGAACTTCTCATGCCTATTAAAATTGTTTATTATTTGAGTTAGTCGGACAATTTGTATTGAGTATTAACAGTGTGTAAGCATAAGCATATACAGTAGTAGTCTCATGTAGGGTGGCGCCCATGGTATACAGTGTTGTTTTATATTTGATCATACTGGAAAAGAAAATAATTGTCAATTCTGTTTATAATCAAAGATATGTTTTATATGTTAAAATAAATATTTGCTTTTATAACTAATTCTTTATTCAGAACGAATCTGTTCAGTTCCCTGCCAAGATGAAATTCTTAAAAGATATCAATACAAGAAATTTTGATCTAAAATTAAAATATTAAATTTTCATAATTTTCGTTGCCATTTAAACACAGAGACGGTCGGAACGTCACACTAGCAATACTAGAAGTTAGTTTAAAACAACCATAACGCTGCATTGCAATTCGTTTTATATTCGTTCATCATCTATCGTTCAATATATCGCTCATATTTGTCTACACACTTTTCTTTTTCCTTGTGTCTTTACGCCTCATCGACATCGTAGTCATTAGAGGCGGGAAAGGACTGGGAACAAGGAACGGGAAGGAATTTGGCCACAGCCTTTTCAAGATGGCAGCCCCGGCATTCACCTGGAGTTGATCTAGGGAAACTATGGAAAATCCAAACCTGGAAGCTCGGATGGGGATTCGAACCAGCGTCCTCCCGAATACAAAGCCAGAGCGTCAACCGCTCACCCATCACCCTCGGTAAACATACATTCACGTAATCTGTATTTTAGTCACGTAACTGGGTTACTGTTGTTTCGTTGCACTTATCAAATAAGCTAATATTGCACGATACTTGTTTGGGAGGATTTAGCAGTGTGTTTCTTAGCTGACACCCCCATTGGTTCTTGAAATCAAGCTTTTCCTCGCGCTGTATTGAAGCAGAGAGCTCTCACAACTTAAGCATTTTCGGCTACCTTGCCTGTAAACACGTCCGGCTGCTGTTTATTCATATCTAATTTCCGTCTACCTGTCCCTTCCGAGGTGCGAAACAGCTAGGGTGAACCGCTATGAATCGTTCGCTTAGAGACATAACGGAAATATAGTTTTCAGTGTTATAACTTATTTATTAAGTATATTTGCATTATACATATATGTCGGATCTGGAGTACGGAGCTACTCTACTAGATGGCGCCACAGACGCAGCGAGCAGGATGCCAGCGGCACAGCGACTAGAGATCTACGAGGGGCTACTTAAGGGCAGCCCACATCACACAGAACTCTTCATGCCTGACCAACGAGGCAACATCATTCCTCTATCTGTCATTGTGTATTGTGAGACTGAGGCTAATAATCCGGATCCTTGTATCAGCTGTGTTCTGGTAGTTTCTCCCCACTGTCCAATGGATATCCACAGTCTACCTTCGCTATTGAGCCATCTACCACGAACCCGGAACTCCATTCAACCCGCCAAACTCCTGATCTTTCCCGAATGGATTCGACATATATATATATATATATATATATATGCAACCACGCCGTATTTCAAAATGAGTAGTTACTATGTTGATTACTGATGACAGAGATGCGAAAACCATGAAACTTGATTTTTTTTTTCCATCGGCATTGTGAAATCATTAACTGATGTATTTTAACGAAACTGCACATATAATTGCTTGTCATAGGTTGTAACATAGAATACTTCTTATGAAGGATAATAACATAATTTCCATTAAAGGGTGGATTTCAACGAAATTTCACTTAGTGATAGCTTATGTCATTGGTTATGATACTTTTATTTAGATCAATAATATAGTTTTCGGTGATACAGAGGTTGAAACCGTAAGTTTCGGAATATTTTCCTGTGTCTTTGCGCCTTACGCAAAAACACCTCCCATATTATTGCTGGCCGATTGCCGAATACTGAAAACATGATCTCCTTCTTGGCGTGAACATTCTAATTCGTTAGGAACTACCGCAACGTGTGGGGTTACTTGTTATCAAAACAATTAATAAGAAATATCTGCGTGTTATTGACATTTGTAGCAACGGCAAGAACGGAACACTGGCCACTGGAGCACGCAGATGGCTTGTCACCTGGGAGGTCTGCGGGCAACAAATCCCAGAGTCCGCGTGGAGATAGCTGGAAAACATATCCTGGTAAGTGTATGAAAGCTCGGGGATGTCTTGAATGAAAGACTATTTATTGCCATTTCTTGATGGCGTGGGTATTTTGCAGATGTTCGGAAAGTTACAGTGACGTGCGATAGGAATATGGAGGGGACCAACAACAAAGTTCGAGGGTAGATGGGTCCGGCCAAAAGGGAACACCGAAATTAACATTTATCGCTCCCTCGCGGATCCCCCCCAACCATCCATCACCAACAGGATGTGGACTCTTCCGAACTACCCGCCATTACAGCGGGGACGGTGAGCAAGGCGCGTTTCGCCACCGTCTTATAGGGTGCCCACGGGGAAGCATGCGGAGCTAGCGCCCACCACGAAGCAGGCCGAAGACCCTCCCAAAACCTGGACTTATAGCTTAAGCATCTCTGGTATTCCCACGTGCGCCACAAAAGTCTTTCGCCAGAACTCTTGATATCGAACGCCCAATAACGCCTGTGATAAATTTCATTACCCATGCCAGTGGTCGGTAAACTATAAAAGCTAAAGAGCCAATTTCATCATTAAAATTTATAAGAGCCATAGGGCTGTTAATATTTTAATAAATAAATTTTAATATAATTTATTGAATAATCAATACACCATCATACATACAGTTATGTAAATAATATATTAATAAAAACGCATTTTAATTAATGAGAACACTGTACTTGTATTTCCTTAAAAAGTATTAAATAATAGGTGCGTAATTTGTCGTTTTTAATTTCAAACGTAATTCCAAATTTTCATGGGTTTTTTTGGCTTCTGAATTTGTTTTTAGTTAAGTTCATATTGGAAAAAGTTTGTCACAAATTTATGTCACACTAAAGCACCTCTCTCCGCGATTTTATGGCACACGATGAAGCTGGCAAATTGACGAAATTAGCAGACTGTAACCAAGTATTAAAGTTAATTCCACTTTTTCTTTCGCATCCCACCAACGGGATATGTTGAGGCAAATTAGGGGATCATTGTTTGATAGTGTCTTTCTATATGAGACTTCTTATTATTTACAAGTTGTTCTTTGCAGATCATTGAAGATCATTTGAGTTCGCAATGAAGCAAAAGACTCAATGCATTCACTTTAAAATTCGCTACGGTCATCTGTTATTTTTCGTATTCCTTAACAGCTATTTTTAAAAAAAGGTTAAAAATAAGTTTTTAAGAATTAGATAAGAAAAAGCAAGTAGCGCATCAGATGAATTTAAAGGTGATATAATACCTGAGAAACGAATACTCGTATTTTAAAATCGCATAAAATTACCTAACCAGATACAAGAAATTAACTGGCGTGAAAACACTTAAGTAGTTGGCCTAAAACTACTGTGGTATTTTATTTAATTCGTTATTATTGTCGGTAAAGGTTGGCAGAACATTTTTTTAATGAGGTCTGCTGGTTTGCAAGTCTTTATATCTTGTTGATGTCACTACTACTGTTACTACTACTACTGTCGGTAAACCTGAAATAAGCTAGACGATTATAATTTGCTAAGATCTTTTCCTTTAAATAATGTGTAATCCCAATCATGTGTCTGTTGACCATATGGTGAGATAAAGTTAATTGGCTTTTATTTTGTAGAAACTGATAAAGATGTGAATATATGATTGTAAATTTGTGTTATTTTTTCAGTTCCTAGAATGATAAAGTTTTAAATAATTTTTATATCTAAAAGACAAGTTACATTTCATTTTCACCCAACTATCTGGGTACTGCTTATATTAATCCTAATATTCCCCCCATCTAACCAACAAGTAATATTTCATTGACGTTCAGAACATTTGGCTGAGTCGAATTTATTTGCATAATCAATAATTTATCCATTATCAGAATTTAAGAAGTGAAAAGTAACATTTCAAATGCTTGTATGTTGGTGATGAGGCGTGGACATCCATTGATGTAAGAATTGGGAGTAGTGCTTGGAAGGGAAAAATGACCATGACCACAAGCTGACAATCGATTTCAGGTACAAGGGTGTAAGAAGAAATTTTTTCGTACGTAAGGGGTTCGGGGAAGGAATAATCTACCAAGTGAAATAATGAATAAATTACCAAAACGGTGAAAGAATTTAAAGTTGAAATACGTAGAGGGCAGAAGTAGGAGGGACAGGAAAAGGGAAGAGTGGGTGTATAGGGAAATCTTCACCGGAGCGTGCACTCCATCACAATTTAATTAAAAATGATTTAGTTAACTACGCGGACTGAAAGAACAATTAATAAATAAATCTTTCTTCCAGTCGCTTTCCTATGTGGTTTAATTGAATAACACTCATGCTTATTCTAACTAAAGTTATTATAAAACTGGCAGCGACGAACTTAAGTTTAAAATGAGTCTAACAAAAAAATTTAAAACCAAGGGCAGCACAAAACAACGCTGTTGTTAATGATTTGTTGCAGAGTGGTAATATTTGATTTGTTTTTGTGTTTACAGAAAGAATATGCATATCTTCAGAGATTGATGGAGTCATATAACGCCAGAAAGTAGGGATGGGCAATCAAAAAAATATATCGATAAATATCGAAACGATATTTACAAACACTATCGATATATATCGGGGAAAAAATATCGATATTTCGATATATCGATATTTCGATATTTTTGTCTAAAGGGAGTAATTATCTAAAAAAAAATCATAAAATACATCAAAATATTTAAGAAAATTCTGAAAATTGAAGACACAGGTAGAAATTATACAAACTTTTATTAATTTTTTTTTTTCAATCAATAAAACCAGTATTCGTCTGATATGGACATCAAAAGGACTCTCTGTTTTATGTGCTCCCCCGTCAATCTACACCTGTTGTTCAGTACAGCTAAGTTGACTGCAGGAACCACTCTCTTGGACGACACAGAAGAAGCTTGACATATAAGGTATTTCAGCGCGCTGGAGCACTGGCAATTCACCCAAAACTTAACTGGGTCTGATTTTCTGTCTATTAATGGTTGGTCCAGATACTGCTTAAGGAACTGAGCCAGAGCTTGGAACCTCTTGCATAACAGTAGTGCTAAGGGATGATAGCTTTTCATGTGCGGACCAAATTGATGCGTTATCTGCGATATATTGTGTTGCTGTTGTAGACCTTACTTCTGGAGAACTTTGTCCTCGTCGTCTAAGTTCCAAGCGAATATCATTACTTATTTTAGATATCGCATTTGACACACCGATTGGAGAAGTGTAGTGTATACGTTTGAAACGCGGGTCCAAAATGGTAGCTGCTGCAAGGAATGTATTTCCTTCTAAAGGACTTAATTTCTCTTGAATTATTTGGAGTAAAGCCTCTTTTACCGTGAATCCTAAAGTGGTCGAAGGAGTAGCTTGTTCCGTTACTTGTCGAATCAGATTTGTAACAGGAATGGCTAAGCTAGCAGTCACATAATTTGTACCACTAACCTCTTCAGTGGCTTCTTTGAAAGGACCAAGCAGGACAATGAGGTCACGTATTACATTAAGCTGTTAAGTTGCAACCATATCAAGTGTGTTTATATTTGACTGACTTTTTGAAGCTAAGATTTTAGCTACAATTGCAGAGAGTCTGACAAATCGCTCTAACAAATTAAAGTAGGAGTTCAATCTAGTGCTAACAACTTGTGTCAAAGTCAACACCTCTCCTTCCTTTTCCCCAGATGCTTCTTGTTCAGATCTTAATAGATCCATAGCATTGACAGACTGCTTAAAATAAGTCACAATACTTTTTGCGTGATCGCAGAGTGCTGCAAATGAATTATCTTCACTTAACACTACAACAACGATTTTCATCATCAGGGCTTGACCAGTAAGTTGCAATTTCTAATCACCAAACCTCTCTGCATTGCGTATGGTGCAAGGGCATACGATGTTGTTGATGGTGATTCATCCGTTGGATGGGAATGTTAAGCTTGGCGCCCCCTTTAGAATCTTTCGCAAAAGTAGGCCTGAACATGCCGACACCGGCTTCTACCCTCTCCCTTCATTCATCTCTCATCCACAACACTCTATACCGAGCCACACAGTGTCACTGTCATACACACTTAGGAGCACTGTCACACTGAGGAAGTAAACGGGAATTTTTTTTTAAGTGCTTAACGTCTCTTAACATTGAGGTCTTTAGAGACGGGAAAGGATGGGGGACAAGGAATGGGAAGGAATTCGCCCATGGCCTTTTGAAGGAAGCATCCCAGCATTTGCCTGGAATGATCTGGGAAACCATGGAAAACCCAAATCTGGATGCCCGGACGGGGATTCGACCCACCCTTCTCCCGAATGCGAGGCCAGAACGCTAACCATTACACCACCATGTTCGGTGAAACGGGAAACCACCCGAGTTCATCTTCCTAGAACTTTCCTTGGAGGGATATACATCACCCATGGTAATCGCCTACAACCTCACACGGGAGAGGCGTTCGAAGAGGACCTTATTATCCGTAAAAACCATTGGTGTCTCAGTGAATAAAAAATTAAAAACCGCTCTCACTACATCAATCGAAGACAGCAATCACAAGAAAGTATTCTTTAGTGGGGCTGTAATTCACGAGAAAGCTATATGCATATTTTAAAGAGCATTACAATGAACTTTAGGTTAGAGGATTTAAAGCAATCCAGAATTGGTCTATTAAGTTCAAAGTGCGATAATCACTCCATTACATCAAAATTTTTCTGTATACTTGGAACGTATTCCCTATAATCCTATATAAACTAACATTCTGTATTCAAGGTTTCCTTATTCAAGATTTTCGTATTTGCGGCTAATTTACGGAACGTATTCCTTGCGATTAAGGAGTTTTGACTGTAGACTAGATTGTAAACATTTAAATGAATAAACAGTCATTCATAATGACTTGTGGTTCATCAACCCGTTAATTGTTATTCGTAAATAAATATAAAAAAACAGTTGAAAACATAATATTTCAACTACAAAGGTAAAACAACCACTTACATGCTAACATAAAAATGACGTTAACGTAAAATTGTTAAAAATTTAACAGCTTTTTTAACCTATCAACCGCTGATGAAGCCGTTATATTTAGACGAATTCACTTTTTAAGACACTTTCAGAATATTGGATATATACGTATATTTATCCTATATACATGTAACGATTAAATTGGATACTGAATTGCGTTCGTAGGAAAAATATCGAATTGGTGCTTAAAATCGATACACTAAATACAATATCGATGTATCGATATATCGAAAATAAAAATATCGGCGATATATATCGATATTTTTTAGAAAAAATATCGATATATCGATACATCGATATATTTTGCCCATCCCTACCAGAAAGAATTCTTTTATTATTTTTGGTTTGCCAATATTCCGCGTGCTATATATAAATATATATATATATATATATATATATATATATATATATATATATATATATATATATATATATATACGTTGAGACCAACTAGGACCACTTTAAACCTTATTGCAATTTGTAGTAATTTCTTTTGGGCCCAATAGTCCTTCATTCATTTTGAATGGGCCTCTTTGCGCTCTTGTTTTGGAATGTTCGTCTCGGTTTGTCCCATGCGTCATTAACTTCCTCAAAATTGATATTAACAAACTAGGGAATTACATTTTAGAATTTTGAATTTTTAGTAAAACCTCAATCCGTTTGAGGTGACAGTAGAATTTTTCACGTCTTTAACGTGTTTTTTTTTTCCAGTGATCTATTTTGCTGTACTTTGTTGCATCTCTTTTGATGGACGCCATTATTGAAAATGGTACCCAGAATTCCTCTAATTTTTTTTTTCGCTCTTTTTCGTAATTTTGTATCTTGTGAAAGGCATTACAAGAGAAATTTGGTTGGTTATTTCCGGTTTGTGTAAACTTCCCTGAATAGCTTCATTGTGCAAACCATTTTTAATTATGACCTCACCTAGGTACTTAAATTTTTTCCTCTGATTAATATCGCCGTTTTTGATTTGAAGTTTTGGTGGGACGTCTTGATGTTAGTAATACTTACGTTTTTCAAAGGATGCCTGCAAATTGGAATGATCAGCTATTTCTGTAAACAAATCAATTTGGATCCTAGCAGTTCTTAAGTCATTTGATAAGATAGCTATGTCGTCGGCAAAAGCTAGAGTGTCTATTGTGATCTTATTGAGAACGCAATTAAAACTTAGTGGAGACATACCGCACCTTGCCTGACACCAGTTGTGACCTCAAAAGACTCCGAGAGTCATCCTAAAACCTTAATTCTCGATCTTGTGTTTATCAGGGTGGATCTAACTATAGCAATATACATACTTTAAATCACAAAACTGTGTTACATTGACATTTCACATTAACCATACATGCACGAATGCAAATTTTGCTATATATATTTTTTAAATGTCTATCAAATATTATTTCAGGATTCAAATCCTTGAGAAAAAAATGACACAGGAAACTAAAAATCTATAATCTAGTAACAAAACTGATATATATATATATATATATATATATATATATATATATATATATATATATATATATATATTTTAAGATATATTTGGGAAACAATGAATAATATGAACCACATACTCTCGCAGGCAAGTTGTAGTTACAGAGAATATTTATAGAAGACTCCAATTTTAGTTATACTGTGATTGATTAAGATTTGAATTCAGGAAGGTGGTTATTACGTGTGTGATTTTGACTGAATGTGTGATTATTATAGATAGTTATTGTTTACGAAGGTGTCGAGAAGTTGCATGTGAGGGTCGAACTTGAATAACTCGATAGTATTAATCTCGCTCACCCATAAGTACGTGACCAGAGGAGTCGCACGGATGGGTGACGAGGTAAGGCTGCCTTGCACTTCCGCGCCGCGCGCGTCGAGCGTCTCAATGCCGGCGGTCGTTGTGACAAGTGCGACGACGGATAAGGATATGGCAATGGATGAAGACGCTACACCAGCTGCTGTGTTTAATATTCAGCGTATACACGGTGACATGTACTCGGTGAGTAAAGATTTAACCCCGAGAAAGCGTCTCACCACCCCACCAGAGAGGACGTACAATAAACAGCCACGAGCCGTCAACCACAGAAAGAATGAGGTGAGCAAATCTACTGGAGTCAATGTAGCAGTATCGAAACTAGGTACAGTCAAGAAACCAAAGAAAGCTAAGGCACAAAATAAGATGACCATGGAAGCAACTGACAATACTGCAGCCTTGGTCTCCGGACGGAATGGAGTAAGAGGGCGTCGTTCCCAGCATCCCAAGAGCAATGAGGATAACCACACTTAGCAGAAAAGTGTGGAAGCAGGTGACGAGGGATTTTCTTCCCTCGCCGTGCCGTACAGCAAGGCCACCACCAACGCTCGACCCGGGAAAGGACGGAAACAACCAATCCTTTCCAACCAATACAGGACGATTCACCAGAGATTACCAGAAGTGCGCACATTCCACCAATTGTTGTGCAGTTTGAAGAGAATTATAAAACTCTGCACGACAAAGTGGGTGACGTCGCGAAAAACCCTTTCTCAGCCAAGTCGGCTAGAGGGGACAAAATAAAATTCACATTCACAACCGTTGAAGACATCACAGCAGCCACCGAGATGTTGCAAGCTAGCAACATTCCCTACTATACCTTCCCGATTGGAGCAATGCCACTTCTGAAGGTTGTACTCCGTGGGATTTCCGCGGACTATGGCCACTGACGACATCAAGTTGGAATTAAAAGATATGGGTTTCAATGTCCAGACAGTGGTTCAGCTGCGCCGCCCAGGAAACAATGAGATCATACCTTTCTTCCTTGTCGTTCTGCTTGACATACCTGAGGTGGAGAGCATCTGCCAACTCAAGATTCAAACGGAAAAACTGAGAGCTACAGCTGGGCCCTCTCAGTGTTTTAATTTTCAGCGTTTTGGTCATGTAGCCAAGCACTGTAAAATGCCTTCCGCTTGGGTAAAGTGTGCCGGCCCACATGATTCAAAACACTGCACGTTGAGAAAAGGACACGACGCAGCTAAGTGCTTAAACTGTGGGGGCGGCCATATTGCGTCCTATAGAGGCTGTCCTGTGTATAAGAAGGCACGAAGTCGCCAGAGAGGCCTACCAGCCAATAGTTATACCGCCAAACAACATTGCAAGAAGGATCTACAGCCACCAGCAGAAAATGTACAGAGCGTCTCAGCTATCCAGCATCAAAAAAACAAATATCTTATCTCCACCAACTGGCAAAGAACAGATAATGCCCACTATGATGGCTAGGAAGCATCAAAAAGTATCAGAAACACAGAAAATCCAGTGAGACTGACAGCCTTCTCTTCTCGGAAGTGGTGTTGTCCACAGTCGGCTACTGCTGAAACTTCTGACTCCAATTTGGTTGACCAACAAGAACATCATAACCCGCAGAACTCCTGCACAGAAGATCTGTTAAACAACCAACCACGACATTCGCCACCCTCAGCTGCTCCAGTTGCGGGGGAATCTGAAGGACTGAGTAAAATGTTGAAGACTGTCCTAAATATGCTGGTCAGTCTAACCAAGCGGCTAGACCAGATGACCACCGAAATCTGCGCCGCAGTGAAGACAGCTCTAGCTACACCCAAATGCAGTTGTAATATTCAGTATGGATAGACGACCCCAATTCAATAGCCTCTCTTTCTGCATATGGAATGCCAATGGCATTCATGGTTAAACCGTGGAATTCCGGCAGTTCATTAGGGAACAAGATATAGATCTATGTTTTGTAACCGAAACCCACCTAAAACCGGGACTGAAAGCCTCAGTAGCCAACTACTACTTTTATAGATATGATCGTCCAACTGCAAAAAGTGGCGTGGCTATCCATGTCAAGAGAAGCATTCCACATCATGAGATCTACATTCCGCCCATGCAGTACATTGAAGCTGTCGGCATTGAGGTGGCCACGACAAGAGGACCACTGAACGTAGTTTCTGCCTATCGGCCTCCTAGGAGGGAAACGGAAGAAGCTGATTTTAATACCTTGGCAAACATCAGAGGTAAGCTGTTCATCGGAGGTGATCTCAATGCGAAACACACAGACTGGAACAGCAGAGTTAACAACCCTTCAGGTAACATACTACGGAGAGTCCGCCAACAGACACAATATGTGCGTGTGGGGACCTGAAGAACCCACCTACTATCCAGTTCGCCGCGGACGTCCGGATGTTCTCGAGGTGGCAGTCACTAAAGGAATCACCGGATTCGTCGCGGCATCCACGCTTAACAGGCTGTCCTCTGACCATTGCCCAGTCATCGGGAGCTAGAGTCCGACCCAATACGAAATGCTCAACAAAAGCCGGACTTCAGAAAAACCGATTGGGGCAGATACCGTCAGATAGTCTCAGCAGCACTACCGAACGCCCGGCAGAGGATATAGACTATGCTCTGTCCTTCTTCGAGCACACTGTCAAGGAGGCATCAGCAGCGACGACTCCGAAGAGGTGCCTCACCAAGAACACTTCACGCCAGCTCCCGCCCCACCTCCTAGCGGCTATTCGGCACAAAAACCGAATAGCTAAGGAGTGGAAGTTGACGAGGAACGCCGACACGCGAAGACTGCTAAACCGAGTCCAGAGAGAATTGAAGGTGTCGCTGGCAGAGCACCGGAGCAGAGAATGGGAGGCTCGTGTTTCGATGCTGACCCCAGGTGATGGGACGCTGTGGGCAGAGACAAAGAAATTCACTAGGCAGCGATCTCTCCCGCCCCTACACGGCGAACGGGGGCCCAGTCTATCGCCCAACCGACAAGGCAAACGCCCTAGCAGATTCCTTCGAGAGGAACTTTCGGCCATCGGAAGTGGAAGACCAGTTGCAAGTAGAAGAGGTACATCGCTGCCTAAACACCTATCTGCAGGCTGAGGAAGGGGACGACGAGGAAGAAATTGACACCATCACTCCGGAAGAGGTTGCGAGCTGCCTAGCCACACTTCACCCAGATAAAGCACCTGGTCATGATCGTGTCTTCAATAGCTGTCTCAAGAATCTACCACCGCAAGCGTCAACTTACTTGGCAGGAATATTTAACAACATTCTTCGCACTCAGCAATTCCCCCAATGCTGGAAACATGCTGAAGTTGTGGCAATACACAAAAGCGGGAAGGACCCGCACCTACCTCAAAGTTACCGGCCAATAAGCCTCTGCCGTCTATAAGCAAAGTCTTTGAGCGTTATTGCTCAAGAGGCTAAATCATTACATCGAACGGAACGAGATTATTCCCCATCACCAGCTCGGCTTTCGCCGCAATCACTCCACCACGCAACAGCTCATGAGGGTGGTTGAAGCAGCGACTAGGGCATTCAACGAAAAACAATACTGTGGCCTGGTGCTTCTGGATATCGCCAGAGCATTCGACTCTGTGTGGCATACAGGTCTGCTACTCAAATTATACGAACAAGGCTTCTCAGGCAGACTAGTAAAGCTCCTTATGTCATATCTCACTGGCCGCACCTTTTGCGTTCGTGTAGGCGAGGCCACTTCAACTGTGAGGCGAATCCTTGCTGGGGTACCGCAGGGCTCTGTACTGGGACCAGTGCTCTATGCACTTTTCACCGCTGACGTGCCTACCGCTCCCAGAGTTCTTACTGCCACCTATGCCGATGACACGGCATACTGTACGGCAAGCAGAAGCTGTGCCCTAGCAACTAGGCGTCTGCAAGAAGTCTTATCAACTGAGGACTGGGCGAAACGGTGGAGGATAACCATCAACGCCACAAAAACTCAAGCCATCATAATCAGTAAGAGACGCACTCAAAACCTTCCACCCCTTCGACTTCACAACGAGACGATCCCGTGGGAAAACGAAGTCAAGTACCTAGGAGTCACTCTAGACCGGCGACTGACTTGGCGATCCCATATTCAAGATATCAGGAGAAGGGCAAGTGCTAGATTACACGCTCTATACCCTGTGCTGAACAGGAATAGCCTTTTGAAGCCAGCCACGGGAGTAAACATCTATATCACCCTGGTAAGACCAATTATGGAATACGCTTGTCCCGTATGGGGCTATGCGGCTGCTTCGCACCTTCGGCGCCTTCAGGTGATACAGAACAGGGCACTAAAACGGGCCCTCCACTTACCGAGCAGATTCCCGACTGCAGTTCTGCACGAGACTACTAACATCCCGCTGCTGACGGATCGCTTCAGACAGCTGTCCGCGACGTTCTACGAGCGCGCCCAGAAGACCAGGAACCCGGAAGTCAACTCGCTCGGGCAATACGTTACAGGTATTGACCGTCATAAAAGACCACTCGCTATTCTAAACTAAGAACGCCAACGATAAGCCATACCAAAAGCAAAGTGTTGCTCCTTCTAGATTATGTTGAAGTAAATGTCGAAAGACAACACACTTCAAAATACTCTGCCTGTGATTAACTGGCAGTAATGGCGTGGCTACAAGTTATACTGAAAAAGGATCCTCCAGTAGCCCGCCTCCAGCTTTCAGCTGGGAGGAATGAAATCGTAAAAGAAAAAAAAATTAAGTTATACTAATATATGTATTGTTAAATTTACTAGGTATTCTGTAAACCACTGTAAGAATGCTAAATTATAACAAATAGACCAGACTTGTAGTAAAAAATGTAGGTTGAAGAGCGGGCGTCACCCGCTGCCAGCCCAGCCCCGTGTATGGGGAAATGAAATAATAGATAAATAAAATAAAAAAATTAAGTTTCCAATTATATCTTCAGACTAATTTGCATAGGTATTTTCAGTATATTTTAAGTATTCTATTAAATTTTATTAATTATCATGTATGCAGAAGAATCTTCGTTATAAATATCTGACCATCATATTATAATCAGTGGGTTAACGACTCATGGTTTGAAAAATATGTTCGTTTCTTTCAACAATGCTGCACCTAATTTTCATCGTCTGTTCAAAAGACACATTTCATTTATGAAATGTTATTGTCATTGTAAGTCGGTTAACTTTTATTTCGTCTATGGTACAAAATTTTAATTTTGCTGCTGTTAGCTATATATCACTGTTTTATGATAATCCTACCAATCTTATGGTTATGTGACTTGAGTTAGATATGCTTACACTGATATCCAGATTAATTAAAGGAACAGTATAAACACACTAAATACATCAAACGGAAGCACAGGTATAAAATAATATAAGGAAACCATGGAGATATTGATTTCATTGATATTTTATCGCATTAAAATACTAATAGGCGTGATACGTAATAAGGAGAGCTACAATAAACACAAAAACATTATGATATGTTGAAATATTGCAGAATTATTCTGCTATATTGTGATTTCTTCATATTATAACTCGCAGAGAAATAAAAAATTCGCCGAAACATTTAAGACATTTCACGTCATTTTTTATTTATCCATGTAATATAACATTAAAGTGGTAAACTATGCCAATATTTAAGATCTTCGCCTTGTGGATTTACAAGCATTTAAGACTAAATACCGTAGATTCCAAAGAAATTGACAGAAAATAGCCCACTGCTAATTTCGTCTGCAGAATCAATATTTATTTGAATAATCAAGTTTCTAAACATTTCGCATGATTAATAGCTCCTGAATTTTTAAAAATAATTTCGCAAAAATGGATGTCAGCATATTGAGACAGGCTTTCATCTATATTGATTCAATTCTGAATATTTTAAACATTATTGGATTATATGTAATATCCAGAAATGTTTACTGTTGCTTAAACCAACACTGATACATCCTCTATAATGCTGTGTTATTACAGAATATCTGCATGGAATAAGCGTAATGTTGCTGAAACTAACAAAGAAACAACTTCTTAAAACCGGTTTGGATTGTCCATCAATGGAGACATTAAAATTTATTTCGATAACATATCCTCTTATACTTCCCAGCAGGGGCCTGGTACGCAAGTGCCAGGTACGGGTTTGGCGAACCCGCGGTGCCCGAGCTGGAAACTTGTGAGCGCCGCAAGTTTCCCACACCGTAAACTCCTACCATGCTTCAACGACCACCGTAGGGCGTGGCGGTGGAACGTTGTGTGCCTAGGAGAACGGGGATCTTGGCTTCATCGCCCGGATCGCGAGGACGGTAGAAACCTCTATAAAAAACCCCTCAACCTCAAGGTCAGCCACGTGCCGAGGAGGTGAATGGGTGATGAGGGAGATCACTCATTAACGTGCAACCTCAGGGGCACCTGCGCACCCCTGTTGTATAAGCATTCCTTTTTATACTGGTTTTTCTCGTGGGACCAAAAATTCAGCCTCAAAAAAACTAAAGAACCCTGCGGTACGGGTGTGCCGCAGGCAAATAAAAATACACCCAATACTAAGAAGCGGGCCAGGGTTGATAGCCCTCCCGCTTCGGAAGGCCAGAGTAACAGGAAAGTATGCTCGATTGAGAATGCTTTCGTAATTATGATGAGGATAGAGGGGACGTTTGAAAAAGTGTCCCCTTTCTACATCAACAAAGGATTAGAAGGCCTTGTTGGTTCATTGAAATCCGTTAAGAAGCTGAGGAACGGGACGCTGCTGCTGGAAACATCTACCAGCAGGCAGGCATCCCAACTCCTTAACTGCGAGAAGCTCGGGGAGTTCGCCGTTCAAAGCGAACTCCACAAACCCTGAACTGTAGTAAAGGCGTCGTCACCTGCCGTGACATTATGGATTTAGGGGCCGAGGAACTCGTTAAGGAGTGGGAAGACCAGAAAGTGGTCGAGGTTCGTCAGATTACACGGAGGGTAATGACAGTCTTGAAAAGACTGCCACCTTCGTCCTGACGTTTGACACTCCAGTGTTTGCCCAAGTGTATAAAAGCTGGCTATATCAACTTGAACGTCCGTCCGTATGTTCCGGACCCAATGCGCTGCTTTCAGTGCCAAGGTTCGGACATACGACGGCGTCATGCAAGGGCAACCCCACCTGTGGTAGATGCGGCAAGGGGCACATGAGCCGGGTGTCAGTTGCACGCTCCCACAGGTGTGCGTCAA
>JARYHS010008074.1:104107454-104146736 GCA_031002005.1 Vandiemenella viatica | reverse complement strand
TGGAAGAGTGGTAGGCAAGCCTCCATTTAGTGCCCCATTGCTGGATGTTGTCGCAGGACTGCTGTAGCCTTCTGCGTAGGAGGTGAGCATTCAGGCTCTTCGCATAATAGGCGGTGTCATCAGCATATAACGCTTTCTTTACGAGATCCGTGGATGGAGTATCCGCCATGTATAAGCTGTACAGGACTGGGCCAATAACTGACCCTTGTGGGACACCCGCGGAGATGTTCTTTATTGCGGAGATGCCACCGTCCATCACAACTCTGAAAGTCCTTCCCTCAAGGTAGTTTTTCAGAAGCTTAACATGAGAGAGTGGTACTCCCTGTGTGAGTAGTTTGTATATGAGACCCTGATGCCAGACGGAATCAAAGGCACGGCTGACATCAAGCAGTACTCGACGAAGCGCACGATTCTGCATAGTCTGCTACCCTTTTATAGCGGACCTGGAGGCGTAGCCCCCTACGGGGCACGCGTACTCAATTATCAGTCTGCAATATACGCTCAATCCCGTATTGGCTGCCAGTTCGCAGTAAATATTTAGAATAGGGTACAGCTCCCTCAGCCTCATTGCGGCTATGAGTCGGGTCTCCTCAATGTGACGCTTCCATGTGAGCCTGGAGTCAAGCGCCACACCAAGGTATCTTTCCGTGGTTGACCACTCGATGGCCTCTCCGTGGAGTCGTGGTTTTGTTTACTGGTGGCACTGGCGATCACGTTTCCCCAGACGTCTCGTCAGCATTATTGCTTGGGTCTTGGTTGATTTTATGGTAATTTTCCACCACCTGGCCCAGGCTTCAATTTGTTGAAGTACTTCTTGTAGACGCCGGATGTCGGCAGCTTTACATCTATGCGCGGTGAAGAAGGCCGTCTCGTTCGCGTATAGGGCTGTGTGAGCTGTTGCTGGAGCAGGGATGTTGGCATTATAAAGGTTGTACAGTACCGGCGCGAGTGCTGACCCTTGCGCCACACATGCATTGATTGGGCGGCGAAGATAGTTCATTCTCAACTCTGATTCTGAAGGATCTTCGAGTGATGTAACTTTTAATTAGGTTCACAAGCGGGCCGGGGAGTCCCTGGTTGTAAAGCTTATAAAGAAGTCCGCTGTGCCAAACGGAGTCAAATGCTCGAGACGCATCTGGTAGTACTACCGGACAGTTGCTCCGGTGGTTGAATGTGGTCGTGGCGCGCTCGACTATGCGCATGACGACACAGCACCGTCACTGCCTTTTCTTTGTAGGCAGGTGGAGTTGGAGGATATTGTCCGAAGACATTGCCTTAAATAGTAATTAGATGGTTCACGAGTTTTCAGTAGGTTAATCTTCACGGTGGTGTCAGGTTATTTGCGTAACTTCTTATGACCTCCGTCAGTAACATGGTTTGTTGACGAAGCAGCTGCATTATGAAGCCTAAGCTCCTGTTTTTGGTGTTTTTGTAGTCCGCCTGTTGTCGATAGTGGTGTGTAGCGGACTTCTTCACCGTCGCGAGAAGCTCTGGACCAGTTGCTGCAGGTCGACGACTATTGCTGTAGCCACTGTTAAGCTCCCCTGCATGAGTCGTCTTCTGTGTCCGCAACTTCTTGCTTCTTTGGCTATTGAACGACTGGGTACGTCTGCTCTCGGTACTGCTGGATTCAAAATGGCGGAGACTATTTCTCTGCTGAGAACTGCTGGATGACAATTGCATGGTGTGAGTGGTCCCCGGCGGTGAGGCCCTGGAGTATTGTGTGCTTGTAGTGGTCCCCCGGCGCTGCTATGGATGCCTCTTATGTTGTAGCTTCCATGATCCACAACCTGTGTAAGAAGCTGCGTGCCCAGACTTACAGATGCAGGAAGAGGGTTCATCGCGGGGTTTCTAGCAGGTGGCGATTTCGTGACCGCCTCCACAGCGAACATATCTGACAGGTTGAGTACATTCGCTGGCGTGGTGCCAGAAGTTCTTGCACTTGAAACACTGTAACAGTTTATGTGAGGGCGGCTTCACTGCTGTCGTTGGTTTGTCTTCTGTCTGCATGGTGGCACGTGACTTCTTCTTCACGCGACCAGGTATTATGATGTCATATGACATGTAGTTTTGCAGTAGGATCCGGATGAGTGCTTCGAAGTCGTCAGGTCAGGATGGAAGAATCTTCATCCCCTGATGGTCTGGCCAGCTGAACATGGGCAGCTTCATGTTTCGCTCCAGCGCTCCAGGAGAGCCAGTAAATCGCAGAAGTTCCTGCATAGTTAACGGTGATAGGTGTTACTGGGCCTTCCCATAAGGCAGGGGAGTTTGCTGGTGGTTACTCTTACGAGAGGGAAAGACTGTACTGCGGGTATGTTTCGCCTTTCTGCTAGGGCGATGGGGTTTCCCTTATCGGCGTCACCTTTAAGTTTCCGCCGGTCACTGGATCGAAGGCGAGGGTCTTGAATCTTCTTTTGATGTGACGTAGACGAGTTTTGCATGGATATATTGATGGAGCATCGTGGTGTAGGAGAAGACACCCCTCCTCCATAATCTTCTGAACTGCACGACATGTAGCGAAGGAATTCGGAGCGCTCCCCAACACCCGCGAAGACCTCGCCAAGCCGAGAGTGGAACGTAGGAGTAGCAACATTACGCGGGATAATGTTACTTAGATGGATAAAATCAGCGCAGAACTAGCAGGACGTGGAAGCACGCCCCATCATAGCAGCTCCGTAACCTGCAAAGGTGACTCCAAGACAAAATGTGGTTGGTTGTAATAACGGCGATCCTGATTGATCAAAAATAGAATGATGCTTTCCGATTGGCTAGGGCACCAGGCAGCTACATGGAGAGTTAGTAGACGGACGCGGAGATGATGGTCGACTCCGCGACGTAAGACGGTTGTTCCCACGCTGTCCGAAGATGTAGACGATCTGACGACATGACTTTGCTAAGAATAGTTGACGACAGATGTATGCATAGGGACTCAGCACTGGATGGGTAGTCTTCGGTCGTCGCACCTCCCTCAAAGTGCGGCGCCTACGACCGATTTGTTGAGCTAAGCTTGATTGAAGTTCTATGGAGCGGTCCTTTTTGCAGAAAGAAGATTCCCCCATCAATCCTCTTCATGCTTGGTGCGTGGTTAAAACGTGGAATGGTGTGGGTAAGTGGTATATAGCTCGTTGGAGACATACAGCTCAGGCAGCAGATCGTGTGGACACGTTCAGCCGCAGCCTAATGACGCTCGGAGTAAATGGTTCTTTTTTTGCGACAGGTGGGAATCATCATTGCGATCAACTGCGTTAGTAGATGGATGATGTTCCCCAGTTGGTTGTTTCGTGGTTGTATCTCTCTGAAGTAATAGTTGCAGTATCTGTGCTTCGGGTGACCCACTGCTCCGGTTGTCGAATGTGTTGGTGGCCTCCAGCTCGATTGTGATTGCTATCGACCGGTAGGCCCGCTGAATTGGTAATATTTGGAAGCCTCTGTTTCATTAGCTCTTCTTCCTGTTTGTCTGCGGCTGTGGCCGGGTTGGGGCTGTCTGCTTGCGGCGGTCTGTAATCTCCTTCTGACGGGGCACTCCACATAGCAGGTTGCGTGGTCAGTTGGCTTTCCCCGCAGCGGACACACCGCACTTAGTTTCGGCAGTCGGTGTTGGAACCCTTGGCATCGAACGTGACGACTCTTTTTCGTGGATTGTAACGACGGGCTTGGCTGTTGGAAACATGACATGGCTGCTGGCCGGGGCGGTGGACTTGGTTGATCTAGGCTCGCTCCTGTCTGGTGCTGAGGGTGAGGATGAACTGCCGCCTTGGAGTGTTCCCTCATCCATATTTGTGGGGTCTTTTAGAGCTGCTTCTTCTTGTTGAATAGCCAATGCCAAATGTTCTCTTGGAAGTCAGTACTGTATCTTATGTTCCTAGTTTCTAGGAACTTCTTGATTTATTTGAGGACTTCTTGGCTCACACAGGTGACCAGCTGCTGGATTGGTAATGAGCATGTATGCGCCAATATTCGCTCGTGCTGATCGGCTTCTCACGCAAATAGGTCAAACGCCAGTATGGTTTGGAAGCAGCATCCTGCCTCGCTGCAGTCAGGCCCTTCGCACTGAGCGGAGTCGATATCGATCCAAGAGGACGCATCGCCGAAGCAACCCACGCATCCGAAGCAAGTACGCCACGCCATTCGTCGGAAAATAGCGCCGGTGAGCGGCCCACCCCGTACGTCACCCCTGCTTCGAATCATCAAGAGTAATCCTGGCTGGAAGTGCCATGAGCGGACGACTCATCGTGGATGTCATTGTCGTCACCGATAGCCGCTATCATCGATCACGACTCTTTCAAGAATGAGGATAACATTATTTACTTTGAGAGTGGAGGCAACAAGTTCAAACCCTTAACACCGAGACTGTGGGAGAGATTGTATTACGCCCACGAAACCCCGATCCATGTTCAGCTCCGAGTCAAAACCGGGGAAATGCTGTTTGCGTGGGACATCCCTAGCAGGAACTTCAAGGGGAACTCAAGCAAACCCTCTCAGATCCGGCACAAGCACAAAACGCCAAGTCCATTATCTCGAAAAAGAAAGACTGGTCCCGCCATGTCCAACTACCACTCGTCCTTTCCAAGAACTACAAGGAGGATGAGTACTTTGCAAATCTTCATCGAACACTCTACAGTCCCCAGAGCCCAAGCAGCAACGTAGAGAAAACGATGGAGCAAGAGGCCTCGTTGGCGTCAAACCGCGAGGGCATCGAGCACTAGGAAAGCAGCAGACATCACCAAGATCATCTTCCATCAGGAGACGATGATATGTGGTTGGTTTAAGTTACAGCGCTTCCTGGTTCATCGCTAACACAAAATTGCATTATACTACACACATTAAATGAGTTGTATAGTCTAGAAATAATGAAAAATATAGTGCTAGTTAGTTTTAAATAATGGATTTCACCATTTCGACTGCGAGAAAGAATTTTAGGTTCGTTGACCATGATTCCTCCAACAATTCTGTGGATTTTCATTAGGGTGTGAACTCATTGCAGCCTGTGACGCCACGAGAAAAATGGGATACGTTGTACCTTTTTGCGATGTCAAGAAGCTGACAAATAAATAATTCAGCTCCTGACCATCTTTGCTTTGTTTCGTTGAACGTCGGTAACACAAAATTATTGATCAGATTTTGATGGAGAATCTAATTAATAAAGTAAGTTTATATGGCACGTCAACGGAGGTTTGAGCAATCACTAAGACAATCTGTCACTCGATTATTATGAATACAAAACTGCCATTATTTATTTGTAGTCACACTAAAAATTTATCAGCCCTCTCCAGCACAGGCATAAATAAAACCAGTTGTTAGTAGAAAACTCCGATTTACCAGTGGTTTCTACTAACTTTTTTTACATGGTTCTCTTTTTTATTCTGCCTAAAAAAAAATCATCAGTAGAGGTTTATTAATAATACCACTAAGATTTGCGAATTCTTAAGTTTTCTCTATACATTTGCGGAGCTCTTTACTATGAGTTAGTCGTCCTTGCAAACAACATCAGTATAAGACCAGACTTAATTTGTTAACCGTTTATGACAGAAAAAAACCAAATGAAAATATATTTAATCGTATGCAACTCGCATAGGCGTACTGAAAGCAGCTAATGAATTGGACATTATACCTGTGTAATTTTGTGCGTATCGTTATGTTAATGAGAATTACAAGAAAATGGCATATGGGAAACAAGTCGACCAGTAAAATCAGGAGAAATTCCAAAATGGACATTGTAAACATTGAAAGGTACTTAGATTGCGTGAAACATACTCGCAGTGCAGCCAACAAAAACAACTACTGGCCGCCAGACTTTTCACAGGAGGCAGAACACGGGTAGCAACCCTGCAAAAAAAAAAAAAAAAGTAATGTTTGTAAGAGGGCCAGGCTATTTATAATAGAAAATCATGAATGGAACTGGAAGGCAGAAAAGTAAGTCGCAGTTTTCAGAAGGACTTTTGAGTGAAGTAAATTGCAATAATTTATAATTCGTCTCGTTTTTGCGGAATGAGAGAAATGAAATAGTCTGGGAGAGACCGTGGTGCTGCAAAATCTTAAAGATGACTTGAGATTCGTACGCTGAAGTAAATGCCTCGGAGATTTGGCTGCCAAAGAGAGCGAGCGGTAATACTATAGCTTTTGGCCATGTTAGTGGCCAAGAGAGACCCCAACGACTGACTCTCACTTTCAGTGGTGGATAATTTTCGCCATCAACACAACTACTACAGAGGGTAATGCGACGTCCAACAAAATGACACACGAACTGTCTTCAGAACCATAACGCTTAGGCGATAGATATTCACATTGCTGTATATTATCTCAATATATTGTCATATTTCGTCGGTGATATGAGCCCCAGCTAAAAGATACTGCTCTCAAAAACCTGTGGTTTCTGAAGGAGTTTATCACTTGCCATACTACACGTACAACATTGACGATCTTGGACGCGTTTTTTCCTGATCCTGTGATCTAGAATTGGGCGACACAATCTTGTGATTTAAAACCTATTCACATTTACCTATGTGGTTTACTGACGTTTCAGGCTACCACAAGCGGTTATCGACCAGCCAAGCATTAAACACTGAAATTGAATGCTGTTATAATAAATTATACCTGACGAGTACTCGCGCGCCACGAAAGCCGTAGCTGTCATTTACCGGATGTGTTATTCCATACATAGTGCCTGCATGTTTACATTATAAATGAATAAATATTTTAATACTGTAAACCATGTTTTATTTAATATTAAGAGAGTAATTCATTAGGTGTTATAGTGTTCATATTTGATATTTTCTTGAATAGGGATAATTATATCTGTTAAATTTCTGAATGCACTGAATACATTATTCAAGCCCAAGCACTTTGTTGTATAGATTTAAGTCAACTTATACTTTACCTTTAAACATGTTCCTGTTGAATAGAATTCATCTACTGCGTACTTCATTACTGGTACAATCTCTTCTTTTCTCTAGTGTACTAGGTCCTAAGTGCAAGAAAATACACGTTCCATGCAACCTGTCATATTGGGATTAGGCAATTAATATCTTGGTCCTTTAAAAATACCTCACCTGCTTGCTCAACTCTTATGGCATTATGTTAAGGAAATACTCGTGTAAGTTCATTAACCATTTCAGAATATCACATTGCGGTTCAGAACTCTGCTGTAATGACTATTATCTTTTCGTTAAATGTTTTGTTGGTTTCAGGTTTTTCACTTGAACACATTTCCATTGTAGCTGACTATAATATAGCAGGCGAAACTTAACGCCTAATGTTTCCACGGTGTTCACGTGATATGCATCTAGAACAGCGGTTCCCAACCATTTTTGGTACACGACCCACTTTTAAGTAAAAAAAAAATTTCGCGACCCACCTGATATGAGAGTCTATCTAATATCAGAAGGGAAATGTTGTATGACCTCGATACGCTATCGACTATCCTATCCTGCGAAAAGGCAAATTTTAGTACAAAGGATATAATATCAACAAAAACAAGGATTGACAATACATAAAACAGCAAACATATTATAGAACGGGAGACGGCTGCACAGACTATCACCTCATCAAGTTGACTGCTGAAATTCCACGATTAGAAGTAACGCGATCAGCATATTAAAATGCAACTGATCTTCCAAGTCGCTTTTTGGTAGAAACCACCTGCAGATCTGATTTTCGTGGTTAATTGGGAACTTTATAAGACTGGGAGCAGGAATACAAAATGGTAAACTTACCAGTCAACCACTAAAATGGGTTTTATAGGTGTTTCCCACCAATGGCACATCAGAGCCATTTTAATTTGCAAATCGAGTTTTAACTAATCCTGGAATTTCAGCCGTCAGCTCGATTAGGCGATGCTTTGTACAGACGCCTCCCGCTTTTTTTTTTTTTTTTTTTTTTTTTTTTTTTTTTTTTTTTTTTTTTTTTTTTTTACGAAGATAATGAAAAATACGTTTAATTATTATAGAAACACAACTTTACAATAAGTGAGATTTCTGGCACTGGTGTTTAATGATGAGGGCGTCGATATCAGTGCTAACATAGGTTAATTTTAACCTTAAGTCACTTTCGACACATAGTTTATTTCTATATTTTGTTTTTCAAAACCTTAAGATATATTTTGGTGGCAAAAACCTCGGTTTTTTCGCGACCCACCAAAACACATGCCGCGACCCACCATTGGGTCGCGACCCATAGGTTGGGAACCGCTGATCTAGAATATGCTTCTGAATTCCATGTCAATTAAACTAATTTTTTTTTAACTGTTTAAACCTCATATGTCATTAGAGGCGGGTTTCGGAGTGGGGGGAAGAAACGCGGAGGTATTTGCCATTGGACTTTTAAAAGGACGATCCCAGCATTCACCTATGGAGTTATTTCGGGAACCATGTAATCCGAAATCTGGATGGCCGGAGGGTGTGACGGTTCTAGGGCTTTACAGAGTGTATTCTAAGACATTTGTCTGAGTTTTATTATAAAAATTATGAATTGCGAGCGTGGTGTAATATTGAGATCCATGCATAGCTATAGGTATTGCGACACAATCCTGGCGTCTTGGTAAGTGTTGCATCAAGAACCAGCGTCAGTATAAAAAGACGAGACGCCACCTAGCGTGGCTTTTTCGTCACCAGTCTTCATCGCAGTCGGACCTTCGGTCCAGAGCAGAGTTTAAATTTGTGTGGCAGTGGGTGACTTCTAGGTGTTTGCGGTAACCGTCTGAGTTGGTCTTTTGTCTTTGTTCGGGGAGTAAGTGAGTCGTCTGGTATTTTATTTTTGTTATTCATCGAAAGTGAGGATTTTAGTATAATCACTCAAATTAGGTTTTTTTCGTCGAAACTAGCAAGAGCTAAGTTTACATAAAGTGTGTCAGGTTAGGGAAGCAATAATAATACCAGCGAAATTTCTTATTAGTCGACACTCAGCGGTTGCGCAATTGTTTAAATTTGCAACGTCTATTCCACTGTTTTAAATTCCGTTCCAGTTTAGAAGTTGTATATCAGCCATCAAGTATTGATTTTATAATTTATAATTGTGCAACAAGTGTGCAAGAAATTGATAGGAACTTTAGAAATTTGAAATCGTAAATTTCCAATGTTGTGCAATTTGTGTGATGTTCAAAGAAATGGTTAGGGATTGTTAGCGGAAAGTATTAAGAAATTCAAGGGATTATTTGCGGTCGTAGCAGAACTGTCTTCTGATTTTTTTGGAGAAGAAGAAATTATTTACCTGGTGAAAAATCTGTTGTGTAAGGAATCTTCTGATAGAAATTTAAATAATATACCGGTCGGTGGGTCTAACAAAATTTAAGGAAAGCTGTGCATTAAAGACTTGAAAGAAAATCATTTAATCTATGATTTAGTAGTTTTGAGATACCCTTCTAACCTTTTATATATTTCAGAGAAGGTTTGAAGTGACCACCGCCGAAGAGAAAGAACATTGTATGTTGTTAATTACTTGATGCTTTCCAGGTAGGCACAAGTAAACGCCAAGAGAACAAGAAACTTTATTTTTTGGTAACTGCACAGACCATAAAGTGAGTGATTGTTACATTATATTTTAACAACATATAAAGTGCCGGGTTCTTTCAGATGGCGACTCTTGCCAGGATTATTTTACAATATATGTAACTAATTATTTACATTGAGTTTTAGAATCCAGTGATCGAACTACACAACAGAATATTTTAAGATTCTGCAGTAAGAATTCTTACGACGCGACAGGCTCCAGCTGAGCGATAAGAGGGTGTTTTGGGTTCACCGACCTGGAGAGGTGGCAGAAAAAATTGGGCGGATGTCACTGGAGGGTGTGAACTGACGAGTGGCTATACAAACACAAGGGGGTTTGTGACCTTCTTCCACACGCCAAGGAATTTCAAACAAACAAATAAGCAGGTTCTGTATTTGTGCTACGAAAGTAAAACTGGGAAAATATACAGGTAATAGTGCTTCGAAAACAAAAATAAAATATAGAAGAGGACTCTAAAGGTACGTTTAAAAAAATCAGTGCCGCCTCGTGGCGGGGAAAAGTGCTTCTTTTGGGGGAAATTAATTTGTGTATTGTTTTTTGTTTGTTTGTTACCTAAAATATAATTCATGATGGAAGGTTTGAGTATGCAAGAGATGTTCGAGAAATTGTTGGAAAGTCAGGCAAATTTGAGTCAAGATTTGAGTCAGAAAATAAATAACCAAGGTGAGGAACTAAAAGATAGTCAGGCAGAAGCCACCGTAAATTTGAGTAAAAAGATAGATAATCAAGGCGTGGAGTTGAAAGGAAAAATTGAACAGAGTCAAATTGACTGTGAGAACAGGTTTGAAGAATTGAAATTAAATTTTGGGGAATTCCGGTCAGAACAGGGTGAATGGAAAGCAGATATTGGACAGAAGCTTTCTGAATTTGAAGACGATTTTTGTGGTAAATTTGAGGAATTCAAAAATAGTCAAACTATATCTCTGGTGGAGGCTACGGAAAATTTTGAAACTAAACTCAGGGGCCATGTTGAAAGGATAGAGAACAACCAAACAGGGTTAGTTTCTAGTTTGGATACTAAGATCGGGGCAATTATGATAGAAGTGAAGGATGTTTTGGAAAAGAAATTGGGAGTTACTAAATCAGAGTTACAAGATGAAATTCAAGAAAGAATTTTGGAGGTAAAGGAAAGTTATAATAACGATAATGAGAGTCTTACCCAACAGATTGATGAGTGTAAACAAGGGATGCAAGAAATAAGGCAGGATTTGACTTTTGTAGGAACCAGTCATGATCAAATGGGACAGGAAATTGAAAACCTAAAGGGAAATTTGGCATTTACAAGGAAAACGGTAACTGAGGATATTAAGATTCTAAATAAAGAGTATAAGGAATTGGGGAAAGATTTGGTACAGACTGCCATTAATGTTAACCAAGTAAGTGATGATGGCTGATGTAAGGAGGAACATAAAGAATCCTGTGGAAACGGAAGAGAGTAGGAGGATATTAGAGGATAGAATAAAAACTGAAATACTGAAATATCCTGGAGTTCTCTCGCCGAGTGGCTGTCATTTTAATGGAGCTAATTACCAGGAAACCTTTGATAGCTTTGATGATTCAGGGGAGATTCATCCTGTGGATTTTTTGCAGGGGTTTGAAGATTCCGAAAATTTTAATTTGTGGGATGATAGGAGGAAAGTAGGAATTGTGTTGAGACACTTGAAACGCCGAGCTAAATTGTGGGGAGATAGGCAGCCGAAAACTGGGTTGTCCTATCAACAGTTTAAAGGGAATTTTTTAAAATATTTCTGGGATTCAACTAGGCAGATGGGGGTAAAGAGAGAAATTATGGCGGGTAAGCCATACAACCCAAGTAGAGAAACACAACTGGCTTATTTCTCGAGGCTTTATTATATGGGGAAACATTTGACTGAACCATACACAGACATGGAATACATAAACATGTTAGTTTCGAGGTTACCCAAGGCAACTCGTCAGGTTTTCATTAGCCAAAGAGTCAAAACAATTGAAGAGGCTACTGAATTATTAAAGGAGATGGATATAGAGGAGGCACGTGAACCTTCTTTACCCAGAAGGGAGTTTTTCCATCCATCAGGAGGGCAAGATGATAGAAATAATAGGTATCAGGGGGGCGGATATCGCGGAAACTGGCGTGGAAATGGTAACAGGGGTGATTATAGACATCAAAATGGAGATAGGGGAACGCAAGAACAACGTGATAATGCAGACAGGAAAGGGGTGTCAGGAAATGGCCACCAAAAGAAGGAAAACTAATGACTGTCGCTAGTCTAACCCCAACAGTGACAGTAGAGGGAAGGGGTGAATGTATAGTCCAGGGAGTGGACAATTTATACGTGAATAATCCCCTTGAAGATTTAATGGAGGAGGGGGAATTTATTAGGAAGGAAACAGAAAAGACTCCTTGTATTACAATCCATGCTTTTGGTAAGGAACTACAGGTATTAGCTGACACCGGCTCACAGATTTCGGGGATATCGGAGAACCTCGTAAAGGAAATAGCTAAGAATTATAAATTGTCTACATTGCCAGTTTCAGGAATGACTGTTTTAACTGCAACAGGGGGCAGGAGTAAAAAAGTCCGACAGCAGATTCTTTTTGAAGGACTTATAGGGGAAGTGCATATAGAAATTCCTCTTTTTGTGATACCCGAATTAAATGTACCTTGTCTAGTTGGGATGGATTGGTTGACTCAGGTAAAGGGCATTGTTGATTGTGGTAGTGGCCTGTTTAAATTTTTATGAATGACAGAACACACTGTGTCCCATTGGGACACCTCAAGGAAAGGGTTTCGAATGAGGTGCATCACATCAAAGTTAGTTTCTGGGGAACGGGTATAAATAATTTTAGGACTAATTGTTTTCCATTAAATTTTATAAATGCACAAAACAGGAGAAATGGGTGGGAAAATGGTAAGAGTTTTCCAGATCAATTAAGGAGCCTACAGGATTTGCCAAGTGAACAGAGAGAGCATGTGAGGAAGTTAATTGAAAGTTATAGAGAGGTTTTCTCGGACAAACCAGGCCTTGTACGGGATTATGTTTGTGAATTCCAGCTTAGAGAGGAGGAACCTTTCTTTGTAAAACCTTACCCGGTACCTCAGGCAAAGCGTCACTTGGTAGAACAGGAGTTAAAGAGGATGATTGACTGGAAGATAATAGAGAGATCCACGGGTCCATATAATAGTCCATTAGTCGTGGTAAATAAAGCTGACCAGTCAGTGCGTTTGGTACTCGATGCCCGAAGGCTTAACAAAGCCTTGATAACGGAAAGAGACCATCCACAGAAGATAGAAGAATTATTGTTACAGTTTAAAGACAAAAGATTTCTAAGTTCTTTGGACTTATCTGCTTCCTATTGGCAAGTTGCTATATCGGAGAGTTCAAGGAAGTTCACTGCCTTCCTATATAACGGCAGATGTTACCATTTCTGCGTTTTACCATTTGGATTAAATATTGCAGTATCTACGTTCATAAGGGCTTTGGATAAAGTTTTGGGACCGGAATTAGTAAAGAAAATAAGTATTTATGTAGATGATTTGATTATAGCAACAGAGACTCTAGAGGAACATTTTGGCGTTATTGAGAGAGGTGTTAGAGGCTTTGAAAATAGGGGGTATGACTCTTAAGTTAAAAAAGTGTGTATTTCTGAGGAGCACAATTAATTTTTTGGGTCATACTGTTTCACCGGAAGGAATATTCCCTAGCGAAAAGAAATTGGAGGCCATTAAAAAATTTCCAGTGCCTAAAACAAAACCCAAATGAAAAGTTTTTTTCGGATTGTGTGGATTTTACAGGAAATTTGTTTCAGAGCAATTATTAAACAGTAGACCTTTGGGGAATTTAATCAAGAAGAATATCATCTGGGAGTGGACCCCAGAATGTCAGGTTGATTTTGATAAAATAAAAGGGGAATTAACCCGGTCGTGTGATGTTGTACAGTCCTGATTGGGAACTGCCTTTATGTTTGGCCTCTGATAGCTCAGAATATGGTTTGGGAGCTGAGATTTTTCAAGAGGTACCTGTAGGTGATCAAGTCGAACACAGAACAATTGCTTTTGCGAGCCGGGTATTAAATTCCTCAGAATTGTTCTTACACAGTAACTGAGAAAGAAGCATTATCAATAGTGTGGTCATTTCAGAAATTTCGATCGATATTGTTGGGACGAAGGACTATTGTGTACACAGACCATAAAGCTTTGTCGTTTTTGCTTACCTGCAAGCTTGTGCATAGCAGATTGACCAGATGGGCACTAGCTATGCAGGAGTTTCAGTATGAGATTAAATACCGGCCAGCAGCTCAAAATAAAGTAGCTGACGCGTTGTCTCGGTTACCTTTAGGTCTAGATGATGAAGGTGTTTATGTGCGAGAAGAGAAGGAGCCAAAAATATTATATCTCAAGGGGGTACAATTTGAAAAGGAATTAATTGGGGGGCTAAAGGAAATGGCTGATGCTCAGAGAAGAGATGATACTATAAAGGAGGTCATCGATAAAATGCAAGGGCCAGATTGTCCAGAGAAGTTACCAAAATTTTATATAATTTTCCGAGGGATTCTATTTAGAAGGCCAAATGAGGCGGGAGAAAATTGGAAACTCTGGTTACCAGAGGAGCTGGTAACAGCAACAATTTGGCAACATCATTATAGTTATGGCCATTATGGTCCTCGTAAATGTTTACAGAATACTGAATGACGTTGCGTATTTTCCGAATATGGCTAGGAGAATTGCCAAAATGCTTAAAGGATGCGAATCTTGTCAAAAAACTAAAGCTGACAATCAAAAGCGAGCAGGAGAAATGAAAAATATTATTCCTAGCAAGCCATTAGAGTTGGTGTCGGCAGATGTATTTGGCCCGTTACCTATGGCAAGGGGTGGAGTAACGCAAATACTAGTTACCCTAGATGTATTTTCCAAATTTGTAAATTGTTCCCATTGAAAAGAGCAACTTCAAAGGCAATGGTAGACAAGATAGAGAAGCAATATCTACCACTCATCGGGAAACCACGGTGCATTTTGACAGACAATGCCCCACAATTTGCTAGTAAAGCATGGGGGGATAATTTGTCTAGACTGGGGATAGAAAGTCAGAAAACGTCCCTTTATCATCCTTCCGGGAACCCCGTCGAGCGCGTGATGAAAGAATTAGGACGATGGTTTAGGACATACTGCAGTATTAAACACCGTAAATGGGTTGATGAAATTAGTAACATAGAAGATGTACTGAATACTCTACCACATGAGTCAACTTTGGTCACCCCTTATGAGCTCATTTATAGGAAAGAACCACCCCGTATAATTAATGAGTACATTACATTCCCAGTATGTAATCAGTTGGATTATAGGGAAAGGGTTGCTTTTGCACTAAAGAACTTGAAAGCAAAGGCTTTAGAAAGAAAGTCCAGGCATGATGCTTTGATTAAAAAATCAGTGTATAAGGTTGGAGATTTGGTTCACATCAAGACACATTTCAAATCTTCCGCTTTGGATGGGGAGATTAAAAAATTCTTACAGTACTTTGAAGGGCCATACAGGGTGGCAGCCATTCCAAGAGAGAATTCCTATGAATTGGTTTGGCCGAAGTCTGGCAAAAGCAAAGGGAATTATAATGTAACATCTTTAAAGCCATTTCAGGATTGAGAAATATTGTGAAGACCTAGTTTTTTTAAAAATATTATTATGACAGAGTGAATACTATAGTAAGAACGGGTAGTAATTTTTGCAAACAGGAGACATTTGATTAAACGATATGTTGAACGTTTCGGCCACTGAAAATGTTTTTCGTCAAATTGAATTTATTATCCAGGAGATAGGTTTGGATGAATTTAATCTATTATACTTCTGATTGTTCTTTTTCTTCACTGTTTTATGCTCGTTAGGAGAACCTTGAACCTCAAGCCAGTCTAGCTTTGTGAATTACGGCATAACCGCCGAAAAGATCATACTAATAGATGACTCTTATTTTAGGTAAAGGTGAAATGGAAAGTCACAGATATGTCTATCTGTTATTAGAAAATCTTTCATCTTGGTTTAGCATGATGATTACCGGGAATTGGTTCAAAATTCTACCAGTTCGCCGAAGAAATTTAATAATGTTCTCTATGAAAAAAATGTATAACTTTTTTAAATTATCAATAAGAATTGTCGTTTTTTGGTGAATGTGAGAGATAATTGGTTATTATAGGATTGATTGAGGACACTTGTAATCGTTTGAAGATCTTGTTTGCAGATGTCAAACGCTAAGGTTTTCTGATGATCCTCAGAGACATAAATAGAAAAATGTTTCTGGAAGTGTGGAAGCGTGATGAATGGATGAGTTAAAAATAGGATGTAATTAGGATTTTTTTTTTTGGTAAAAAAGGAGAATTCCCTATGACGTCGAATGACTGATGATTTTGAATTTTCCAACAAAAATATAATTTGAAATTTTTGATAGGATATTGTAATGGTTTTAGATTACTTCTCATTTGACCAAATGGTATGGTCAGTGAAATATTTTCAGTTCAGGGGATATGTATCCCAGGATTATTATGAATTATTTGGTTCTTTTCATTAATAAAGTATTGAGAAGAAGGCTGAAAGATTTTTTTTAGCCTATAAATAATTCAAATTCTTGAATGCATAAATTAATAAGACTTTGTAGCATATGTAGATGATACCTATGGTATTTGAATATTTTCAAGCGGTAGTAAGTCTTGAAATACTATGTACAGTTAATGAAAAAATTTAAAATGTTTGGAAGGTTATTTAAAGCATAACCTGATATCATTGTTTCATAAACGCTTTGCAACATTGTTTGAGCATGCGTTTTAGGTTTATGAGGGTCTGCGAACCCAAATTTAAAAATTTTTTGATTTTTTTTTTTTGGTAAGTGAGGGTATTATTACCAGAATTTCTTGAATTTATCAGTTAATTGAAAAGATACATTTATACATTAAGATTAGTTTATGTAAGACCACCACCGAAATTTTTTTTCAGAATATTGAAAAAAAAAAATATATATATATTTCTTTAATTTTTTTTTCTAAAACTTAATTTTTAACTAAATCACCAAGGTCAATTTAGTAAAAAATTGGAGGGGGCTGTGACGGTTCTAGGGCTTTACAGAGTGTATTCTAAGACATTTGTCTGAGTTTTATTATAAAAATTATGAATTGCGAGCGTGGTGTAATATTGAGATCCATGCATAGCTATAGGTATTGCGACACAATCCTGGCGTCTTGGTAAGTGTTGCATCAAGAACCAGCGTCAGTATAAAAAGACGAGACGCCACCTAGCGTGGCTTTTTCGTCACCAGTCTTCATCGCAGTCGGACCTTCGGTCCAGAGCAGAGTTTAAATTTGTGTGGCAGTGGGTGACTTCTAGGTGTTTGCGGTAACCGTCTGAGTTGGTCTTTTGTCTTTGTTCGGGGAGTAAGTGAGTCGTCTGGTATTTTATTTTTGTTATTCATCGAAAGTGAGGATTTTAGTATAATCACTCAAATTAGGTTTTTTTCGTCGAAACTAGCAAGAGCTAAGTTTACATAAAGTGTGTCAGGTTAGGGAAGCAATAATAATACCAGCGAAATTTCTTATTAGTCGACACTCAGCGGTTGCGCAATTGTTTAAATTTGCAACGTCTATTCCACTGTTTTAAATTCCGTTCCAGTTTAGAAGTTGTATATCAGCCATCAAGTATTGATTTTATAATTTATAATTGTGCAACAAGTGTGCAAGAAATTGATAGGAACTTTAGAAATTTGAAATCGTAAATTTCCAATGTTGTGCAATTTGTGTGATGTTCAAAAGAAATGGTTAGGGATTGTTAGCGGAAAGTATTAAGAAATTCAAGGGATTATTTGCGGTCGTAGCAGAACTGTCTTCTGATTTTTTTGGAGAAGAAGAAATTATTTACCTGGTGAAAAATCTGTTGTGTAAGGAATCTTCTGATAGAAATTTAAATAATATACCGGTCGGTGGGTCTAACAAAATTTAAGGAAAGCTGTGCATTAAAGACTTGAAAGAAAATCATTTAATCTATGATTTAGTAGTTTTGAGATACCCTTCTAACCTTTTATATATTTCAGAGAAGGTTTGAAGTGACCACCGCCGAAGAGAAAGAACATTGTATGTTGTTAATTACTTGATGCTTTCCAGGTAGGCACAAGTAAACGCCAAGAGAACAAGAAACTTTATTTTTTGGTAACTGCACAGACCATAAAGTGAGTGATTGTTACATTATATTTTAACAACATATAACTTGCGGGTTCTTTCAGAAGGGGGATTCGAACCCACGTCCTCTCCTGCCAGAGAGTTACCTGTCGCCCACCTGCTCGGTAATACACTAAAACCACTACACAAAACAGGCTAGCTAAGTTACACACCACGCCAAAAGGAAGGGAACGACATAAAGATTTAAGTTATGCAGCTCAAGTAATACAGATATAATGTTCAAATGCAACATTTTGTGGAAGTTGATTCATAAATCTTCTAATCTTAACTATTAAAAGTCATACTATCTGCACTGTGAGCTT
This sequence comes from Vandiemenella viatica, assembly GCA_031002005.1. Taxonomy (NCBI): domain Eukaryota; kingdom Metazoa; phylum Arthropoda; class Insecta; order Orthoptera; family Morabidae; genus Vandiemenella; species Vandiemenella viatica. Next base: position 104,128,743 of record JARYHS010008074.1, on the reverse strand, counting down.
TTGTTACAGCAGTGCAGCCGTCTAATCAGAAACGCATACCAGGGAAACTGAGAATTAGTACTTGCTTTTCCGTTTCATAGAATGCTCATGCAATCTATTACGTTGCGGTAAACTACAATATATACAATAAAACATGTAAGTACAGTTACAAACACTGGTTAACACTAGTTAATCCAGAAACACAGAATAAGTCTAAAATAAAATCAAAAGTGATTGTGAAACAAATCTTTAAGGAGATTTATTATATCCGCAACTGGTTCCTTATTTTGTCACGTTCTTGATGTAATAATAGACTATATATTTTATTTAAATGAATGTTTTTCTCATTAATTGAATATACGTATAGTATATAAAAAACTAACTATAGGTATTTTAGATTTAGCGTAGCTAGAAGAATGAAAGTGATACATTAACCAGAAAGGAAAATCTGAACATGGTATGTTTTAAAAAAGAATGTTAGTGCTACATTTTTTCCCACGAAAACAAATGAAACAATGCGTGATCTTAGAAATGGGGTTTAGGTCAGCTCTTAAACCCGTGTGTTTTATTTTTATCTATGCAAAGAGGAATAAATGCTCACATTCATGTTGTAACTGTGCGAATGTACCTACAGAAATTAGGTAGGATCTTCAATTTTCAAGAAATCGTGGAATCCATCCGAATTTTAAACCTGATTTAGGTATAACGATCAATGTAACATTTCTCATGATGTAGCGGAACTTTACACTTTGTGAGCGTTAATATTATATTTGAGCGAGTTCTTAGAAGTAATCTAAGGGTTTTATGCTATTGTCCGAATTATAACAGCTTATACTTCGTGAGTACCAAGATGTTATTTGCCAAGATAAGGGTATTTGACCTCAGATTGATCTTTGACGTAGCATGGATCCCGAACTGCTCTACATAGCGACATATTTATAACAGTTTTTACCTTGCCGTTTTATCACAAACTCTTCCACACAATTATTTGATATAAATTGGGGTTTTAACCTAACGTATGTAAACGACTTAGACGGCACAATGGATAACTTAAACAAATACATTAATTATAAAAACCTAACTCCACAAGTACCCGCAGATCTATCTGACTTATGCTGGAAGGAAGCGTCACGCACGCATGACTACAACGCTAACAACTGGACCGCGCTAATGACTGACTGACTTCTTCATACGAATATAACGGAAAAATAGCTAAACGAATTAATACACGAATGACTGAATTATTAAATAACAATCCAACGCGGTATTACTAAATAGATTCCCAAGAGGCATTACAACATTATTACAAACTTCAGCAAACCACTGGTTTAAGTTACACAGACTGAAAAATTTATCTAACATATTTTATCTTCCTAATAACTAACTACATGAGACAAGGCTACAGGTAAAGCATGGCTTTGCCTAGTGCCATAGCCACAGACAAGACAAGTGTCTCACCTTCTTCATAGCTGCTAGCAGAATAGACAATGGCTAATAGGACGAGATCACGTCACCCCAGAGTACTTATGTGTGAGCAATCAGATATATTTTACCATGCACATGAATTGCATTAGTTTTATCTTAATACTAGGCAAGTGGATACATGAGGTGACTTTGTATGTTACAGATGTGAACTCCTGAAGATGTTTTTCTATGCTTGTGATTCTAAAGCGGAAACAAGCTTTTCAATTAAGCCTATTCCCTAAATTTAAAGAAACATGATGATAATTTTATTGTAACCTAAGCGTCGGTATTTACTTTCAATTTCTCATGCGCTGGTCGTTGACTAGTCGTAAGGCATTGGCAGCAGATGTTAAACTGAATGTAAAACCATAGGGTTTTCACCCTTATCATAGCTAGAAGAATGAGATATGCTGGCTAAATCTTCAAGAAATGCTGAATTTGATATTTGTTGAAAAATAACATTCAAGCTACCCTTTTCAGAGGAAACAAATGAAACACTTTGTATGCATCAGGAGCGCTCTGTAGGGCACTTCTTGAGCATATGTGATTCGTTTTAAACTTCGCACAGATGAATAACAGCTCACATTCATGTTGTAAATGTGCGAATGTACCGAAAATAGATTGGATTCACTTTTGCCAAGAAATACTTTACACCCGATTCAGTTTTAATACTCACTGTAACATCTCACGTGATACCTCGTCAATAGATACGATTTTTGCTGTTTCCCAGCCTTGAAGTACTGCTGAGGGGAACAGGTTTTCCAGCGAATAGATAAGATGAATGTAATGCACGTGCAGCAGTACATTTCAAAAGAAAATTTTGTGAAACAATTTCAGCGGTATCTCTACACTTGGAGCGAATTTGGGTGGTATAATAAAAAAAATCGTTATGCTACATGTAGTTTCTATTATTTTTTTAAGTTTATTTATTTATTATTTTTTTCTTTTTTTTACTTTTAGGCTTATAACTTGTAGAGGAATAGTTCTGTAGACAGGAAGCAGGAGTGTAATCGGCCATGGCTTATAATTATTAATCACATTATATGGTTCGTTCATATAATGAAATATTCAACTAGCTATTGTAAAGAGAAAAGTATATAACTGAGTCAGTTAAATTAATAACAATACTGAATTTGAATGCTGCTGTACCGTGAGGTTATTTTAATACATAAAAAATTTGGTTAAAAACATAGCTATTCCTGGAATTGGAAGTAGGGAGATTGAATGCTACAATTATAATAAATTAAACCCTACAAATTTGAAGCATAAACAAATTAAACGGAAAAAGATGACAGAATCTACTGTGTGCCAATTTAACCTCAAAATTAATTTATATCCATTTTTCCCAATCGTGGTATGACATTTTGGTGTGTAAAATAACATTGAACGTAAAAAAAAGAAATTCAGATATCTTAGTTATCTTCTATAAGCTTTTTCAATTAAAGAAGTTTGATACGTACAGACATGTATCTCATTTCTTCAACGAACCAACACGCTGTTTCTAATATCTGAATTCTGAGTGATTTTGGTTTGTAAGATTTCTGGAGCTTATTAATTAAAACAAATATAAGCCTTATCACAGAAAATAATAACGAAGAACCAGAGACGGAATTCAGTTAATCAAATTGGAACAGTCGGATCTAAATTCATGTAAATCGTAAAGTTTTGATATTTCGACTACGAGAAAGACTTTTCTTTTGTTGACCACGATTTTCATGACAACAACCCTGTAGATTTTCATTGGGGTTTGAACACTTAGCTGTCTAGGACGCCAGCAGAATAGTGAGGTAAGTTGCATCTTTATGTGATTTCTAGAAGCTGAAAAATAAATAAAAGAACTCTTGACCGTCTATGATTTGTTTCATTAAACGCGGCTAACACAAAACTTTTGATCGGATTTTAATGTAGAGCCAAAGACCGCGTTTACACGATGCGAGTTGACTGGAACGACAGTTGGCCCGACAGTGGGTGGTGGGGGTAAGAGAGTGGACTAGCATACTAGTAATAATTTGAAGACAGTCCACTGTCCTCTGTCAGGACAGTTCTCTACTCTTACATTGTGAGCTTGTTGAAAATATTATGTCCATATAACAGGAAGGAATTAATATCGTAGCTTATTTTTTTTATTATAATGTTGAATGATATGAAGAATAACAAACTAAAACGTAGAAAATGGTTAAGAGAGTGGATATTAAAAATATATGCTTTAAATGTCTCAGCGCCATTTTTTAAAATAAAGTTGCAAGTGAAAATATAAAGTCAAATCATTAAAGACCAACTGTACTTCAATTGGATGAGCTATTGTGAAATAATTTTTTCCGATACATAAAAAATGACATCGTTATGTAGCAATTTTTTGATAGCAGAGTCTCTAAAATCCTTGTTCTTATAATTTTTATTTTAAAATTCCACGGAATTTTCTCACTTTCATGCAGTTCTGAAGATTTTAATGCCCCCTATTCCACTCCGCTTACGCGACTTGTTAGTTGTCACCATCTTGATTGCTGAACTCGCACGCCAAAAGTTGGTCGTGAACTGAGTCTACTATCTTCAGTTTTCCTAGGCATTAGTCATCTGGGAATGCTTTGGTCCCAGAGTGTGGGGAAGTTCTTGCACGTAGCGCATCTCCTTCCAGATGTTATGGTTGTGATTTGTATATGTCTGTCTTTATGGGATTTGCCAGATCCTGTTGATGTGCGTTCTTTGGAAGTGTTTTCCGGTTGTTTCTGTCGTTATTGGATAATCCTGTCCTGTTACTGCGCAAGATCTCGTGGGGCGTCGTCGCCCCTTGCCAGTTTAACTGGCCATCTTGTAGTAGCTTTGTATTGCACATGGGTGCCCAGCTGTTGAATCAGCGGATTGGTGTGTTGGAGGCATTGTAGGTAGAGCTTTTTTGCTGCTGTTTTGAAGCGTTCTTTTAGAGTTGGTAAGCCGCTTATTTGATGGAGCAGTGCTGTTGGAGTGTCTATAGGTAGCTTGTAGGCGTACCTTATTGCCCGGTTTTGGACGCGCTGAAGAGGTTTGATGTTGGTGGGGGCAGCATTGCCCCACACCGTGGCAGCATATTCGAGGATAGGCCTAATTGTGGCTGTGTAGAGGGTGATAGCAGTTCGTTGATGAAGAGGCGAGGCCGGATTGAGAATTGGATAAAGTTGTCGCATCCTTTTCATGGCTTTTGTATGTGTGCTCTTGATGTGTTCTTTCCAGGTCAGCCTTTTATCTAGGGTGATAGCTAGGTAACGAGCAGTGGTGGACCATTTGATGTCTTCGCCACGTATCTTGATGTTGTTAAGGGGCGGGACCTTTCTTCTGGTGATAATTATAGCCTGGCTCTTAACTGCATTAAACGCTAGATGCCATTTCTTCGCCCATAATTCGATTTGGTCGCATCCTCTTTGGAGCTTGGTCACGGTGTGTGTTGCCCTAATACTCTTGGTATAGAGGGCAGTATCATCAGCGTAATATGCACTCTGGGTCTGGTGTGTCCTAGGTATATCGGCCGTATAGAGATTGTAGAGGACAGGTCCGAGAACGGAACGTTGCCGGACATCGGCTTTAATTGTTTTAATAGAGGAGATTGCGTCTTCCGTGATAACGCGGAAAGTGCGTCCAGCCAAGTAGTTTTTGATGAGTCTAACGTGAGACAGGGGAATCCTCTGTAGTATTAGCTTATAAAGTATGCCCTCATGCCAGACCGAATCAAATGCACGGCTTACGTCAAGTAGGACCGCTTCAAAGTATTCCTTCTTCTAAAGGGCACTCATTGCGTATTCCACAAGTCGAAGTAGTTGCTGCGGAGTTGAATGTTGATTTCTGAAGCCGAAGTGTTCATTGGGAAGAAGTCTCGCAGAATTAATATGTTGGAGTAGCTGATCGGTCTGTATGATTTTGGCGATTTTTTGTCTTTACCTGGTTTTGGTACCGGAACAATTTCAGCATGCTTCCATATTGTTGGGAATTCACCAGTGCTCAAGATATTGTTGAACGTTAGTTTGATTTAGGTAATTACTTGTGGTGGTAGATGACGAAGAAGTAGTCCACGTATTTGGTCGTAGCCAGCGGCTTTGTTGGTGACAACGCGTCGTAGCAGGTTAGTTACCTCTTCTTCAGTGGTGTTTTCGATGGTTTCTTCATTGTGCGCTGTGGCATTTAGATGGCGTTCAAGCTCCTGGTTGACTAGATGTATGTGATTGTCATCGCGGGGGTCTTCTATTGGGCAAAAGTTTTCTTCAAATGCTTCAGCTAGTGCGTCCGCCTTAGCTACTGGTTCAGCGACAATGTTATTTCTGACAGTTAGCGGTGGCATTCTTTGTATTTGTTGTAGCATGCGCTTAGTGGTAGACCAGATTGACCTGTCTTCAATTGAGAGTGAAGCTACGAGGCCTTCCCAGTCGCGCACCCGATGTTTGCTGACCTCAGCCTTGATTTCTCGTTGTAGACGTTTGACTGTTCTTTTGTGACCGGGTCTCTCGTTACTTGCCACTCCCGCATTAGCTGTTTTTTTTTTTTAAGTTATGGTGTGGCGGATGTTTGGTGGCAGTTGTTTGGATCGCTCTGGCTGAGTCTTATAGGGTGCAGTAGCGTGATTTGCGGCAGCATTTATGAGGTCAGTAAGGGCATATATCGCAGCGCATGGTCCGGCTTCGTTAGGTGGCGGGATGTTGGTGATGTGCACAATTAGGAATGTCTGGTAAGCGGTCCAATTTGTGCGCCTCAGATCTCAGTGCCTATTCTTCCGCAGAGGAGCTCCTGCCGCCAGGTAGAAGATAACTGGAACATGATCGGATGAGAGGGCTGTCTTAGTAGTTACAGCGATGTTGTGCTGTAAACCCTTGGTGATCCCGATGTCTAGTGTATCAGAGTAGGCTCTACCTTCAAAGAACGTAGGTTCCGTTGGGCCCCAAGCCACTGCATCATTTCTTTCTATTGTGCGTAGGAGGCGCCGGCCATTGATGTTAGTTAGCCTTGAATTCCAAGCTGTGTTCTTGGCATTGAGGTCGCCTGCTATCATGAGGTTACCGGGCAGTCTTAATAATGATTCCCACTCTGCCTCGTTTACAAGTCCATGAGGAGGTCGGTAGGCAGAGACTAGAATCATTCTACCCACTGATGTTTCCATTGAGATGCCCGTGGCTTCTATTGTCGAAAGTGGAGGTAAAGTGATTTGATGGTGTTTAATGGCGTTTCTAACGTAAATGGATGTACCGCCACCAGCTGGCGGCCTATCGCTGCGATAACAGGCGTAATTCGGTGCAGCAGCTTTTATGCCAGGTTTGAGGTGAGTTTCGTTGACCAGACATATATCTACTTGTTCATCTCGGAGAAACTCCCTGAATTCGCCTAATGGCCTACATAGGCCATTGGCGTTCCATGTGCAGATCACTAAATCATCTGTTTTAGTTGCCAATGTTGTTAGATGGGGTGCCGTTATATGTGGTTTGGACCGCTGTCTGTACTGCGGCAGCTATCTGTCGAGGAATGTCTAAGATTGTGGCATTCATGCTACGAATATCTGCGAGCATGGCATTCATGGTGTTCATGGTTTGCAGCATTATTTGTATCACGTTTTGCAGCATTACGTGGTCTACCTGTTGATGTTGTTGTTGGTGGTGATGCTGTTGCTGCTGCTGTGGTTCATCGCTTTGAATGTGGGATGGTATATCTGTTTCATTGGTTTCACTGATGTTGTTGGTTGCGGTAGCGTCAGGGTCAGTTTGCTGCCGTCCAGATAGCGCTGCCGCGTAGTTGGTGCGCTTTGCCTGCTGAGGTGCGGAGTGAAGAGGTGTCGGTTGTAGGTCAGCATCCGCGCCTTTTGCCGGAGCTGGGTTTCTGTTTCCTCTTCCTTCCTCTTCTTCTTCCTTAAAGCAGCTTGTGCAGCATTGTGCTGCTTTTGCCTTTCTGTGTATCTACTGAATGTAGGGCACTTCCACTTGCTAGCAACGTGAGAGCCACTGCAGTTAGCACATTTTGGTGGGTGCTCTCCTTTTTTGGTGGCACATTCACTTGAGGCATGGTCTCCGGCACACTTTACGCACTTAGGAGGCATGCCATAATGCCTCGAGACGTGTCCAACGGCCTGGCATTTGAAGCATTGAGGCGGGCCCCTGGTGCTTCTAAGTTTCTCTACGGTTATTTTTAGGGCACATAAGGAAGTGAGCTTGTATATGGCCCTGTTCTCCAGAGTGTCGCGGAGGACAGTCAGGTAAAGCGGAACCTCCTGATGAGTTTTTGGAGAGCGGAGGCGATCAACTGTTCTAGGCACGATGTTGCAGTCTTCTTGTTCCTCTTTGATGTTGTCTGGGTGCATGTTGAAGGGCATGCCTCTCAAGACAACCTTTATTGTCTTGTCGGGTTCGGTAGAAAATATATAATATGGTATTCCTTTAGTCGAGATGAGGTTAGTCACTTCAATGTTGCTTTCTGTTGATTTGGTGATAACTTTGTATAGGTCTCTGCCAGCTGGTTTGACTTCAAAAGCAGATTTGAGAGTATTCTTCAGGAGGCTGTATAGTAAACGGTAATCTTCTTTATATTGGATTATTACAGGAGCCGGAGAGTTTTGTTTTATTGGTGTAGATTCTTCCATTTCTTCATCTGCTAGGAGCATCTCAAATTGGTTTGATGTCGTCAGTTCAGGTGAGGGATTCGTTAATTGCGCAGCACGAGCCGTGCGCTGCGGCTTAATGAAGCCTTCTTCATCCGTTGTTCTTCTCCCTTGGCGACGATATGTCGTGGGTGTCTTACTCTTATGACAAGCTGCATTGTTGAAAAGCTTTGATGGTCCAGCTTTCATTGCGTCAGTGGTGGCGCGCTTTTTCAGTAACTCCTCCTCCTCAGCAGAGGATGCGGCGCTTCTCTTCCTCGAAGTGGCGGAAGTGTCCATGTCTTGGTCTTCGTGTACATCACGTAATGCAGAGGTGTTCAGAACATCTTGGTCAGGATCAAAGATAGGTTCCGTGGTCACAACGTTAGCCACGGGAAGCACAGCCGTGATGGTCGTAGGATGCTCGATCGGCGAGGGAGATTGCGGAGAGTCTTGATAGATGTCAGGCGCCGACATCCTTCTTTTTTTTTATCTGCTTTACGTCTCTCTAAAAGCGAGGTCTTTAGAAACGGGAAAGGATGGGGGTCAAGGAATGGGAAGGAATTCGGCCATGGCCTTATGAAGGAAGCATCCCGGGACATCCTTCTTCTTGAGTCGCTCATGACGCCTAAGACAGGAGTGTTGCTCTGACCCTGCGTTGTCACCGTAAGGTATCCGGGCCAGAGACAACCCTACGCTGACGCTCGGGGGTTCCACTCCCTGAGGAGTGGGCCGTGGAGCCGTAATACCCTAAAAATTCGGGAAGGGAGGGCAGGAGGGATCCCCAAAGAAGAAGAAGCAGGCTAAAAGCCTCTCCTATTTCGCAGGAAATGCGAGACAGTGCCCACATACGCGAACACAATAAACAGCTCGATAGTAAACGCGTATACGAATACAGCTCGAGTCCTATGTGTAGTCACTGGATGTAGTCACTGTAGTCCTTGTGTGTTACTTCGTCTAGGACTATCTTCAGTCAACTGTCTGTCTTGTAGCAATTGACACGAGGATAGTGGATCATCCAGTGCTCCGCGCGCAGCAAGGCAGTACACTCGTTCCAGTCAACTTCGCACCAAGTAAACGGGGCATAAGGAGTAAAGTTGGTTTAAATGGCATAACAATGGAGGTTTGAGCAACATTTAAACAATCTGCACTAGATTATTATGAACACAAAACTGCCATTATTTAGTTAAAGTTATACTAGAAATTTATCAGCCGCCTCCAGCCGAAGCATAAATAAAGCGTGTTGATGCATGGAAAGTCAGATTTACCAGTGCTTTCTTTTGACGTTTTTATGTAGTTCTTTTTTGTTTAGACTAAGAAACATCATCAGCAGTCGTTTTACTAATATCTGAGACTCGTGCATTTGCGGAAATCTTGATTATGAGCTGGTTGCAAATAAAGTGGTCAAATCGTTCTTGCAAGTAATTTCAATAGAATATCAGACTTAAATTCTTAACCACATACCTGTATGTTAGAAAAGAAGTAAATGAAAATATATTTAATCGTATTTATCACTGAAGTGCATTGAATACAGCTAATGAATTTGACTTTATACAGGGCGTTCGCCGGGAAACGCAACCCACTGTTAGCGCTACAAGGAAGAAACTGCTCCCGGCGAGCGAGCGCTCAGTTTCCGGCATTGTTCGACCGTTGGCCGCGGACTATTTCATAATAATTACGCTTCATAAACTTCATAAACTTGTGTGCTAAGCATTTAAATGTGACGTAATTCATTAGCTTACCTTATAAAAGATGCTGGAAGTGTTGACCCTCTTGTGTAATGCACATTTCACATCTTCTGAACATATTTCGAGACACACGCTGCCCTAACTGACTTAATGATTTTTTGGGTGACTGTTCTAGTCGAAAAGCGATATCGTCAATTTTCTCCTCTGTGAGAATACGGTTGACCGACAGTCTCTTTTTGTTAAAAAATGAACCCGTTTCTCTTACTTTTTTAACCAGACGCAGAATTGTTGATTTAGCTGGCAGTAAAGCGCCAGGAAATTCGCGACGAAATTTACTGCGACACTTTTTAAACGACTTCTTCTTCACATATGTATCGTAGAGAAATATTCTTTGTTGCAAACTGTAACATACCACAATTTTACTCACACTCAAACACGGTACAGATTAATAAGAGTATGAAGCCCCAAACCAGCCAAACCGCAAAGAAACGTTTATTCACAACACTGATTAATAAGAGACTGAAACTATCTACAATGCAAAGAAACCGTTCTTAACAATGTAAGGGTCACTGCACTGCACTGTTGGGGCAGCGGAGGTGTTAAACAGTGCGGTGATTCACGGTGCCGTGTGGCGGAAACTGCTGGCACGACTGACCGGGCAAGTAGCCGACGGCAACAGACTGGGAGGGTAGCGTTTTCCGGCGAACGCCCTGTATATAAGTAATTTTGTGCATTACTTTCTGGTAATCAGGATTATAGGAAACTGGCATGTGGAAAACAAGTTAACTGCATCATCGAACAGGAATATATGGGGAAATCAAAATCGACAATGAATTCAAACTTTCTAGATTTTCAGTACTGTAATAGCACAGTTTTCTCAACGAGTTAAAATATAGCAAACGCTGAAAGACATTAATCATGAATAATCTCGCAGTGCAGGCAACAACAAATGACAGTGAGAGATTTCCTGGGAGGCTGGGTATGGATAACAACCCTGAAGGGAATGTCGCATTCTTAAGAGAGTCGGCTATATAAAGAAGAAGGTCATGAATCAGCTGGGAGGCAGAAAAATAAGTCTCAGCTCACGGAAACAATTTTGAGTGAAGCAAAATACGGTAGTATATTGCTGGTCTCAGTCCAAGTGAGATGGCAGAAATATTGTGGGAGTTACCATGGTGTTGCATGAACATAAACATGACTTTGGATTCGTACGCTGATGTGAGCGCCTCGGAGATTTAGCTGCAAAAGAGAGCGAATTGTAATGTTATAGCTGGTGGACATTTCACTGGCCAAGTGAACCGAACGACTGACTCTCGCTTTCATTGGCGAGTAATTTTCGCCGCTACACAAATACTGCAGAGGGTTATGTGATGTCCAACTAAGTAACGCACGAATTGTCTTCAGAACCATAACCTCTAAGCCCTAGATATTTACTGTTTCATATTGCTCCTTAAAATCTCATTGTTAAGTATTGTCATTTTTCGTCGGTGTTTTGTGCCGCAATCAAAGATAATGCTCCCGAAGACCTATGGTTTAGAAAGGAGTGTATCACTTGCCATACCGCCGGCAAAACATTGAAGATCTTGTGCACGTCTATTCCTGATACTGTTACAACCCGTGTTGATGACTAGAATTAGACGCCACGATCTTACGATTAACACCTATTCACTTTTACCTGCAGGATTTACTGAATTTTGAGGTTAACCCGAAGATGACAATTACCATCAAAGCATTAAAGGCAGAAATTTAACTCTTTATCAACGAAATACCGCGACGTATATGCAGAACAGTACCTGAAAACTTTGTCTGAAGATTACGTTTGTGCCACCTAAGTCGTAACAGTCGTTTATCGGGTCTGTGATTCCATACATGACGCGCAAATGTGCACATTACAAATGAATAAATATTTTACTACAGAAAATCATGGTTTATTTAATATTCAAAGCGTAATTCCATTGGAATTATAATATTTATAGTGCATATTTTCTTCTTTAGGTAATTATAGCTCGTTGAGTAACTGGGCTGTAGACAAGAAATAGTAGGAAAATCAGTAATGGCTTGTATAAAGGAACCTTCCCAGCGTTAGTAAGGAGCAATTTCCTACAAATAATGTTTATATTTATACTTAAATATTCAACCTAGCGTGTCTAGAAATTTTGATGTGATGCAAAAAGTTTACAATTGTGCCTGCCAAATAATTAACAATAATAAATTTGAAGGTTACGGATCATGTGGTTATTTTAAAAAACAAAATGTATCGATGAATACCAACAGTTATTCCTAGAATATTAAGAACAAGAAGGATAAACCTTATTGATATAAAAACGAAGTTATCACTCAATTTATCAGCAGCTTCCAAAACATGACTGCAAATTTGGTCGATAAATGAATATTTCAAAAATAATTTTTTTTTCGTCTTCCGAACACCTTATACTTTTACAGAGAAGCATCTTCATCGATTTCTCTTGTTAAATGTGACCACATGTCGTAATGTAATATTACCTATTGTTCATTGAAGTTATGGTATAAAATGTTTTCTACGTTTATGTTCATTTGACAAACAACAAGCATAATGTTACTTGCTATTCGAGAAGCAGGCAGAATTTATTGATCTCGAGAATAGGGTGTATACGTTAAGCAATGTAACAGAAAGAGACAAAAGAATTCTCCGTGTGCCAAGTTGTGATTGTGCATTGCCTACAGTGGTTTTTAGGAGGTAAGAAGCAGCACTTGCGTCAACGATACGAGAAGCTATCATCCTACTTCATGCAATCAAGTCATAGATTAATCAATCGCAAATAATGTCGGAAAAGTATTATTGATATAGTTGTGTGACCATTTAGCTTTAATATTCTTTTGTATCAATTATTCAAGAACAACATATTGATGCGTTAAATATCAATTCTCTTCTTAATAAAATATAGTTTCATTCGTTCTCACATTTATATATCTCATTTCTCCAATTAACCAACAAATTAATATCAATGTTTCAGCTATCCATGAACTTATTTTTAACAGACTTCAAAAAAGAAGAGCAGGTTCTCAATTCGTCCGGTTTTTTTAATGCATGTTCAGCAATATCTTCGCCAATTTTGAACCGATTTAAATGAAATTTTTTTAGTGGATGGGGTAAAGCTCCAAACACCAAAGTGGTCCCATATAAATTTCATTGAGAAACCACCCTTTCTACCCCTTTACAAAACTTAATTTTTAAACAAACCCACATTTTTATACGATTTCTAAGGAACTTTTTTAATTTTGATTGAATTCCTTAATACATTGATTAAATAAGTCTGATTCTAATGAATAACCATCAATTTACTAATTTTAGAGACATATGGATTCGAGAAAATAAAATGCGTGAAGCTTATAAATTTATAATTTCTTTTCAGGTTTATATATAATAGAGTTAAAACACTTTGACTGCGAGCGAGAAATTCCGTTTCGTTGAGTGTGATGTCCACAACAATTCTGCCCATTTTGGTTGGAACGGTATGCGACCTTGGACTCCAGGAAGCAGGGGCGTGGCTACTATGCGGCTAGGCGGTGCAGTGCACCGGAGCCCCTACGCTCAGGGGACCCCCAAGCATATCTCAGGGGGCCTCCAAGACCACCACTGGGGACCCCCAAGCGCTGTTCAGAGGGCCCACGGGCCTTCACGGCAAACTGGCGATATTTTTTTTTAGTTTCTATCGGCTCTAAGGGGGCCCCTGGGACACAGGGAGCCCCTTCACTAAGAGTCCCTCACTGCTCAGAGGGGCCCCCAACCACTGCTCAGGGGCCCCAAGCACAACTCAGGGGCTCCCAGTCTTAGCTCAGGGGGCCCCTACCAGCAACAAAAAGCAAAAAAAAAAGGTCGCCCATTTGGCCTGAAGGCCCAAAATAAATTTTTGCACCGGGGCCCTTGTTGACCTAGCTACGCCACTGCCAGGAGGAATGTATTGGACGCTGATCGGATTTTGAATCGATGGCCGAAGAATGAAGTAGTGCATGTTTAATATTGCAAAAAAGCTAAGAAATTTAAGAAATCAGTCTCCGAAAATTAGTTTCCGTTTTCCGTTAAATTCTATTCACGCAAAAAATTTTAGTTGCATTTTGACTGAGTTATAATCGGTTTATAAGGATTAAAATAGGTACATATCAAAATGATACATATGTTTAATTTTGATGTGACGTCATGAAGGCGAGAAATTAAGGTAAAACTTTTTGGAAATTGGTTCCGATTTAAAGACAAGTTAATCCTTGAAGAAGAAATATTTATCATGATGCGTACCAAATTGTAACCTGTAAGCAGCTCAGGCACATCCTTTCCACGTCTCATCACCAATATACGCCTTGTACACTCCCGTGACCCTCTTCACCATCCACTTGTCTTACGTAATTTGGATTCTACATTAAAATGTAGGTTTAGATGTCCGTCAATGCAGGTTTGAACAACCATTAAGAAACTCTTCAACTATAAGATCACACTAAAATTATGTTATTACGTTATGCTAAGAAGTTATCAGATGAGACAAAAATGAACCCCGTTGTTAGAGTGCTTTCTACTGGCGTTTATGTGTGTTGAGTCACTCTTTATTATGACTGAAAGTCATCACCAGCAGTCGTTTTACTAATATCTGCGATTCGTTACTGCGATGGATTGATCGCCACAGTAACAAACTTCTTGATTAGCGTTGAATGCAAAAAAAGGGGATTAAATTGTCCATGGAATTATATTCGCAGAAAAGCCGACTTCATTTCTGAAGTACTTCGAAAGAAAAAAATTAAATGAACGAAATAACGGGAAATACCAAGTACATAATACAATCTGAAATTTTATTTATTTCGTTTCAAAAACGCTGCTTACAAAACGTTAGAAACATTAATAACAATAACATAAATAAAATAATATCAATCAACAACAAAGAATTCATATGATGGATGACCACCTGAAATTTTATTTATTTCGTGTCAAAAACGCTGCTTACAAATCGTCAGAAATTGTAATAACAATAACATAAATAAAATAATATCAATCAACAACAAAGAATTCGTATGATGGATGGCCAAAAGTCAGCAACTTGTATGGCATTGTGACTGGCGCGAAGGAGGTCTTGCAGAGTGCAGGTTGATGGGCACTGTGGGCAGTTGTATAAATGCTGAATGTTCTGCCCCACAATCACACGCAGTATTAGGATCTTCAAGATAATGCCATCTTGCCAGGTTATCTTCGGTCCTGCCCACTACACTTCACAGCCGCTTTAGCGCTCTCCAGGTCTTCCAGTTGAGGTTGCCACCTGGTGGTAGTGTCTCTGCAGTAGATATCCATTGATTCACACAAGTCATCCGGCTCGCTATAGATTGAGCCGGGCAACTTTCGGCGGTACATCTAAAGCAGCTGTCCTCCTAAGGAAGCTTTTTCTAGATTTCAGACTTTGTCTTGGAAGTTGATGCCCGAATAAGGTATGAGCAGAGTTTTGATTAACCTTTTTCCTTCTGACATTGCAGCTAAGTTCCGTCTTATATCAGGGGGAGCGATTCCTGCCAGACCATGTAGTTTTTCAATCGGCGTGGCTCTGAGACAACCCTTTAGAATTCTGCAGGTTTCATGTAACGCAGCGTCTACTTGTCTGGCATAAGCAGATTTGTATCAAACGGGACATGCATATTCTGCAGCAGAATAACACAGTGCAAGAGCTGATGTTCGAGGCACTGTGGGATGTGCATCCCATACGTTTCCTGTGTTTCCGCAGAATATTGTTGTGGGCTGAAACATTGCCTTTTGTGTTTAAGCAGTGCTTTTTGTAAGTGCAGGAGCGATCTAGTGTAACACTGAGAAATTTTGGATTGAAACAGTGATCTAGTTCTACGCCCCCCTCCCCCCACCTGACTTTCAGTTTACTGTTAGCATGTCTGTTTGGCAAATGGAAGGCGCATAGTTGAGGTTTGGATAGATTCGGTTTCAAATGATTTTCTTTATAGTAGGTGGTGAAAAATTGTAAACCATTACTTAAACGCTCCTTCACTGTTTCAAAATCTTTGGCTTGTACTGCTAGTGCTAAGGTCATCTGCATTGACAAAACTTCGAGTCACTGGCGGCTGAGGTTGATCATTAGTGTAAATGTTAAATAATGTCGGCGCCAGGACACTTCCTTGGGGCAGCCCATTTTTTTTTTTTTTTTTTTTATTTTTTTTTTTTTTTTTTTTTTTTTTTGTGTTCTCCATCTGCTTTTGTTGCCCTGAAATTCGACGTAAAACCTTCGGTTCTCAAGTAAAATTCGGATGATTTCTGTAAATTCAAAATCATTTGTAAGATGATTTAATTTATACAACAGGTTGTTAGGCTGTACAGTGTCATACGCTGCGGAGAGGTCAACAAAGGTCACTCCTGTGACCAACCCTAGCTCAAAACCATCCTCAATGTGCTGAGTCAGGTTGAGGACTTGTGCGGTGCAGTTTTTGTTAAGTCTGAAACCCGCTTGCAGGTGAATCAGTTTCGGTTCGATTTATGGGATCAGTCGATTAAGCAGCATCCTTTGAAATATCTTGTATAGGTGGCATAACAGAGAAATAAGGCGATAGTTTTTGGCGATAGAAGAGTCTTTCCCAGGTTTCAATATGTCAACAACTTTCGTCTTTCTCCATATATTACGTATCTGTTTACCTCGGAGGCAGGTGTTGTAAAGATGCAAAAGCGATTCAATTTCAACGGCATAAAAATGTTTTAGCTGCTCCACAGTTCCATCGTCAAGTTCTGTTGCTTTACGAGTTAATAGCTTTCGTCAACTCATTCATTTGAAATTCCGCGGAGAGATCTTTTGTTTCTACTTGTGATTGTCTAACTATCTTAGTCCTTCCTGTCTCTTCTTCTGAGTCTTCCTCCTTTGGCACTCAGTAATCAAGTGGCTGTAATAAAAGTAGAGAATCACGAGAGACATGCATCAATTAAAAAGGGTGTGAGACAAGGTTGTAGTCTATCCCCGTTAATATTCAACTTGTATGTAGAAGAAGCAATGAAGAAAGTCAAAGAAAAATTTCTATGTGGCATAAGTTTTCAGGGAGAAAAAATCAGTATGCTACGATTTGCTGACGACATTGTCTTATTAGCAGAGAGGGCTGAGAATATTGAGAAGTTATTGAATGGCATGAACAAAATACTGAAGGAAGATTTTGGACTGAATATAAATCAAAGTAAAACAAAAGTGATGAAATGTAGCCGAAATGATACCAATACTAGCAGATTAAATATAATAATAGGGTCGGAGGCAATAGGAGAAGTGAGTGAGTTCCGTTACTTGGGAAGCAAAATTACAACCGATGGCCGAAGCAGGAATGATGTTAAAAGCAGAATAGCACTAGCAAAAAGAGCCTTCATGAAAAAGAGAAATCTTTTAGTTTCAAATATTGATCTAGGAATTAGAAAGAACTTCTTAAAACTCTATGTGTGGAGCACAGCACTTTACGGTAGCGAAACGTGGACTTTAGGAATACCGGAAAGAAAGAAAATTGAAGCATTTGAAATGTGGTGCTACAGAAGAATGCTGAAAATTAGGTGGACAGACAAAGTAAGAAATGAACGAGTTTTGGAAATGATGGGTGAGAAAAGAAGTTTATGGAAGAAGTTTACAGGAAGAAGAGACAGGCTGGTAGGTCATATTTTGAGACATGCTGGATTGGTTAATTTGTTAGTGGAGGGAACAGTCGAAGGTAAGAACTGTAAAGGTAGACAGAGATTAGAATATATGAAGCAGATAATTGAGGACGTGGGTTGTAAGGGGTATGTAAAAATGAAGAGGCTAGCACAGGATAGGAAGGGATGGAGGATTGCATCAAACCAGTCAAAAGACTGACGACAGCAAAAAAAAAAAAAAAAAAAAAAAAAAAAAAAAAAAAAAAAAAAAAAAAAAAAAAAAAAAAAAAAAAAAAAAACTGATGAGCTATTTGGTTGGATGTTGCGTTAGCTTGTGTATTGGTTACACACGGGTCACTACTGAGTCTTTTGCCATGCCTTTCGGCTATTTTTGGACAGGTCCATATTTTCCATGGTCTCAATCCAACGTTCTTGCTTAGTCTTTGAAAGTGCAGTTTTCTTCAAAGAGCCTCAGGTATACCTGCAGGAGAGGTGAAACCTCTTCGTTCATGCGTGTAATGTATATTGTGCGGCAACCTCTAGGAATTGAAAGACGGGAACCCACTATGTAGCACGGAATGGTAGACTGGAAAAAGCAAATGAATTGGGTTTAGTAGCTTTGTAATTTCGTGCATGACGTTCTGTTAGTCACAACTACAAACAAAGAGCATGAAGAAAACAATTAGAGTCATCGAAGAGGAATATCAAGTATATTTCAAAAACCGACATTGCGTTCAAATTGTTATATTGTCAATACAGCAATGGTAAAGTGTTCTGATAGAGCGAAACTGTAAAAAGACACTCGTTTTAATTATTTAAACCATCACGCAATGCCGACAAAAACAACTTCGGTGAATTTTACTAACTTCCGGTCTTTCCACGGGATGGTGGATACGGGTAGTAACCTTGCTGGTAAAATAGTATTCTTAAGAGGGCGGCTATAGAAACAAAGAAATCACGAGAGGAGTTAGAAGACAAAGAAATAAGTCTCAGCTTTCAAAAAGGCACGAGTGAAGCTAAATACAGGAATTTATAAATCGTCTCGGTGATATTTTTTTAAGAGAGAGAACAGCAGAATGCTGAGGATAGTGGTGTCGTGTCGACGTATGGAGGAGGCTGAGGAGAATGATCGGAAATTTCGCTGCAGAACAGGAACGACTGGTAGGCAAGTGATAGCCGAACCAATGACTCTCGCTTTCATTGACAGGTAGTTTTCGCCGCCAACACAAATACTAGAGAGCGCAACTAGAGAGTTCAACCAATTAACGCACGAACTGCCTTCAGAAGCATGACCTGAAAACAAATTCGCTTTTCTACAGTGCTCGATATAATTTCGATGTAAAGGCTTTCTATATTTTGTTAGTGATTGTCTATTGTATTTGTCTGAGAATTATTAATGTAATATTTATTTATTAATTGTTTACTAGTTTGTAAACATAAGAAGTATTTTATCAATCATTAATTAATTTTCTTTTTGAGAGCCTTAGTACCATATAATGTGTATTATCCATGGTAATGTAAATGGTTTAAGAGTCAGGATTTTTTAAAATGTGTTTCTTAGTTCGCGCAAGGCTACAACATACAGTGGTCATCATAGTGTAGCACAGTTCAGTAGTAAAATTAATCTGTTGCACTTAAGCGAAGCTCTGGGATCATGAGTTTTATGTCTCCTTCTCGTGCCGGCATAATAATCTATATATCTATAAATGAGGAAAACGAGAAAGTTCGGATGTGTGTTTGGATGTACTTCTGCAGTCAATCACGCCTTAATAACTCAACATATTTAAATGAAATTTGGCATAAAGTCAGTTAATTTCGTGCGAAGTGAGATAGGATAGATTTTATCCCGCAAAAACGCATAGTTCTTTTAGAAATTGCCATTAATATCAATTCGCAAACAACAAAGAGTTTCCTACTTCGTAGACAGCCGTGCAACGTTTACTCTTTGCTTTTTACGGGTTTGGCGAACCCGCGGTGCCCAAGCTGGAAACTTGTGAGCGCCGCAAGTTTCCCACACCGTAAAATCCTACCATGCTTCAACGACCACCGTAGGGCGTGGCGGTGGAACGTTGTGTGCCTAGGAGAACGGGGATCTTGGCTTCATCGCCCGGATCGCGAGGATGGTAGAAACCTCTATAAAAACCCCTCAACCTCAAGGTCAGCCACGTGCCGAGGAGGTGAATGGGTGGAGAGGGAATTCACTCGCTAACGTGCAACCTCAGGGGCACCTGCGCACCCCTGTTGTATAAGCATTCCTTCTTATACTGGTTTTTCTCGTGGGACCAAAAATTAAGCCTCACCAAAAAACCAAAGAACCCTGCGGTACGGGTGTGCCGCAGGTAAATAAAAATACACCCAATGCCAAGAAGCGGGTCAGGGTTGATAGCCCTCCCGCTTCCGAATGTAACAGTAACGGGAAAGTTTGTTCCATTGCGAACGCTTTCATTGTAATGCAGAGGAAAGAGGGGACATTTGAGAAGGTGTCCCCATTTTACATCAATAAAGGACTGGAAGGATTGGTTGGTACCTTAAGATCAGTCAAAAAGTTGAGGAACGGGACGCTGCTGCTGGAAACAACCACCAGTAGGCAGGCTTCCCAGCTCCTTAATTGCGAGAAGCTCGGGGAGTTCGCAGTCAGTTGCGAACTCCACAGAACCCTAAACTCTACTAAAGGCGTTGTCACCTGCAGGGACATTATGGATTTAGGAACTGAGGAACTGGTTAAGGAGTGGGAAGAACAGCAAGTGGTCGAGGTGCGTCAGATTCAGCGGAGGGTAAATGGCAGTCTTGAAAAGACTGCCACCTTCGTCCTGACGTTTGACACTCCAGTGTTGCCCAAGTGTATAAAAGCTGGCTACATCATCCTGAACGTCCGTCCGTATATTCCGGACCCAATGCGCTGCTTCCAGTGCCAGAGGTTCGGACATACGACGGCGTCATGCAAGGGCAACCCCACCTGTGGTAGATGCGGCAAGGGGGCACACGAACCGGGTGTCACTTGCGCGCTCCCACAGGTGTGCGTCAACTGCTCCGGGTCGCACCCTGCCTGGAGTAGGGAGTGTCAAGTGTATCTTGAGGAGCGCAAGATACAGGAGTTGAAGACCAAAGAGGCAAAGAAGAAGGCGAAAGCGCTCGCCGCTCCAATATTCGGAACAAGCTTTGCCAAGACGGTCTCGCCTCCCGTCAGGAAAGAAAGTGTTGCTACGCAGACATCCTTTGCAGACATGGGCACAAGAACTATGTGCTCATGTCAGTGCAAGTGTGGTGCAAAACCCACGAAGGTCATAACACCAAAGACCGCGGATGTCGCTAGCAACACTTCTGCAACCTCGACCAATCCAGCAGCAGTAACAAAGACACCACCAGCAGTCAAATTAACAGCACCTCCTAATCCACCGCGTGCTATTGAAATGGTATCGATACCATTAGCTAGCGGTGGAAATAGAGGTGACCAGAAAGTCAGAGGTCCCAAGTTTAGACAGACTGATCCGACCCAGTTTGTCAAGTCCCCTTCTTCGTCTCCTCCCAGACTGTCCATCAGTAGGGAGGGCATGGGAAGAAGAAGAAAAGAACGACGAGGAATTTGAGGAGTCCTCTGGGTCGGAGATGTCTGTCTCCGCTTCCGGGCAGGAAGAAACGGAAATGCTGGTGGACGAGTCTGGTCCCGTTCCTCAGCAGGAAATGACCGAAGACCCACCCGAACCGGGGCGGGTGAGGTTAAATAGGTAAGGATGGCTCCCATACTTCAGTGGAACATCAATGGATTTACAGCTCACAAAGAGGAGTTACACCTCTTAGCACGTTCTGATCCTTTGTGTCTCTGTCTGCAAGAGACACATTTCAGACCATCACACCAACCTTTGCTAAGAGGATATGATGTGTACCGTAAGGACGATACCGAGGGTGATCGAGCGAAGGGTGGAGTGGCGGTGTTTGTCCGAAACACTGTCCACTCCGAACCTG
>JARYHS010008074.1:104077031-104106454 GCA_031002005.1 Vandiemenella viatica | reverse complement strand
ACAAAACGGTCTTGAGGTGAATAGTTAATGCAAGTACTTATGGAAGTTTCTGTCTTACGCCATGGTTTTAAATTAATGGGGAAGCAGGAATTTTTAGGAGTTGTATTTGATCATATGAGCGATGCTCGGTCATTCTGTGGTTCAGATTCCATTGAACTGTAGGGCTCAGAGGAAAGGAACTGGCCATCCTATGTCTGACACAATGGGTTAGTGCACCTCCTTTGGGAGGAGTCAACCAACCTTCAGGTTGTGAACTAAGTTAGTTTCTTTAGTATAAAGCAAAGAGAAAAATAGTATCTACCTTGGGTTTCCCTCTCCTCCTTTATGCCAGCCCTAAATTTTTTCCAACACTCATAGTTTTTATCTGGGTTTGATAGTATTTAGCAAATCTATACTTAAAAAATATAGTTGTCTGGTAGCGTAGTGGTTAAGACTCTTACATTAAAAAGTTTCTTGGTCCGGTCACAGGTGCCAATTCCAGTGGAAACAGGAATCTTTAGGAATTGTATATGATCAATGGCTTAGTATACCACATTTGTGTTAGGAACTAAGTTAGTTTTTTTTTATATTTATTTTTTATTTGAAACAAAGAGAAAAATACTGTCAACATTTGTTTATCCTTTACTCCCCTTAATTTTGGTGAATGTTCTTTAAACAAATCCACTGTTTATGTCAGGTTTTGATGTAACTTTGCATACATTTACTTTAAAATGGCGAGAAAAATATTTCCTAAATTGATTTGGTTCACAAAACCACCACTCTCCCTTAAACAAAATTTACTCTCAAATATCTCGAAAGTGGTAGGGTTAGTAACCAAAGTGGATAGGGATATGTGTGATATTCTGAGAGCCCAAAACATTTCCTGTCAAACAGTGTGGTATTGTGTGTATTGTATTGTACTAATTTTGACTGGATTGTTGCCGACCAAGAAATCTGAACTCAAAAATTTAAAAAATCTACAGTTTTTATCTAATCCTGAAGGAGCTTTGCACACAGATGTTTCCAAATGAATGAGAAATGATGTTTATATTTAGTTTACAAATCTGCACACACTCTTACCATTCTCCCCTATTAATACTAATTTATAAAAGCAACTTTTCCGGTTTTTGTATCAATAGAGAAATGCTGATGGCGAATTTTTTATCACAAACCAATCAAAAGGAATAAAACATTAGAAATTTCATATCTAGCCACCAGAACACTTTAGACAGTATTTTTCTCTTTGTGTTTTAACTAACTTAATCCACAACCAGAGGGTTGGTTAGATCCTAATGAAGGTGGCAAAACAAGCAATTGATCACGTAATTGATAATTTTCTGTTCCCAATGGAATTTGAACCTGAGACCAAGCCAAAAAACATTTGAAGTAAAGAGCTTTAACCACTGAGCTACCACACTGCTCAGTTTTTAAACATAGGTTTGCTAAGTACTATTACAACTGGATAAAAAAAAGTGGGTATGTTTTTGCAGAGGATGAAAGAATAAAAATATTGTATGTACCAAAGCACTAGAATAAACTTTTTCAATATTAATTTAATTCATAAAAATCATTGTATTTCATTTATTTTATTTTGTCTATATGTGTAACCACTTAACATGTTTGCTACCAATCACACGCCATCACATGGTGAGATGTCAGTGCTAAAGTGCCAGTCACGCACTAATGGGTGGTGTGGAGTTATGTCTCAGTAACCAGTCATGCGTGCCTCAACATTTATTCTCTCCTTCAGTTGAAATTATTTGTTTAGTGACTCTGCTGGTATTGGTGTGTAGTACTATTACTATTACTCTGCGATTCACTAAAAGTGTGTGGCAGAGGGTGCATTGCTCCTATCCTAAAGCGTAATATTTTGGAGAGGGTAATAGTAAAGGGTAACAACAAGTTATAATGGCAAGTGATTTCGAATCTATAGCTTTATTAGTTGTAAAAAAAAAAATGTTGAAATATAAGTTGTAGTAATGATAGTTTTGCAGGGCCTTCTGCCCCAAAAGAAGAAATTTCCAGTCTAAGAAGCCTCCGACAGATGATGAAATAACAAATTTGTTTGTTCAGATTAGTACCCAAGTGATATTTAGTATGACAGTGATGAAGAATTACTTCCTCCCCAACATGCTCAATGCCCATGATGTTTTGCTAGATGTGGAAGAGGCGATATATCTTCAGCATAATTCCCCTATAGCTGCAAATATAATTTAGAAAAACTGTTCACACAACAATGGAACAATTTTCATTCACTAAATTGGAGTGTTAGTTGCAAATACTGTTTGAAATTATAATATGACTGTAACCAATTTTTAATAATTTTTATTTAGTAATAATGTATCATACAAAAATAATGCTTTTTGCCACTTTTTTCATTATTATTCATTTTTATACATCACACACAAGTTCATAATATGGCATTTAGGAAATAATTTTACCTCTATTACCTACCACGTGCTGGCATATTGTCAAAATATTCCATCAGGAAAGGCATAATTGTTACTTAATAATTAGTATGACACACTTAATCTCATCTTATTACCACTTTTAAGAAGTAAGTCAGGTTATGGGGAAAACCCATTTCTACAGCGCGGCATGTGTGAATATTAAGATTGATGGTTCGTGTCCTGTCACGGTTGCCATGTGTTAATATTTTGTTCACATATGTATGTAGTTTCAGTCTGGTGCCTCTGTTTCACGTAATAACGTCTGGAAAATGATTTTATTGTCTTCAAACATGGTCGTTCTCTTTTCTTTAGCTTACTTTAATAGATAGCATCTAACTATGAATAGATGAGCAAGCCATTAATTGTTCTCATAATAACTTTTATTTGAATCAGTTAATAATTTTAACATTTTTCACCAACACTAGCCGAAACTGAGACCATTACTTTTATATCGGAATTCTTGTGATAATTCACAGTTCGTATACTGAATTTACGAACTTAATATCACGACTCAACTACGTCGCTCAATTATGTCACTCTTAGCAACCGACCTCTTCTAAAACAACAACCACATGGACTTAACTAAATCTCAAGGAATCCATATTTGTATGCTTGCATACCATGGAATAATCTATAATATCGTCACAGGCATTTACTATCAGAAAAAGAGGCATCGCAGTGCATGCCAGGCAAAGCTACTTTAAAAAAATTATCAATCGATAAAGTAGGACAGTAGTTGCACTACACATAAATGTCTGACACTTGCAACACATGATATTGCTAATGTTACATAAACATTGGGGACATTACTGCTCACAGTACAGAAATAAAATGACTGTGTTCAAGTTAAAGACTAGTAAGCTAAAATAAGCCTAAATTTTTAAGGGTTTGGAGCTGCAGGATAAACGAATTTTTGCTCTGGGCAGTGTTGGTATTGATGTTTTCAAAAGTGTGATACATATTAGCAGTATGTTTTCTGTCCAGGTCTCCAATGGAAGAGACAACAGAACTTCTGTTGAGCACTTTGTCGAAGGAGGAAGTGGTTTCTAGGCCCATATTGCAGTTTCCTCAATTCCTTGAGACTCTCCTGGAGGCTGGTGTGATCAACTACAGTGAGCTGGAGGTTATATAGTGCCAGCTGGACTCTCAAGAGACAGCTCCTCTTCTTATGCGTGCACTGTGTCAGGCGGGACACCTGCATCTGCTGTGGATGGCGCTGCAGCACCAGCCAAGACTGGCCAGCGAGCCAGTCGACGACTCGTCGTCGACGCCCTAGCACGTGGCCTCGAGGCACGGCCAGTCCGCCGCCGTGCGGATGCTGCTGGATGGGGGGCGGACATGGAGGCGACAACAGAGAGTGGCGGGTGGACTGCGCTGCACGAGGCGGCAGCATATGGAGGCAGCAGTGGGGCTGACTTGATGAGAGAGCTGCTGAGGTCTGGGGCCCAGGTAGACCGCAAGGACAAGACCTGCAGTACGCCGCTACATCTGGCGGCGGGCGACACAGCAGTCGCACACTTACTAGTATCGGCAGGGGCAGACACCACTACAGGAGGAGGAAACTCGCCTGCGAGACCACTGCCAGAGGCAGCAAGACACAGTGACATGTGTACTGTGCTGCACGAGGCAGTGGCGGGGCCGACGTGTCCAGAGAGCGGTCAAGGTCTGGGGCCCAGCACAGCAGGATGCCACCGCAGACATTTCTAATTATAGTGCTGGAGGATCAAAATTAGGATACGGTATATGATTACATTAATAATTAGATTCTTTCTTCATATTTACTCTGCTTTATTGGTTAAGAAGATATATATAACAATAGAAACTTTATGTAAAAGGGCAATGCGATTTGAGAGTAGATTCTGGCTAGCTCTACTCTCGGGAAGCTGCTTGGGTACAGTTCTCAGGACACCTCTCCAAATCCTGTCCACTGGCAAGTATCAGAGAGTACATCTAAATTCTATCTTGGAAAAACTGGCAGGAATTTCGTAACAAGATACTTAGAACACATTAATGCATTCAAAAATGGACAACACACAAGAACAGCTATAGCAAAACACATACACATACTGGCCACTCTTTCAGTGATATTGATAATGATTTGAGGATACTCTACCACCTAAATTAAAGCCACCAAATGGACTTGGTGGAAGCATTTTAAATTTATTTGCATCACAAATTTCCTAAACATGATACTGAATGAAAAATTAGAAAGTGAATCTGTAAACTTTTTCAAATGTTTTACACCATATTATAAAATCATCTCCTAAATCCCAACATAACTGTAATATTTTTTAATAGATATCTAGCACAACAGTAAAATCATAAACCAACCTCTGTTATAAATAATGTCTTTAATTATGTCCATCCTTGCAGTGAATTATCTTTGATTTGTTTAAATGAAAGAAGTATTGGAGCATCCTTGCTTTGTTTATATTTATAACATATTTACACACATTGTGTATTTTGCCCAATAATTGTATTTAAGTTTGTTGGGAAGTGCATATGCGAGTTTCTGTGTTTTCGTGTTGAAGAAACCTTCTTAAAATATAAGTTTGATTTGTAAATTTCCACTTCTTAGTTGCAAAATCTGTATGCTATAACACTCCGTATTATCGTTTTCCAAGAAACACACAGAAAACTATGTTAACGTCCAGTGGAAGCTGACACGAGTACTCCACACACTGGAAATGTAATCAAACTGCATTTGAAAATGAGAATTATTTCTCGAAACACATCACGCTCGTCATAAATAAATTAGCAAAAGTAACTGTGTTGCAGAACACTTATTTGCTTACCTTTCATCTGAAACAGTCACAGAATTTCCAAAAATCCATTTATTTTTGATAAAGAATTGACTAATTCCAGCCACTTCATCTTTTTCTTATCTCTTCATCTCAAAGACTGTCCTTCAGAGAAATACACAATAGCCTCCTTATCATCCTCATTTCCATCCTTTGAAAAGGGCTTTTTTTTCTTTCTTTTAACTCTTTAACTGCTAGGTATTGCCCGGCTGAGCCCTGATTGGGTGCTCCTTTGTTGTCGCCTGTCTACCTGCGCTGAGAGGTCGCGGTTGGCCGATACCTGCGCTGCTGAGTTCTGCACACGGCCCAGACTGCTCTGTGCTGAATATTTCTGGGGTGTCATGTGTGATAGCCTTTGGCTGTCACTTTGCATTTTGAAACCCCAGATACAAAATAAATGCAGTTACTCTGACATCTAAGGTTTAAAGCTCCTCTAAAAGTGAATTTCTGCATAGACAAACATACGGGTACTACATATGCTTAAATAGTTATTACAGCAACTGAAATGTGTTTGGTATTTTTGTTCGTAAGCGCAGTAATTCATCAGGAGAAAATTTCGAATTTAAGTGTTCAAATACTTTTCACAAATGCTGCATATATTTTCCATAGTTCTTTTGGTTCTCGTGTTTGGATCGTCACAGGCGAAGTTAAAATTTATTTTTTCAAATTTTTGTATTTCACTTAGTTTTAGAGGGGTATAAATGTAATATAATTATTACAGTGCTGGTACCCATGGTTAATAAATGTTTTTAGTGTAACAAGCCTCGAAACATGGCACAACATACAGTGGTAGTGTACATTGCCTGTTCTGTATTTGTATCTGGTTTCTGAACACATGTTCTGTTCCGAACATCCAGCACATCTACGTGTTGGCATGCTCTTCTTTGAATTTTTAATATGAATAATATTTCAAAATGTCTCCCAGTTAATCCTTCCACCTTGAAAATCTAGAGTGATCTGATTCTGGTGTATTTGGCTTGGTATATAAAAAAATCTATTGGTTTCTTCAGCAATAGATTTCACAAGATCTTCTGTTAAAAATATTCCGGAAATGACAGAATTCTGGAAGCTTGACCTAATCCATATTTGTGTCCTGCAGTTGAACCATCCAACGCATGCACAAAAGGACGAGAATCGCTTTTCTTCCAGTCAAACCTGTCAGTAAAGTGTCCTCTTTCTCCACATATTTAGCTCTCACTATATGAAGCTTCAGATACTGAAAATGTTCACGTCTTGTGGAGACAGAGGGTCATTTTCCACTGATGTACAAGGCTTAGGACTATTACTTTGTGATCCTATCAAAGGGTAATCACTATCACCACATCATAGAGATCATTTTCACTGCCGTTTCTAGTAAAAATATTAATGATTTCTTCTTTTGTACAAACACGATGGCGAGCCATATTCTCTGTGAAAACTAAAATGAAAATAGCAACACAAATAAGATCGCACCTGCAAACACTAACAGGCTGAACGCCGGAAAGCAATTAACCAGCTGGGGTGGAAATATGGCTACCTGACCTGGCCGCTAAGTGGCTCGCGTGTTAACACGTGCAGAGCACACAGGGACCCAAGCTGCCGGATGTCTTAACACATCCAGAGCACTTGACGGAAGGAGCAAGGGTGTGTGTAAATGCGTCTAGAGCACCTGGGCGCAGTAGAAGCCACGCATGTTAACGCATCTACAGCAGTCACAACTCACAAGGTTAACACAAAGCCTATGTTTCTGACCTATAATGTGTAACCTATCATACCAGTCATATACACTTTTACTTTCACGTGTTTAGGCCTCCTTATATCATGTATCACTCTAGCTACATCTCTCCATTTGCTTTTACTCTGGTTTTTACCTCTGGCTGATGACCACCTTCTGCACTTATTATTCCACCTCGATTTGCAAGTGTATCTGCTTGCCTCAGCATCATTCTCTTTGTGTCCTTAATGTTAAATTAACGAGTTAGTTTGCTGCTAACCAATACTTCAGTCTTTTGTATGTTGATCTTAAGACCCTTTTATTCTAGTTTTTCTTGCCCCAGCCTTAAATTATGCTGTTTGTCTTCTTCAGTTTCTGCTATGATTAATAAATCATCAGGAAACAGCAGTTCCCTTGTACCATCATGCCTGATTTGCCCACTAATGACATTTAGTTAACAACATGAATAGATATGGACTATGTGCTGAACACTGCTGAGAACCTACTTTGATGTTAAATGCTCTAGTGTTTCCATGATTTATGTATACTTATGTTAAAGAGCCATCACAATTTTCCTTTATGCTGCTGATGATTCTATCTCTAACTCCTTTCCTGCTAAAGCACCAGAACACCAGATCACATAGTATTCTATCATAGACCTTTCCCAGATCTGTGAATGCATAGTATATATAGACTTTTACATCCTTGCTGTGCCCTGTGCCTTCTCTAGGAATTGTCCTACAATAAACCAAGGATCAGTTATACCCTCTTCTTTTAAAGACCCATTGTTGAGTTCAGTTATGTTCAAGACTTTTCGAAACCTATTGTCCATGATTATTTTAATATATATATATATATATATGGGCGTCAGTATACTGGATGTTTATATGTTAGGCAGCTTTCATTCTAGCCACACTATCGGCACAAACATCTGATGGTCTCGGTGTTTTTCCTGTTTTAATTTACCCAACAGCCTTATCTATCTCTTCCCTTTGAGTCAACATATCTGGTCCTGACACTTCTTGCGTTTCTCCTTGTTCTTCTCTGTTGTTTCCTACATTCAAAACCTGAAATAATAATCCCTCCATCTATCTTTAATCTGTCCATTTTACGGATAATTTTATCACTCTTGTCTTTCACTACATTTATCTGTCCCAAATCTTGTCCTTTCTGATGTTTTGTTTTTATGATCTTATTTATAGCTTTTTCTCACTATGGTGTACCAACTTCTTTGAATCATTTCTTCTTTTACCATAGAAACTGTCTCTTTGCTAACTTGTTAGCTTCCTTGTATCTTAATGTTCATTCTTTATTCTGAGATGACTTCAATTGGAAGACAACTTACCATTAAGAGCCATTTTACTTATAATATATATAATGCTAATATTATAATAGAGACCTGACTTATCTTTGATTGATCATACTTCCATAAAATATTTTGTGAATATTTTTGTTAAGTGTTTCACAATTCAATTGCTTTAATGATATAATTCTGTAGTAAGATTTGATTTATGACAGTTGTATCTTAGTAGAAAGTGTAATAGTTAACCATTCATCTTCTATATAGAATTGTAATTGTTATGCTATATCCTGCACCTGTATGGGACTTTAATAATAAATTTTGATACATATCTAACTTTTTTCTTTCTAAGGTAGCACATCAGTTATCTGGCCACTACAGTTCACATATGCTAAATGTCTGCATGTTTACATTTCACGGGATTTACTAATAAGACATGTTTTCTCTCATGACCAGCTCATCAATACTCCACACTATATTTGCCAAAGATGTGGTCAGATTTTTGTAGATCTCTCAATATTGTATGCCCATGCGGCATATCATAACAGTGAAATTAGTTTGTAAGCAGCAACCAGTATTTCAACTTGGGTGTGCTTTTTGTGCACAGATATTTTTGTCTTGGAATTCTCTAACAAAACACATGTTTGGCCATATCTCGGCTATCACCTGCCCCTTAAATGTCTGTATTTATTGCTCAGAAGTCTTTCAAGATTTGGCAAGGCTCCAATTCCATCAGGACCCTTGCGTTTCTTCACAACTTTCTTGTACATTCTTGCGGAAAAGGTAAGAATGAGAGTTTCTGTTCTAATTTATGATGTCAGTAATGCTTTTGTGATTCAGGTTTTAGATTAGATCACCTTTCCTGTTATTGGAATAACAAAGTATGTTGGAATATGGTAAAATCGGCTGTGTGTGTGTGTGTGTGTATTTACAATTGTTTCAGTATTTCTCTCTAAATAGATATGTGTCATATCCCTTTAGTTAATGTAGGCATATGAGACTAACAGTTCAAATTAATGGAATGTCTTCTTTGTGATGGCTAGTATCAGTTTAGACTTCTTAGTCAACAATGATTTATCAGCCATGAATGATGGTGAATTTCCAGTTCTAGTTTTTGATAAATGAGGTTTCTACTTCACACATAATATTGTTCTAGCTCTAAATATTATTATTGTTAGGAAAAATGACATATATTGACAGCTGTGAATGAATCATCCTAGGTAAGGAGTGTCTGCTGATAGCTACACATTAAAAACAATTTCATATACATTAAAGGCATTTCATAAAACTAATATTTGCTTAAGTTACATATTAATGAAGCTACAAAATACTGCTATCTAAGCTGTGAGATTTTGTGATCATATTATATAAAAGATTCTGTTACTTATGTTTTTGTTTAGTATGGGACATAATCGTTTTAAGATCCAGTTATCATAGGCTTTCTCTGATTTCACTGCTTAAGCATTTACTGAAACAATTCATCCAATCACAACACACCATGAAAATAAACTTCTGATCTTAATTTCTAAATGTTCAAAATTTTCTGGTGGCATTGTCAACCCAAACAGTATAGCAATTGAGATTTTACTGTGTAGCGGTTCGAAATGAAAACTCAAGAATGAATAAAAAACCATTATACTGGATACATTAAAGTACATAGGCTACTGATTTTGATGTTAAAATTAGAAAATAGTATATCTGGTTTGCATTATTACTACTGGGTTTACAGTATATTGTTAGTGATGTAAAAACATAATGCGGATATTATATAATAATTAAATATTGGTTGTTTAAGTAAGGTAATGGTATCTGTTATAAAAGAGAGTGATTTAAATTTCAGTAAGTAATTATTTCTGCCTGTCATCAATTAATAATGATTATCTTTAATTTTTTTGTCCTCCAATACACAGGTTACTGTCATCAGTAGCCAGAGGGTTTTACCTTCCTCCCAAGGTTAATGGCTACTCCTGTCAGAAATATTTATTTCTTTAAAAATCAAATTATTTTCTTATGAGTTCATTTTCTTAATTCCTATTTTACTAAATAATAATTTAATGTTATATTCTTAATATTAATTTAAAAGTTATTTATCCACTATGAGCTATACACATTCTGTCAGTTTGTGAATAACTTCAAGTTTGTTTACACTGGAGATCCTTTTCAGTTGACTTGATGTAGGAGGGAAGGGGATGGAAAGGGAAGCTAGCGGTGGCCTTTGAAAGGAACCATTCCGCATTTGCCTGGGAATCCATGGAAAATCAGGTAGGGGATAGCTGGACGGGATGTAACACCCATCCTCCCCAGTGTTAGGTAGGTGCGCGAAATCACTATGTTTATATACCACAACAGCTAATAACTGGCTGTTGCCGAATATCTTGAAAACCCCAATAGTCTCTGGACAGAACTGTTTCAGTTCTTTTAGAAATCTGAATAATTTCCTTTAGACATTCAATATTATTCACTTTATCCTTTTATCTGGCGTAGACAAACTAGTTATATACCAGTATAAACAGTTTTCTGTCTTAAATAAAAAATCATATATTTAGATGTAGTAACTCCTCCCTGAAACATACATTCCAAAAAGTAATAAATATTAAATCAGAGCACCCCTCCCCGAGATATTGCTGAGAGTCTCAACGTTTTACAGTGAAAGTGAGTTCCAGAATTCCCCCAAGAACCCAAACCTATGTAAATTCCCTTTTTTTTTCGAAACCTTTCAGTTTATATGTACAGAGCTTTATAATCCAATGGGAGTGTGCAGGGCGTATTCTGGCGATGAGGCATGGAAAGATATTGCAGTAGGTATGAAAAGTAGTTCATGGAAGGGAAAAGATGACCATGACCACAAGCTGGCACTCGATTTCAGGCACAAGGGTGTTGGAATATTTTCTTTTTTACGTAAGGGTGTCAGGGATTGGAATGAGTTACCAAGGGGAATGATGAATAACCTACCGAAAACGTTAAAAGAATTTAAAGTTAAAATTTGTAGAGGGCAAATGTAGGTGAGTGTAGGATAGGGGGAAGTTGGGTGTGTAAGGAAATTGCCACCGGAGCGTGTGTTCCATTGCAATTAAATTAATATATATAAATATTGAATGACTGAATTGGACATATCAGCTGGTGGTTCATATTGTTTTGTTTTCATGAATTGTTTGTCACTGCTCTGCAAGTTAGACGATTCAATCAACAATACAGGTTTATGATCATAACTACTGCATTTCAGTCTCTCATTACTTCCAACAGCATTGAGATCTTTATTAACATAGAATATGTCGGCTTTAACACAACTGAGCTGGTGTAGCGTGACAGCCTTATTGTTGCCTTCTGACCTTAAAGTATCGATTTCGGCTGTGAGGTCAGTTACCCCACCAGACTGAATACTGTCATAAAATGTTTGAAAACACACACAATCAGTATCTAACATGCTATCCAAATTAGTGCCCACATTTTTCTCACATTCAGAAACATTAGCCACATTCAAGGAAATATCTTTATTATTACAAAATGACTTTACGTTATTACAATCATTGTGAATTGAATTATCAAGTACTTCTATACTTGCATCATTATCATTAGTTACACATACATTATTTGAAGCAATGTCATTTCTTTCAAATTCACCATGCATTAACATAATTACTGTCTATACCTGAAAAGTTATCTGAATCTGTATGTACACTTATTCTAATCTTTTACATCATTCCTCCACCATATAGTCTTTCTCTTTAGTTACCTCTTCAGTATTATCACCCACATCAAACAGAGAACTACACGTTATGTCAGCTAGCCAGGACATTTCCTCAAATTAGAAATCAGTACATAGGTCTTTTTACTATCACTTGCTTCATCTCATCTGAATCTTCTATTGACACCACAATATTACCCTTATCATCAAGATATTTAAGAAAGTCATCAATTTCAGCTCTTTTGCAAACCTTCTCCCCACCAATACGTGCATAGTCCTAACTATAGCATGCTGCAGCCTATCAGTTTCTGATGGCCATATTTTAGTCAGAACTATGATCTCTGCATTTTTTTGGTAATCAAACTATGACCATTCTTTAATTTTCTATACAAAACTTATTAACCTCATCAACTGAAAGCGGTAAGATGCTACTGTGGCCATTATTAAGAAGTACCTGAGTTACCGATCTTTGCTCGGCATCCTTCAACTTCTGTTCAATGTGCAAGATTTCATCAAAATCCTTTGAGAAGTGCGTGAGAATTTACTTTTAACTTTTTACAAGAGTTGCTCAGATAGTAGTGTTAGATAGGATAGATTAAATATATAGACAATATAAAAACCTTACCTGAAGTTTGATTAGATACTCCAGAAAGAGGCATACTAAGCCATTGTATCAGAGGTAGGATAGCCATATTCTTTCCTGTAGGACCTACAATTTAACTTAGAATCCGAACCACAGAGTGTCCCACTGTATTTCATATGATCAAATACAAATCTTAAAAATTCTTCCCACCACCAGGATTTGAACCTGGGATCGTTGCCAGAATTTTATGAGAGCTAGCACAGTAACCACTTTTTTCCCCCAACTATTTTCATTTGAGCTGTCAGACCACTCCTTATTTGTTATACATTAAATATATTTCTTTCTTACTTACATAAAAACTGCAGTCGGTTAAGTAAAAATCGTGAATAGTTCATCATTGTATTTTAATTGCAGCGTTTCATGAATAGAAACCAACTTAGGTTGAATTCCGTTAGGATTTTCTTGAATTGAGTCTTCACTGGACGAAGTTCGAGTAACTTGGTTGAGACGATTTTCTTTAGGTTTTCTTGAGATAAGTATTGACTGCGTGATATTTAATTAAAAAATTATCTTAATCCCTTCCTATGCATTTCGAAGCTCACCGTTGCTTATTACAACCAAAGGTAAAACAGTTGGTGCCCCAAAATTCTATGTGGAGTTAGATTTTTGGTTTTTTGTTTAAGCTTGTATTTTTTTAAGGATGTCACATTTTTTTTTTCTTGGAGCTAGTTAAAAGTTTTTCTTAACGGCTTCCTACGCTTTTTTAAGTGCACATTTTCTTGCTTGAATTAAAGAGACTTAAATAACCCGAAACTTCTGCAACAGCCATTACCGAGATAAAAATGCTACTATGATGTTAATATTGTTTTCAAAGAAGTTTTGTAATGTAAAGAAGTTTGAAAGAATTGTATCTGACAAATCCAGTATCTGTTTTATAAATATCTGCTTTTTAAATGTTTGACAGTTAAACTGGTTGTATTTAGTGATAGCCACTTTTTACAGTTCAGTAACATTTAACACACATTTGGTCTAAAAGTAAAAGATTTTTACATTGTAACTGCTTAACATTAATTTCAAAGAAGTTTTTGACAAAGCTAATACCTAATTTTAAATATCTTCTTTTTAAATGTTTTACAATTAAAAATGTAGTACTAGTACTCCTAAAGGTCAGCTGGTATACAAGAACTGTTTGTTTAAATATACGAGGGTTGTCTGAAAAGTTTCCGACCTAATAAAGATACAAGACTTTTTTTTTTATCTTTCATCATAGTCTCCTTGTAACTCTACACACTTCTCCCAGCGATCCTCCCAACTCTGTAACCCGTCCAAATAGTACTCGGCGTTTTTCTCTACAAAATAATTGTTCACGAAGGTCAGTGCCTCGTCATTTGACGAAATCTCTGTCCTCCGCAATTCAGATGAGGGAACAAAACGAAGTCGCTTGGGGCTAGATCTGGTGAGTAAGGCGGATGGTTAACCAGTTCAAACCGTAATTTGTGAAATTTCGCCATGGCAACCGGTAAGGCGTGAGACAATGTGTTGTCTTGGTGAAACAGGATTTTCTTTTTTAGCAAATGTGGCCGTTTTTTTCGCAAGTTCTGCCTTCAGCTTGTCAAGTAATGATGCGTAGTATGCTCCTGTGATGGTTTTTCCTTTTTGAAGGTAATCGATTAAAATAACTCCATGACTATCCCAAAATACAGTCGTCAGCACTTTCCCAGCCGAAAAAACAGTTTTTGCTTTTTTTGGAGCCGGTTCCCCCTTTTCAATCCACTGTTTTGACTGTATTTTTATTTCGGGCGTATAATGGTGTCTCCAAGTTTCATCTATAGTAATTAATCGGCGCAGAATCTCAGATTTATTGCGCTTAAACTGCGCCAACAGAGCGTTGGAAATGTTCATTCAAACACATTTTTGGTCTAATGTGAGCAAACGCGGCACCTAACACGCGGACAGCTTCCTTGGGAGCATTAACACTTTACTGACTACTACCTGAATCTATGTTAACAATTAAACAGAAATCCTTATCTCCTGGATTGTTCATAAAAATCGTATTCATTTAATAGCAGTTGGAGCCTGGACCCACATTCTCTTCCACCACTGCAGGGTCCAACTCAGTGGCGGTTTGTGATATAGCCTGACGCCTCGGCAAGTTCGTTAGAGGCGGGACAGGAGTGGGGGCAAAGAACCGGAGATAATTCTAGCCCTGCATTTTGTTTTGAGTGAACCATCCCGGCATTCCTCTTGAGTGATTTGTGCAAACCATAGAAAAACGAAATCTGAAAGGTCGGACGGGTATGCGATACCGCGTCCTCCCGAGTGCGAGTCCAGAGTGTTACCATACTCGTGTTAAGGCTGCATAGTGAAAATTCGTGGCGTCGTTTGGTATGCGGTGTCTCGAAGCTACCTACAGATACACAGGACATCTGGTGGCAGAGTCGCGAACTGTAGCTTGCAACGAGCACTTTCTTTGCCCTTATTGTCGTTGTTATGAAGTTGTGATTTGTATTTATCAAAATGCACTTTTTTAAATTTTCCACTAATTAACATTTTCTACAGATGAATACCGTTCACTGTAAGAATCCCGTAATTGAATTGATAGTACGCAAAGTCCTCGACTCGGATCATTATTGCGACTTTATTCTCGAAACTTAGAATCTTTGTGACAGTGTCCGATACCATTTCATAACATAACAACAACGTCTACAGAGAGTTTCGTAATCCAATCAAGCTGCTATCACGTATTTGTTTGGAATTATAAAGCTATAATCTTTAGTGTAGTGCTTCTAAATTCTTATTCAGACAAAATAAAATATTTAAATATAACAGTACACAAACTTAAAGAACACTTTACGCATCATCGTCATATCTGAATACCACTACAGCTATTCCATATCTTCATTCAATGTGGAACAGTTTGCTCAAAACGATTCCAGTGAAACAAGACATCTGTGACAAGCAGAATACCTGTGGAAACGGGCAACTATAGTTACTGGCGTGGGTACTGGAAGCCATCTTGTTTGTGACGTAAGCAAAGTAGATCTATGTTAGTCGGCTTGAGCTGCTCACCCAGCTGATCAAGACTATGATTCCCAACCGATCATAAGGATCCGGAGGTGGTTTTGAAATAAGGGCGCCATAGACATCCACAGCCCTAAAGTGCAATAAAGAATGAATCCCAAAACCCAACACATAGTGGTAGAGCTGCCTAGGCAGCGGGACACACCAACACGGTCGTTGAGACACACACACACACAAAGAGCTGTGAACCGAAAAGTTCGTTTGCAAACGTGTTTCTAATGTTTCTGAGAGTATTAAATTTCGCATTGACCAGTGGACTACCGTTATTTTCATCTTTAGCTCTTATAGTGAAGTTCATAAAGTTGCAGTTCTATTTACAGTAAGTATTCCTTAAATATTAATGTAAGAAGCTATTTCGATTTCTTAACGAATTTTCATTGAACCTTTTTTTTTTTTTTTTTTTTTTTTTTTTTTTTTTTTTTTTTTTTTTTTTTTTTTTTCGGAGTTATGTTGAAAGTCATTTGATAAAGTATCAAACTATGAGAAACAAGGCTTTCCTGGCGTATCTCTGACACAAATTCTTCACAGGTTTGCCGCGGGATGGTATTTTCAAATGACAAGCTTTCGGCGACTTGCACTGTGAAAGATGATGTGGGTTTAAGAACGCCGGAAGTGTATAGCATACCGTGCCAATGTGGCAAGTTTTATATTGGACAAACCATCCGCACTATCCAGGCCCGTGTGGCTGAACATCAGCGCAATATCCGGTTACTTCAACTAGAAAAATCTGCCGTGGCACAACACGTGATTGAATTATGGTCACACGATGGACTTCGATAATGTTAGAGTTCTAGCTAAGTGTTCTTTCTTCTGGAAATCCGTGATTAAAGAAGCTATTGAGATACGTCTAAATGATAACAATGTGAACAGGGACTTGGGTCTATGGCTCAGTGACGCATGGAAACCTGCATTCGCTATTCTTAAACAACCAAATATCTCGCTGATGGATGGTAGGATAGTGACATTATGTGAACATTGACGTGTGTAATCCATCTTCTTTCCATTCGATTACACCTAGGCTTTAGGTGATGGATAGTAGGTTCGCGCTAACGGCGCTGGCAACGGCGCCTGACCCCATCTACACCTGGGTTCGTGGCCGACCAATTACAGGCAAGCATTATAGAACCGGGGTTGTAGCCAGCCAATTAGAAGACCGCTTAGATCCCTATATTTTCTCGTGATAAAATATCATGATTAATGGTTGTAGAATAATGTGAATGGTGACGCGTTATGAACAGTGACGTTATGTGTACATTGACGCGTGTAGACCATCTTCTTCCCATTCTATAAGAACTACAGATTTAGCTGATGGATAGTAAGTTGGCGCTTGCGGCGGAGTAGAGGGAGCAGTTTACTGCCAACGCCGAAGGCGTTGGCTGGACTAGAGGAGGGCTGCCTGTCGCTCATGCGGCGACATTTTCCCCTTCAGTTGCTGGTTGTGGATCTGTTGTTCTTCTCGGTTTTGGTGTTTGTCGTTTCCCCGAGCTCCGTCGGGTGGTGAATGCCTTGCTGCGGCAGTGACTGCTTGTGCAGTTGCTACCGCGACCATTTCAGGAATTTTGTTGATTGCGTGTGTTACTGCTTGCGCCAGTTGGCGCAGCGCAGCAGCCGACGTGTCTCTGGCGGGAGGCGCAGCAGGTGCGGGCGGCCTGCGTGACCCTCTCGCCTCGGAGTCTGCCGAATGAAGCCGGCCGGCAGTGTCAGACACTAATCGTCCGGGGAAGCATTGACCCCAGAGTATGGGGAAGTTCTTACAGGTGGTCCCGTATCTCCTTCCAGTTCAGCGGTTGATTGTCATTGCTGTGAGGTGGCATCATCGGGTGTGTTAATCCCGGAGTGGCTGTATGTGCTAAGACCTGGGTCATTAGCAATGTTTGCTGTTGTAGCAGCTGGACCATGACACTGAAGTTGTCATGGAGCTTGCAGTCCGCCTGGTGATGTAGATGGTGGGTTGCGGACTGCTTCTTCGCCTTTGCGGGTCGCTCAGATCCGGTCGAGCCTGGATGACGGCCGGGTTTGCTTGATGAGGGCACCAACACGTTGGTGCGTGTCGCCTTCATGTTGGGGCGCAGGTTTCTCTTGATGGGGCAGCCACTGTAGCAAGCTGGGTGAGGGCCGGAACAGTTGGTGCAGGTGGGCACCCCGTCTCGCGGGACGCTGCACTCAGCGACTTTGTGTTTTCCGGCGCACCGTACACAGCGCTCCGTCAGCGGTGCAGTCGAAGGCCATGTGCCCATGAGCCTAGCAGCGGAAACTTTGTTCCAGGGCTAGCGGAGGCCGCTTCTTGGGTTCGAGTCGGACCTTGCGTCCTAAGCATGGTCCTTGTGCGCTTCTCCCGCGGTACACGATCCGCAGGCTGGAACGTGTACAGCGGTAGACGCTCCTCGGTGCCTGGGCGGCGCATTTTATGGACAGCCAAGGCTGCGATGCCGCAGTTGGAGAGCTCGGCAGCTACCACCTCCTCTGGCACATCAGCAGGCAGGCCCCGAACGACCATCTTGGTTGGTCGTCGGGGTTTTGTGGGGAGTGGCCGATGCCACGCCCATCCAGGTAGGCCGTCAGTCGTCGAAGTTGTGTTGGATGCTGCGGTAGTAGCCGCAGCCCCTCCTTCACAGGGAAACAGAGGATATACTGGTTGACTTCTAACATGAGTTCGCCAGCCAGCTGTATATAATTGCCTTCATAGAAGGCGGTTACAGGAAGGACAGGTCCTTCTTCTTCTTGTGGTTCGAGGTCTTCGTCTTCTTCTTCTACTAGTGGTTCATTGACGTCTTCTTGTTGGTCAATGGTCATTTCTTCAGGTGGGGGCGAGATGGAGGTGCCATCAACTGGAGAGTCAGAAGTAGCTGGCAACGAAGGATGCGACGTCGGCGTAGTTCTTCTTGCGACTTCTCTTCTTGATCCCCGTAGAAGCCTCTTCTTACTTCTTTGACAAGCCAGTTTGGGTCTTGAGTTATTCTCGTTAGTTCCTCCGCTTGGCGCATCATGTCTGCTATCATCGAATTCGGGTTCACGGAAGTGCTCTCCCCATCACTGCGTGGCGGTGAGTGGGTCGAGGCTGCTCGCCGCTGTCTCCTACCCATGCTGTAGCCGTTTGCAGAGTCGACCAATAAGAGGCAAGCTCAGCTCAGCTAATCGCAGCAGTGGCAGTCAGCCGGCCGGCAGCAACAGAGCAGCCATTCTCCGTCTTTCCTGAAATATAAACAGGCAGTTGATGCTGCAGGGTTTGTCTTTCGCATTTCCTCCGCTGATTATTGGGTTGGGTTTAACATAAATGATGATTTGTCTGAGTTGTTGGCATTTGTTGTGCCGTCATTTGTTGAGGTGGTGTTGACCTATGTCGTCAAGTCCAATGGTCTCCTGTGTCGGCCAGGAAGAATTCCTGTTGATGGCGGGAAGTGCCAGGCGGGCCGGACACCCATCGTATGATGCTATGTGCCCAGCTGTGTCGCAGTTGCAGCACCAAGTTTGTTCTCGCGGCTGCGGCCATCCTGAGAGTCTGTGAGGTCCTCCACATCTTAGGCAGCGGATTGCATTGGTGCACTGCCAGGAGCGGTGTTGGAACCCCTGGCAGTTAAAACATTGAATGTACTCAGGTGGTGGCTGCTTCTTCTTCTCGATTCTGACGGGTTTCCCCGCCAGAATCTTGACTGTTCTCAGGACTGTTGGGTCTTCTGAAGTCATGAACGAGTACAAAGGAATCTTTTCCTCTGTAGCCGTCCTTCTCATCTGGTATACGCGGCTTGCCTCGATGCCATGGCTTGCGAGCTCGGCTGCCACTACCGTCTCCTCGGTTCCTACCGGGAGCCCGCGGACTACGTGTTGTTTCTTGCGGCGGCGGAGGTCATCATCTTGAAAGGGAATATTTTGGCTTCCCAAAAATTCATCTATCGCCGCAAGATCACTGGGGCAGGATGCGCAGATGCGTACCTCGTCCCTTGATGGCCAACACATAACGGGCAGTAACGTCTGACAACGAATCCGCTCCGGTGCTATTGCATCAACTATTACCTGATGACGTAGAAGACAATGAAAGCGATACCCATAGAAAAATGCGCAGTGATCAATTACAGTTGTATACAGTCACATCGGAAGGGGAAAACATAACAAAAGATGAGGTGATCAGAGCCATAAACAGTATGGCGAAACATAAAGCCCCAGGTCCGGACGGAATTGTGGCTGAAGTTTTGCAGGCTTCTGGTGGTTCAGTTAGCTCCTCCCTTATGTAACTTACTAAACAAATGTCTGCTGCAAGGCAGAGTTCCCAACGTGTGGAAACAAAGTGAAGTGGTAATACTAACCAAAGGGGGGGGGACAGGGATCTGGCCAATCCAAAATCTTATCGGCCGATCTGCCTGCTCAATGTGCTGGGAAAGGTTCAAGAAAAAGTACTGATCGCTAAATTGCAACATCACAGAAGTAATATGGGTATGAACATGAACCAATACGGCTTCAGAGCAGGCAGGTCGACCGAAGATGCAATTAACAGATCTGTAGACTTAGTTAAAAGCAGTTGTAAGAAATGTGTTATAGGAATTTTTATTGACATTTGTGGTGCTTTTGATAATCTTTGGTGGCCGATATTGTTCCGGCGCCTAAGAGAAATGAAGTGTCCAAGCAGTCTTTATAACACAATGAGGGACTATTGTAAAAATCGTTATGCCACACTAAGATGCCCATGAGGGAAGGTACATAAACATTTGACTAAGGGATGCCCTCAGGGGTCGGTCAGTGGACCGGTTTTTTGGGACATAGTTTTCGAAGAAGTGATTAATCTACTGGAGGGGCTGGATGGCTTACTGGGGCTGGTTGCCTATGCAGACGACTTGCTGTTGTTGATTGAGGGTCGGTCCAGACAAGCTATAGAGAATATAGCTAAAGTGGTGATCGATAAACTCCAAGCATGGTGCTCAGAGGCAAAGCTTAGTCTCGCGCCAAAGAAAACTCAGATGATGGTATTCAAGGGAAAACTGGAACGTAACCCTACTATCAAAATGAATAACATGAATATTAAAAGAACATGGACAACCAAATATCTTGGCGTCACCCTGGATGAGTCTCTGAACTTTGCATCACATATTACTGAGACGTGCGAAAGGGCTAAGGCTGTGCTTAACAAATTTATCAGCATAGGCCAAAGGAGATTTCACCTTTCTAACACTACGATAAGAAGATACCACGATGCTATCCTAGCATCTCTGGTAGGGTACGCATCGAGCGTCTGGGCGCACAGACTTCGACTGGTAAAACCTAGGGAGGAGGTCCTAAGAGTGCAGAGAAGTGTGTTGCTGCGATTGAGTGGAGCCTACAGTACTACCTCCACAAATGCCCTACCAATTGTCATAGGTGTATGGCCGTTGGACCTCGAAATCAGAAGACTGGTTACGAAAAGGAAATCAGGCCAGGGTGCAAGAGATTGTGGGAACAGTTGCACAAAATGCGGCAGAAGTCAGCGCTGCACTTCTCGCTCAATGGCAGGAGTGGTGGGACAATAGTGCCACAGACAGAAGATTATACAGTGTGTTTCCGAACATACAAGAACGGCTGCAACTTGAATACTTTCATCCCACACCAGGCCTTATACATTATCTCACGGGACATGGCCCATATAACAGCCTACTGTGTCAAAGATGGCTGAAAGAAACGAGCTTATGTGAGTGCGGGGCAGAAGGAACCCCCGAACATGTAGTGTGGTCCTGTCCGATAGCAGAAGAAGTAAGGACGCCGGATATCAACATAATACGGAGTAGATCAACGCGAGACATAATTCTAGATGAGCGATCATGGACTATTCTCGATAATCTGGCGAAAAAAGTATCTCAACTGCACAAAAAAAGATATCTGGACCGAGCGGCAGTTGGGCATGGGGACCGGCCTAGCGAAGTCGCACGGCCAAACATACAGGCATAGAAAATTATTCACGGACAAGAGTAAACAGTATTCTTCAGAAACTTCCGGGAGCCGGAAGTTTTGTCCCGATGTGTCGGTCGATCCTGTCCTACTGGAAATCCAGAAGGGCATGGCTGGCAGACTATCCCGGGATGATAGTGGTGGGTAGAT
The DNA here is from genome assembly GCA_031002005.1 of Vandiemenella viatica. Classification (NCBI taxonomy): domain Eukaryota; kingdom Metazoa; phylum Arthropoda; class Insecta; order Orthoptera; family Morabidae; genus Vandiemenella; species Vandiemenella viatica. Next base: position 104,084,822 of record JARYHS010008074.1, on the reverse strand, counting down.
TAGTGTTGATAGAGTAGTATAGGTTTCAAGTTAGATTAGAATAGACGTAGTATATAATTTTTTTAACATAAAAACGGATAAGGCCTTATAGGGGAAAAGTAGATTATAATACCACAGGTGATTATTGAAGAAAAAAAATCAAATGTATAACTATTAAACTAAGTAATACTACCATTGTTAAAATGGAACCAAGCCTACTACAGGCCTAAGTCAGAACGATGGCGTGGCAGAATGAGCAAACGTCAGCATACCACTTACAGCAAACAAAGCGCTTCTACCACGACCAAAATAGTCTTGTTTGTAATGTAGAGGGAATGATCATTGACTTTTGCACAAATACACGATGAATCATAACAATATTTGGGAGTTAATTTCTATATTAATTGTAAGCCAGGATGCTGCAAATTTGAACTGGCTGAGGACTGTAGTGGCTGAGAACATATAATTAAGTGAATGTTACTTATAAGCAATTGTTATTACCCAGTAATCCGGTATAACTAAATGATAAATTACAGAAAGATATGTACAAACTGTGTTAACTGCAACTAACTGAATAATGGGATACTCTAAGAATAACTGGAATATTTCAATGAAAACCATTAGCACTATAACAACAATGAGCGATATTTGTGATTGAATATAACATTAAAATTTGTAATAGCAGCTGTAACTGTTATTACTGTAAGCAAGACCAAATGTAATATTATAGAATTAATTAGACAGTAAGTCAAAGTGTAACGGAACTGTATGCCAAATTCCTTGCATGTAAATATTTTGTACAAATCTCAAAACACTATGTAATCAACAATGTAAAAAATTAATACGTAGGGCCTAATTTAGTCACTAAGATATTAGGCTGTATAAATGAAGGGTAAATAATAATAATAAAAAAATCCGCTCCGTTATAGTCGACCAGTTTCCCTCATAGATAACAGTGAGGGGGAGGACAGGGCCCTTCTCGATGCCGGTTTCGGTCTCTTCATCGCTAGAGGCGGCCATTGTCCCCTCTTCTTCCGTAGTGTAGTCGGCCGACATGTCTTCCTCCTCCCCTTCATCTGGTGGAGGCGGTGTCGCTGGCTCGGACACTTCCACCTTGGAAGTTTCTAGTGCTTGCGAGGTCGGAGTAGGTTGTGGTTGCAGGTGGGTCTGGAACCGCAGTTCCCCATTTAGCCTCATCCTCTTGTACTCCTCCAATGCTGCTCGGTTTCTTGTCCTCCAGTCCCGCTGGTTTTTCTTCGTATGCTGCCAAACGTTTTCTATTTCTTCTTCCCATGGTTGTAGAAATAGGCGTAAGTTAGGCATCTGTTGTCTGCTGTTGTCTCGCGGCGCTGGCAGAATCGTCTGACCCTATCTACAGCTGGTTCCAGAGCCTACCAATTACAGACACAGAATGGATACCGGCATTGTAGTCAGCCAATCAGAAGACGATACGGTCCTGGCCCTAGCCACTAGACCACATGGGAGGTTTGAAACTCACTACTACGAGCTATATTCGTATACGCGTGTACTATCGACTGCTTAGAAGTTTATTGTGTTCGCGTATGCGGGAACTGTCTCTCATGTTCTGCGAAGTAAGAGAGGCTTTTAGCCTGCTTCTTCTTCTTTGGGGATCCCTCCTGCCCTCCCTTCCCCGAGGCTTTAGGGTATTACCGCTCCACGGCCCACTCCTGAGGGAGTGGAACCCCCGAGCGTCAGTGTAGGGTTGTCTCTGGCCCGGATACCTTACGGTGACAACGCAGGGTCAGAGCAACACTCTTGTCTTAGGCATCATGAGCGACTCAAGAAGAAGAAGGATGTTGGCGCCTGACATCTATCAAGACTCTCCACGATCCCCCTCGCCGATCGAGCATCCTGCGACCATCACGGATGTGCTTCCCGCGGCTAACATTGTGACCACGGAACCTTTCTTTGATCCTGACCAAGATGTTCTGAACACCTCTGCATACCTGATGCAAGACCTGACGAATACCAAGAGATGGACACTTCCGCTACTCCCTCTTCGAAGAAGAGAACCGCCGCTTCCTCTGCTGAGAAGGAGGAGATTCTGAAAAAGTGTGCCACCACTGTCACAGTGAAAGCTGGACCATCAAAGCTTTTCAATAATGCAGCTTGTCCGAAGAGTAAGACACCCATGACACATCGTCGCCAAGGGAAAAGACCAATCGATGAAGAAGGCTTCATTAAGACGCAGTGCACGGCTCCGGCTGCGCAATTAAAGATTCCCTCACCTGAATTGACGACATCTAATGAATTTGAGATGCACCCAGCAGATGAAGATATGGAGCCTGCACCAATAAAACAAAACTCTCCGGCTCCTGTGATAATCCAATATAAAGAAGATTACCGTTCACTATACAGCCTCCTCTAGAATACTCTCAAATCTGCTTTTGAAGTCAAACCAGCTGGCAGAGACCTATACAAAGCTAATCACCAAGTCAACAGAAGGCTACATTGAAGTGACTAACCTCATCTCGACTAACGGAATACCTTATTATACATTTCCTTCCGAACCAGACAAGACAATAAAGGTTGTCTTGAGAGGCATGCCCTTCAACATGCAACCAGACAACATCAAAGAGGAACTAGAAGACTGCAACATTGTGCCTAGAACAGTTGTTCGCCTCCGCTCTCCAAAAACTCATCAGGAGGTTCCGCTGTACCTGATTGTCCTCCGCGACACTCTGGAGAACAGGGCCATATACAAGCTCACTTCCTTATGTGCCCTAAAAATAACTGTAGAGAAACTTAGAAGCACCAGGGGCCCGCCTCAATACGTCAAATGCCAGGCCTTAGGACACGTCTCGAGGCATTGTGGCATGCCTCCCAAGTGCGTAAAGTGTGCCGGAGACCATGCCTCAAGTGAATGTGCCACCAAAAAAGGAGAGCACCCACCAAAATGTGCTAACTGCAGTGGCTCTCACGTAGCTAGCTACCGGAAGTGCCCTGCATTCAGCAGATACACAGAACGGCAAAAGCAGCATAATGCTGCACAAGCTGCTTTAAGGAAGAAGAAGAGGAAGGGAGAGGAAGCAGAAACCCTAGCTCCGGCAATAGGCGCAGATGCTGACCTACAACCGACACCTCATCACCCCGCTCCTCAGCAGGCAAAGCGCACCAACTACGCGGCAGCATTATCTGGACGGCACCAAACCGACCCTGACGCTACCGCTACCAACAATAACATCAGTGAAACCAACGAAACAGATGTACCATCCCACATTCAAAGTGATGAACCACAGCAACAGCATCACCAACAACAACAACAACAGGTAGACAATGTAATGCTGCAAAACGTGATACAAATAATGCTGCAAACCATGAACACCATGAATGCCATGCTCGCAGACATTGGTGCCATGAATGCCACAGTCTTAGACATTCCGCGACAGATAGCTGCCGTAGTACAGACAGCGGTCCAAACCGTATATAACGGCACCCCATCTAACAATAATGGCAACTAAAATAGATGATTTAGTGATCTGTACATGTAACGCCAATGGCCTATGTAGGCAATTAGGCGAATTCAGGGAATTTCTCCGAGATGAACAAATAGATATGTGTCTGGTCAACCAAACTCACCTCAAACCTGGCATAAAAGCTGCTGCACCGAATTACGCCTGTTATCGCAGCGACAGGCCGACAGCTGGTGGCGGTACAGCCATTTACGTTAGAAACGCCATTAAACACCATCAAATCACTTTACCTCCACTTTCGACAATAGAAGCCACGGGCATCTCAATGGAAACATCAGTGGGTAAAATGCTTCTCGTTTCTGCCTACCAACCTCCTCATGGACTTGTAAATGAGGCGGAGTGGGAGTCACTATTAAGACTGCCCGGTAACCTGATGATAGCAGGCGACCTCAACGCCAAGCACACAGCTTGGAATTCAAGGCTATCTAACATCAATGGCCGGCGCCTCCTACGCACAATAGAAAGGAACGATGCAGTGGCTTGGGGCCCAACGGAACCTACGTTCTTTAAAGGTAGAGCCTACGTTGATACACTAGACATCGGGATCACCAAGTGTTTACAGCACAACATCGCTGTAACTACTAAGACAGCCCTCTCATCCGATCATGTACCAGTTATCTTCTACCTAGTGGTAGGAGCTCCTCTACAGAAGAACAGGCACAGGCACAAATTGGACCGCTTACCAGACATTCCGATTTGAGCACATCACCAACATCCCGCCACCTAACGAAGCCGGATCATGCGCTGCGATATCTGCCCTTACTGACCTCATAAATGCTGCCACAAATCACGCTACTCCACCATCTAAGATTCAGCCAGAGCGATCCAAACAACTGCCACCAAACATCCGCCACACCATAACTTTAAAAAACCAGCTCATGCGTGAGTGGCAAGTAACGAGAGATCCGGTCACAAAAAGAACAGTCAATCGCCTACAACGAGAAATCAAGGCTGAGGTCAGCAAACATCGGGTGCGCGACTGGGAAGGCCTCGTAGCTACACTCTCAATTGAAGACAGGTCAATCTGGACTACCACTAAGCGCATGCTACAACAAAGACAAAGAATGCCACCGCTAACTGTCAGAAATAACATTGTCGCTGAACCAGTAGCTAAAGCGGACGCCATAGCTGAGGCATTTGAAGAAAACTTTTGCCCAATAGAAGACCCCCGCGATGATAATCACATACATCTAGTGAATCAGGAGCTTGAACGCACACCTAAATGCCATAGCGCACCATGAAGAAACCATTGAACAAACCACTGAAGAAGAGGTAACTAACCTGCTACGACGCGTTGCCACCAACAAAGCCGCTGGTCACGACCAAATAGGTGGACTACTTCTCCGTCATCTACCGCCACAAGTAATTACCTACATCACACTAACGTTCAACAATATCATGCGCACTGGGGAATTTCCAAAAATATGGAAGCATGCTGAAATTGTTCCGGTACCAAAACCAGGCAAAGACAAAAGATCGCCAAAATCATATAGACCGATCAGCCTCCTACCGACTCTATCCAAAAATTTTGAAAAAATGTACCTCAAACGGCTACTCCAACATATTTACATTGCGAGACTTCTCCCCAATGAACAGTTCGGCTTCAGAAATCACCATTCAACTCCGCAGCAACTACTTCGACTTGTGGAATATGCAATGAGTGCCCTTGAGACGAAGGAATACTTCGGAGCGGTCCTACTTGACGTCAGCCGTGCATTTGATTCAGTCTGGCATGAGGGCCTACTTTACAAACTAATACTACAGAGGATTCCCCTGTCTCACGTTAGACTCATCAAAAACTACTTGGCTGGACGCACTTTCCGCGTTATCACGGAAGACGCAATCTCCTCTATCAAAACAATTAAAGCCGGTGTCCCGCAAGGTTCCGTTCTCGGACCTGTCCTCTACAATCTCTATACAGCCGATATACCGAGGACAGACCAGACCCTGAGTGCATTTTACGCTGATGATACTGCCCTATATACAAAGAGTATTAGGGCAACACACACAGTGACTAAGCTCCAAAGAGGATGCGATCAAATCTTATTATGGGCGAAGAAATGGCGTCTAGCGTTTAATGCAGTTAAGAGCCAGGCTATAATTATCACCAGAAGAAAGGTCCCGCCCCTTAACAACATCAAGATACGTGGCGAAGACATCAAATGGTCCACTAATGCTCGTTACCTAGGTGTTACCCTAGATAAAAGGCTGACCTGGAAAGAACACATCAAGAGTACACTTACAAAAGCCATGTACAGGATGCGACAACTTTATCCGATTCTCAATACGGACTCGCCTCTTCATCCACGCACTGCTATCACCCTCTACACAGCCACAATTAGGCCTATCCTCGATTATGCTGCCACGGTGTGGGGCAATGCTGCCCCCAGCAACATTAAACCTCTTCAGCGCGTCCAAAACCGGGCAATAAGGTACGCCTACAAGCTACCTATAGACACTCCAACAGCACTGCTCCATCAAATAAGCGGCTTACCAATTCTAAAAGAACTGCTTCAAAATAGCAGCAAAAAAGCTCTACCTACAATGCCCCCAACACACTAACCCGCTGATTCAACAGCTGGGCACTCATGTGCAACACAAAGCTACCACAAGATGGCCAGTCAAACTTGTAAGGGACGACGACGCCCCACAAGATCTTGCACAGTAACAGGGTAGGATAATCGAATAACGACAGAGACAACCGGAAAACACATACAAAGAATACAAATTAGCAGGATCTGGCAAATACCATAAAGACAGACATAAACAAATGACAACCATAACATCTGGAAGGAGATGCGCTATGCGCAAGAACTTCCCCACACTCTGGGACCAAAGCATTCCCAGATGACTAATGCCTAGGCGAAAATACGATCCGGCGGCAAACCTGTGAAGAATTTGTATCTAAATATGTACAAATACTTTTGGAAATGTGTGTATATTTACATTGTAATAGCTATATTAAATGCCCTTTTCTTTCAGGTACTAAAAATGCCAAGATGCTATAGTGCTGTAAAAATAATTATACGTCTTAAAACGAATCTCTCAACACATTTTCTCTACCCAGCATAAGAAATAAAGAAAATGTTGCTTGGAAAAATTCCTACAGACCTCTCAAGGTTAAAGAAGCCTGTGGGCATAAAACGTTTTAGTGGAGACTGTGTAATCAAGACAGAACAGTTTGTAGTAGATGAAGAAATAAAGACATTTGTAAGGAGTTTTACAAAGCTGAAACCAAATGCAGTGCCATTAATTTTTACAAATTTGTTAGGATCAGCAGGACCCACATGTAGAAGATAATGCGATGCAGAAAGTGATTCCATTGTACTTACGCTTTCCTTCCATACAGTCAACCTTCCTCTGAAACCTCTCCATACTAATTTGGTCGTTGCACATTCATTACAGTTAATTATGCATTACAGTTTCTAAAATTGTTTAAAACTCTCTAAGGTCAACGAGGTTTCATTTGACTTAATAGAGGACGTATGGCTACAGAGAATAACTCGTTAGTATCAGAGAGGCTGTCCCAGCCGGGTCTTTTCTCGTCTCGGTAGTGAGTCGGTGACACTGCGGCGGCTCTGAGGCCTGAAACGCCTGCAGTGCCATCTGCTTTGGGTAGGGATGTTGCTCGGTTGCAGCCCGTAAATTTTGATTATCACCGGTCATTTTATTAATAATAATAATTTTAATTGCAATTGAGTTAACGACCTGGTGGAAATTCCCCTCGTCATGGAATTACCACTTTTCATATAATTTTTAAAATTTTCTTTTATAATTGGAGTATTAAATACCTCTCCCATTTACTTTTCAATTTACAAATTTTAATTTTAAATTCCTTAAGCGTTTGTGATAAATTATTCACCACTACACTTGGTAATTTGTTCCAATCCCTGACACCCTTACCAACAAAAGAAAATTTTCCCACTCCCCTATGCATGAAATTGAGGGCCAGCTTGTGGTCATGGTCACTTTTCCCCTTCCATACAGAATTTCTAATTCTTTTACCAATATCCCTCCATGCCTCATCACCAACATATGCCCTGTACATTCCCAGCGCTCTCTTCACCCTCCTCCTTTCCTCCAATGACTTACAATCCATCTCCTTTATTTTAATGGTTACTGACTGGGTCCTGCGATAATTTGCACAAACAAATCTAGCTGCTCTTCTTTGCACACCTCCAAACTCCTATATTTGATAACCAAAATGTGGGTCCCAAACTACACCATCATTTTATACCTGTGGTCTATATTTTCAAGTAGTTACCCAATATCATGCACTAATCTGCAGGTAAAATGCTATTTCTGAACTTTTTAGTAT
>JARYHS010008074.1:104049360-104076031 GCA_031002005.1 Vandiemenella viatica | reverse complement strand
CACTGTGTAATCAACAATGTAAAAATTAATACGTAGGGCCTAATTTAGTCACTAAGATATTAGGCTGTATAAATGAAGGGTAAATAATAATAATAAAAAAATCCGCTCCGTTATAGTCGACCAGTTTCCCTCATAGATAACAGTGAGGGGGAGGACAGGGCCCTTCTCGATGCCGGTTTCGGTCTCTTCATCGCTAGAGGCGGCCATTGTCCCCTCTTCTTCCGTAGTGTAGTCGGCCGACATGTCTTCCTCCTCCCCTTCATCTGGTGGAGGCGGTGTCGCTGGCTCGGACACTTCCACCTTGGAAGTTTCTAGTGCTTGCGAGGTCGGAGTAGGTTGTGGTTGCAGGTGGGTCTGGAACCGCAGTTCCCCATTTAGCCTCATCCTCTTGTACTCCTCCAATGCTGCTCGGTTTCTTGTCCTCCAGTCATCCGCTGGTTTTTCTTCGTATGCTGCCAAACGTTTTCTATTTCTTCTTCCCATGGTTGTAGAAATAGGCGTAAGTTAGGCATCTGTTGTCTGCTGTTGTCTCGCGGCGCTGGCAGAATCGTCTGACCCTATCTACAGCTGGTTCCAGAGCCTACCAATTACAGACACAGAATGGATACCGGCATTGTAGTCAGCCAATCAGAAGACGATACGGTCCTGGCCCTAGCCACTAGACCACATGGGAGGTTTGAAACTCACTACTACGAGCTATATTCGTATACGCGTGTACTATCGACTGCTTAGCTGTTTATTGTGTTCGCGTATGTTCTGCGAAGTAAGAGAGGCTTTTAGCCTGCTTCTTCTTCTTTGGGGATCCCTCCTGCCCTCCCTTCCCTAGGCTTTAGGGTATTACCGCTCCACGGCCCACTCCTGAGGGAGTGGAACCCCCGAGCGTCAGCGTAGGGTTGTCTCTGGCCCGGATACCTTACGGTGACAACGCAGGGTCAGAGCAACACTCCTGTCTTAGGCATCATGAGCGACTCAAGAAGAAGAAGATCAAGACTCTCCGCGATCTCCCTCGCCGATCGAGCATCCTGCGACCATCACGGCTGTGCTTCCCGCGGCTAACGTTGTGACCACGGAACCTTTCTTTGATCCTGACCAAGATGTTCTGAACACCTCTGCATCACCTGATGCACGACCTAAATACCAAGAGATGGACACTTCCGCTACTCCCTCTTCGAGGAAGAGAACTGCCGCTTCCTCTGCTGAGAAGGAGGAGTTTCTGAAAAAGCGTGCCACCACTGTCACAGTGAAAGCTGGACCATCAAAGCTTTTCAACAATGCAGCTTGTCCGAAGAGTAAGACACCCATGACACATCGTCGCCAAGGGAAAAGAACAATCGATGAAGAAGGCTTCATTAAGACGCAGCACGGCTCCGGCTGCGCAATTAAAGATTCCCTCACCTGAATTGACGACATCAAATCAATTTGAGATGCTCCCAGCAGATGAAGAAATGGCAGAACCTGCACCAATAAAACAAAACTCTCCGGCTCCTGTGATAATCCAATATAAAGAAGATACCGTTCATATACAGCCTCCTCAAGAATACACTTAAATCTGCTTTTGAAGTCAAACCAGCTGGCAGAGACCTATACAAAGTTATCACCAAGTCAACAGAAGGCTACATTGAAGTGACTAACCTCATCTCGACTAAAGGAATACCTTATTATACATTTCCTACCGAACCTGACAAGACAATAAAGGTTGTCTTGAGAGGCATGCCCTTCAACATGCACCAGACAACATCAAAGAGGAACTAGAAGACTGCAACATTATGCCTAGAACAGTTGTTCGCCTCCGCTCTCCAAAAACTCATCAGGAGGTTCCTTTACCTGATTGTCCTCCGCGACACTCTGGAGAACAGGGCCATATACAAGCTCACTTCTTATGCCCTAAAAATACCGTAGAGAAACTTAGAAGCACCAGGGGCCCGCCTCAATGCTTCAAATGCCAGGCCTTGGACACGTCTCGAGGCATTGTGGCATGCCTCCTAAGTGCGTAAAGTGTGCCGGAGACCATGCCTCAAGTGAATGTGCCACCAAAAAAGGAGAGCACCCACCAAAATGTGCTAACTGCAGTGGCTCTCACGTAGCAAGCTACCGAAGTGCCCTGCATTCAGCAGATACACAGAACGGCAAAAGCAGCATAATGCTGCACAAGCTGCTCTAAGGAAGAAGAAGAGGAAGGGAGAGGAAGCAGAAACCCCAGCTCCGGCAATAGGCGCAGATGCTGACCTACAACCGACACCTCATCACACCGCTCCTCAGCAGGCAAAGCGCACCAACTATGCGGCAGCATTATCTGGAAGGCACCAAACCGACCCTGACGCTACCGCTTCCAACAATAACATCAGTGAAACCAACGAAACAGATGTACCATCCCACATTCAAAGCGATGAACCAGCACCACCACCAACAACAACACCAGGTAGACAACGTAATGCTGCAAAACGTGTTACAAATAATGCTACAAACCATGAACACCATGAATGCCATGCTTGCAGACATTCGTGCCATGAATGCCACAATCCTAGACATTCCGCGACAGATAGCTGCCGCAGTACAGACAGCGGTCCAAACCGCATATAACGGCACCCCATCTAACAATAATGGCAACTAAAATAGATGATTTAGTTATCTGTACATGGAACGCCAACGGCCTGTGTAGGCAATTAGGCGAATTCAGGGAGTTTCTCCGAGATGAACAAATAGATATATGTCTGGTCAACGAAACTCACCTCAAACCTGGCATAAAAGCTGCTGCACCGAATTACGCCTGTTACGCAGACAGGCGACAGCTGGTGGCGGTACAGCCATTTACGTTAGAAACGCCATTAAACACCATCAAATCGCTTACCTCCACTTTCGACAATAGAAGCCACGGGCATTTCAATGGAAACATCAGTGGGTAAAATGCTTCTCGTCTCTGCCTACCGACCCCTCATGGATATGTAAACGAGGCGGAGTGGGAATCACTATTAAGACTGCCCGGTAACCTATGATAGCAGGCGACCTCAACGCCAAGCACACAGCTTGGAATTCAAGGCTAACTAACACCAATGGCCGGCGCCTCCTACGCACAATAGAAAGAAACGATGCAGTGGCTGGGGCCCAACGGAACCTACGTTCTTTAAAGGTAGAGCCTACGCTGATACACTAGACATCGGGATCACCAAGGGTTTACAGCACAACATCGCTGTAACTACTAAGACAGCCCTCTCATCCGATCATGTTCCAGTTATCTTCTACCTGGGTAGGAGCTCCTCTACGGAAGAAGGCACAGAGATCTGAGGCGCACAAATTGGACCGCTTACCAGACATTCCTATGAGCACATCACCAACATCCCGCCACCTAACGAAGCCGGACCATGCGCTGCGATAACTGCCCTTACTGACCTCATAAATGCTGCCGCAAATCACGCTACTCCACCATCTAAGACTCAGCCAGAGCGATCCAAACAACTGCCACCAAACATCCGCCACACCATAACTTTAAAAAACCAGCTCATGCGGAGTGGCAAATACGAGAGATCCGGTCACAAAAAGAACAGTCAATCGTACAACGAGAAATCAAGGCTGAGGTCAGCAAACATCGGGTGCGCGACTGGGAAGGCCTGTAGCTACACTCTCAATTGAGGACAGATCAATCTGGACTACCACTAAGCGCATGCTACAACAAAGAAAAGAATGCCACCGCTACTGTCAGAAATAACATTGTCGCTGAACCAGTAGCTAAAGCGGACGCGCTAGCTGAGGCATTTGAAGAAAACTTTTGCCCAATAGAAGACCCCGCGATGATAATCACATACATCTAGTCAATCAGGAGCTTGAAGCACATCTAAATGCCACATCGCACATGAAGAAACATCGAACAACCACTGAAGAAGAGGTAACTAACCTGCTACGACGCGTTGCCACCAACAAAGCCGCTGGCCACGACCAAATAGGTGGACTACTTCTCCGTCATCTACCGCCACAAGTAATCACCTACATCACACTAACGTTCAACAATATCTTGCGCACTGGGAATTTCCAAAAATGGAAGCATGCTGAAATTGTTCCGGTACCAAAACCAGGCAAAGACAAAAGATCGCCAAAATCATATAGACCGATCAGCCTCCTACCGACTCTATCCAAAATTTTTGAAAAAATTTACCTCAAACGGCTACTCCAACATATTAACTCTGCGAGACTTCTCCCCAATGAACAGTTCGGCTTCAGAAATCACCATTCAACCCGCAGCAACTACTTCGACTTGTGGAATATGCAATGAGTGCCCTTGAGAAGAAGAATACTTCGGAGCGTCCTACTTGACGTAGCCGTGCATTTGATTCGGTCTGGCATGAGGGCCTACTTTACAAGCTAATACTACAGAGGATTCCCCTGTCTCACGTTAGACTCATCAAAAACTACTTGGCTGGACGCACTTTCCGCGTTATCACGGAAGACGCAATCTCCTCTATTAAAACAATTAAAGCCGGTGTCCCGCAGGTTCCGTTCTCGGACCTGTCCTCTACAATCTCTATACGGCTGATATACCTAGGACAGACCAGACCCTGAGTGCATTTACGCTGATGATACTGCCCTATATACCAAGAGTATTAGGGCAACACACACCGTGACTAAGCTCCAAAGAGGATGCGACAAATCTTATTATGGGCGAAGAAATGGCGTCTAGCATTTAATGCAGTTAAGAGCCAGGCTATAATTATCACCAGAAGAAAGGTCCCGCCCCTTAACAACATCAAGATACGTGGCGAAGACATCAAATGGTCCACTAATGCTCGTTACTAGGTGTCACCCTAGATAAAAGGCTGACCTGGAAAGAACACATCAAGAGTACACTACAAAAGCCATGGCAGGATGCGACAACTTTATCCAATTCTCAATCGGCCTCGCCTCTTCATCCACGCACTGCTATCACCCTCTACACAGCCACAATTAGGCCTATCCTCGAATATGCTGCCACGGTGTGGGGCAATGCTGCCCCAGCAACATCAAACCTCTTCAGCGCGTCCAAAACCGGGCAATAAGGTACGCCTACAAGCTACCTATAGACACTCCAACAGCACTGCTCCATCAAATAAGCGGCTTACCAAAATTCTAAAAACGCTTCAAAAGCAGCAAAAAAGCTCTACCTACAATGCCCCCAACACACTAACCCGCTGATTCAACAGCTGGGCACTCATGTGCAATACAAAGCTACCACAAGATGGCCAGTCAAACTGTAAGGGACGACGACGCCCCACAAGATCTTGCACAGTAACAGGGTAGGATAATCGAATAACGACAGAGACAACCGGAAAACCATACAAAGAATACAAATTAGCAGGATCTGGCAAATCCCATAAAGACAGACATAAACAAATGACAACCATAACATCTGGAAGGAGATGCGCTATGCGCAAGAACTTCCCACACTCTGGGACCAAAGCATTCCCAGATGACTAATGCCTAGGCGAAAATACGATCCGGCGGCAAACCTGTGAAGAATTTGTATCTAAATATGTACAAATACTTTTGGAAATGTGTGTATATTTACATTGTAATAGCTATATTAAATACCCTTTTCTTTCAGGTACTAAAAATGCCAAGATGCTATAGTGCTGTAAAAATAATTATACGTCTAAAAACGAATCTCTCAACACATTTTCTCTACCCAGCATAGAAATAAAGAAAATGTGCTTGGAAAAATTCCTACAGACCTCTCAAGGTTAAAGAAGCCTGTGGGCATAAAACGTTTTAGTGGAGACTGTGTAATCAAGACAGAACAGTTTGTAGTAGATGAAGAATTAAAGACATTTGTAAGGAGTTTTACAAAGCTGAAACCAAATGCAGTGCCATTAATTTTTACAAATTTGTTAGGATCAGCTGGACCCACATGTAGAAGATAATGCGATGCAGAAAGTGATTCCATTGTACTTACGCTTTCCTTCCATACAGTCAACCTTCCTCTGAAACCTCTCCATACTAATTTGGTCGTTGCACATTCATTACAGTTAATTATGCATTACAGTTTCTAAAATTGTTTAAAACTCTCTAAGGTCAACGAGGTTTCATTTGACTTAATAGAGGACGTATGGCTACAGAGAATAACTCGTTAGTAACAGAGAGGCTGTCCCAGCCGGTGACACTGCGGCGGCTCTGAGGCCTGAAACGCCTGCAGTGCCATCTGCTTTGGGTAGGGATGTTGCTCGGTTGCAGCCCGTAAATTTTGATTATCACCGGTCATTTTATTAATAATAATAATTTTAATTGCAATTGAGTTAACGACCTGGTGGAAATTCCCCTCGTCATGGAATTACCACTTTTCATATAATTTTAAAATTTTCTTTTATAATTGGAGTATTAAATACCTCTCCCATTTACTTTTCAATATTACAAATTTTAATTTTAAATTCCTTAAGCGTTTGTGATAAATTATTCACCACTACACTTGGTAATTTGTTCCAATCCCTGACACCCTTACCAACAAAAGAAAATTTTCCCACTCCCCTATGCATGAATTGAGGGCCAGCTTGTGGTCATGGTCACTTTTCCCCTTCCATACAGAATTTCTAATTCTTTTACCAATATCCCTCCATGCCTCATCACCAACATATGCCCTGTACATTCCCAGCGCTCTCTTCACCCTCCTCCTTTCCTCCAATGACTTACAATCCATCTCCTTTATTTTAATAGTTACTGACTGGGTCCTGCGATCATTTACACAAACAAATCTAGCTGCTCTTCTTTGCACACCTCCAAACTCCTATATTGATAACCAAAATGTGGGTCCCAAACTACACCATCATTTTATACCTGTGGTCTATATTTTCAAGTAGTTACCCAATATCATGCACTAATCTGCAGGTAAAATGCTATTTCTGAACTTTTTAGTATTTTGAAACCACTGAAGGCAATTCTCGCTTCAGTAATGCAACATGGAGAAGGATATATAGAATCTTGCACCATTATCAAAATTTGTTTTCTTTTTTCAATTAAGTACCGGTATATATTTCGCTGATTGCTGTCCATTAAATTTCTCTATATATCTAGTGTCACATTTCCACAAACAAATTTAGCTGCCCTTTTTACAATCGTTCAGACGTCTCCATTTAGTGCCCAAAACGTGGTTCACTACAGACAACCTATTCGAGCAGTCCTTCCACCAGAGTTGTGTGACCAACTTCTGGAGCATCCCCTCACCACTCCCCAAAAGTGCTTTCAAACTTTTAATTGTTATGCCGAGGGATTAACACTAACAACAAGTTCTCCTCAATCCTGCAATCATAAAAACAGAACATGATTGGTGACTATAAACTATACCAATTTCTATTTTGTCCATGATATATGGACTTTGTGAAAGTCTGTAACTGTTTCAATATAATAGGGTATGCATACCCTATTATACCAATTTCCATACATGCTATGCTAGCAATGTCAAGAGTCCTGACTTCCAGTGCATGGCCCCGCTAGTTCTTCCCCACACATAATTAATATTATTCGCTTTTAATCTGTGAATATTTCCTCTAAATGAGTTGCATTTGTTGTAACGGAATGAAACTAAGGAAAATTAGTTTAAGCGAAATCAGCCATTTCTACAGGTTGCCAATGTAGCTACACAGAACATCTTTAGTAAATAACAGATTATACACCATCCAGTTTAAAGCACCATTAATATAGAAACACAGAAATTTCACAGTTTCAACAAACAGTGTCTATATTTCCTATCAAATAATAACTTAATTTCCATTTTGTTGCTTATACGAGTATTACCTTTGTATCTGCAGATCGCGGCAATTTATTTATTTAACTGTACATTCAGATGGTTCGTTATCTAGAGTCTACAACGAACCGTTATTTCTTAATACTGTATTGAAATTTATAATAAACAAAATTTTTGTAAAATTAACACAAATCCTATATACTACGAAAATGGTACAACAATTATTAACTATTATTACTACACACTGTAATTTATCAACCTATTAGTAAAAAATATTACCCACTAATACTAAATAACTGAACATCTTGAGTTTCCAAAAGTTCGTTTAACGCTGGCATCCATTGAAGAAATAAGCTTCGGTAAATTCCAGAAGCCACACTTCCGGCATCAGCGTCCCACTTAGTTGTTTGTGTCTCGTCCGTTTAGAGTATCTTGTCTCATTCCTTAAATGGCTTGTTGTGTTCCGGCAGGTTGCTGGCTATGCTGAAGCCGATACCGCTCCCTGGCTGCATCTGACACAGCATCTGCCAGCTTTTCGAGTTCATTCAGGAGGAGGTTGTCTTTCATAATTTCCTTGACAGTTTTCCCCATGAGCTTCATTCTGTACCGTTTGATTTGATCATCAACTAGAGCACATTCAAACAGTTTATGTTCAGGTGTTCCTGGAGATCCGCACGCACATAGATCATTCTCTGTCCTATTGATCCTATGAAGATATGTTTCATACGGTCCATGACCGGTGAGGAAATGTATTAACCCTCGGGATGGATTGAAGTGCTTCATACATATCCTCTCTCTGATGTCAGGAAGAATTTCAAATACTCTCCTTCCTGTTTCCGAATTGTTCCACTGCTGTTGCCATTCATTCAAAATACAATTTTTGATGTCTGTCTTCTTAGTTGCCACTTGACCCAGGATTTCTGCTATCTTGTCTGAGTTTCCTTTTCGTAGCCAGTAACATGCTGCTCTTTTTCTTATTTCCAGATCTAAAGGACATATTCTGAGAATGACTGTAAGTGCATCAGCTGGGGTACTTCCGAATGCGCCTGTAAGACGCAAGAGAATTCCTCGTTTGCATTCGTCTGATATCCCTTGCAGGTTTAACCAATCTTAACCTATGTGCCCATGTGCTCGCTCCATAACTTGCAATAGCTGTGGTAATGGCACCATGATACAGCCTTATAGTCGGCAGTGGGATTAGAAATCTTCTTTGCCCAATGCTAATTATTTTGTTCATTGCTGCAGTCGTTCTTTGGCATATATAGTCAATGTGATCTTTGAAATTCCTATGTTCATCCAGAACAACTCCTAAGTATCTTACTGTTTTGCGTCTTTTAATGGAATTTTCTCCAAGCTTCACAGTGGGGTTGCGTTTCAGTGTTCCTTTCATCAAAATGTATTGGGTTTTTGTTGGTGCTAGCTGGAGCTTAACTTGTTTACACCAGCATTCCATTACTTTCATTATTTCTTTGGTGTTTGTCTCGATCTCTCTTCTATTATTTCCTCCAACCAGCAGCAAGATATCATCTGCGAAGGCAATGATTCCTTCAAGCTCTGCCAGACCCATGAGTCTGTTAAGGACAGGTTCCAGAGCAATATCCCAGAATTCTGGGCCACATACTGAACCTTGTGGACATCCTTTTGTGAGATGCTTTGTCAGTTTCTGACCAGAGCTCTGAAGTGTTGCAGTTCTTCCGCGACAGTAGTCTTTGAAGCTCTCATACAACACTCGTGAGCATCCTAACTCCCTTAGTCGGGCGAACATACTCGGCCACCATAAGTTATCAAAGGCGCCGCAAATGTCGATACATATGCCAATGACATATTTTTTGTTTGTCGAGTTGACTATCCTCTGAACTTCATTTATCGCATCCTCTGTTGACCTGCCTTTCCGGAAGCCGAACTGCTGCTGATTCATACCTTTCAATAATCTGAATTCTTTAATTCTTTTACATAATAATGTATTTAGCAGCCAAATTGGTCTGTAAGACTTTGGTAGTGTAGGGTCCTTATCTTCTCTTTTCCTTATAATTTTTATGCTTGATGTTTTCCAACTATGAGGTGTCCTTCCCTGCAGCAGGCAGGCGTTCAGCAATTCGGTAAGGTAAGGAACTATTTGCTGACTTAAGGCTTGCAAGACTTCTGCTGTTATCCCATCAGGTCCTGGTGCTTTATTTCTCTTCAGCGCGCTTATTGCGGTACTTACTTCCTCTTGAGCGAATGGTAAAACCAACATGTCGTTTTCATATTCGTTATTCATTAGTTGCCTTATCAGTTTGTGTTCCTTTGAATCGGACTCCTGCTGGTCGTCCGGCAAGAGTGTTTTCAGGTGAAGTTCCGCCGAATCCTGCCAACTGCTTGTCATACTTCCATCTCCTTTCCTGAGCGTAGAAAAAATAGTAGGTGATTTTATCTTCTGCGCAGCTAGCTTGTACGGAAGTCCCCATGGGTTTAATAACAAGTTTTTGCTAATGTATGTCTCCCAGCTTGTTAGTCTAACATCCTGAAGTTTCTGATGGTAGGCCTACTCAGCTTTCGCTGACCTGTACTGATCCAGTGTCCAGCTACGTTCAGCGGCAGTTTTGGCATGGTGGTAGTGCCTTCGAGTTCTCCTTACTTTTGTCCTTAACCTCTGAAGCGTATCGTTCCACAGAATACATCTTTTATCATTGAGCTGTCTCTTTTGCACTACTGATACCTTCATGGCATGTTGTATCGCATTCGTCAGTTCTATCGCCTTTAGGTCAACATTATCTGACATTTCTGGCAGTGCTGGTAGTTCAAAGGATCTTCTTAATAGGTTCCAGTCTGTTTTATAGGAATATGACCAACATTCGTGTATCATATCTTGCTCTTGGGCATTAGATATGGAGAAATGACGTTATAGTCTGATGTTGTTAGATTTTGCCCAACTTTCCAGTTTTGGACTAATCTGAAAGCTTTCCCATTTGCTAATGTTTCATCTATGTTTGTTGCTGCACCAGCTCTATTTTGGAATGTGTAGGGATTGAAGGGTTTATTCATAACTTCCAGATTCAGTTCGAAAATAGTCTGCTCTAACGATATTCCTCGCTCATCCCTGATCTTACTATGCCAGAGTAGAGATTTAGCATTGGCATCCATTGTGTACACTACTGGTCTGTTTCCCATTGCTTCTTCGATTTCCCTCATTTTCAAGGTATCCATCTATTTCGTCACTATATTGAAAATACAGACTAGCAATCACAATTCTTTCATTATGTGTTGTTATTTCAACGCAGGTAACGTTCTCATTACATAACTGGGCAATTTTCGTTACTGTATAGTTCCTTTTAAGTACAATTATAGCAGCCATTGGATGTTCACCTTCACATACTATTTGTGATGTTACAGGCATATGTGGTACCCTCCCTGCACTAGTGTACGGTTCTTGAAGGCACAGTACGTCGAAATTCATTTCTTCTGCTAATCTTCTTACTTCTAATAACACGGCCTCAGTGCGCCTTCCATTAAGTTGTGCTACATTGACTCCGTATTTGTTCATGGGTGGTGTGTATGTATGTGACTCTTAGGCCATTGTTGCTTATAATCAATAGCAATGCGGCCATGTGTTATCACTAGTTGTCTGTACAAATCTTCAAGTCAAATTCTTCTCCTCTTCTGTCGAACACTTCTAAAACGATCTCCATAAGATGAACTGGACTTGTGGGAAGATTTGCTGCTTTTAATTGTATCCTATCTATGGCTTCTGGAACTGGAAATGTTATGGACCTGCCTTTGCTGTGTCCCGTCCTAATTAAGTGCCTTAGTGCTATTGTAAGTAGTGACACTTCCTCTAGTCTTGCAAGTCGCATTGCCTTTTCGCATTCTTTATAAATTTCTATAGGGTTGCATTTTTGTGATACATTCGTGTTAGCTTTCGTGTTAATGGTCTGTGTCGATTGTTGTTTAGTTATTGCATCCCCAATTCCATCGGTCTGGGTGCTAGCATCTACTCTTATGTCTTCTTTCAGTCCTTTCTTTTTCCAGTATTCCCATGCCCTCAGCATGTCTCTTAGTCTTCTACTTGGAGGCTTGCGCTTTTTTCCTTTGATACCAGATGTAGAAATCGCTTGAGTCTCGAATTTTGTTGATAGCTAGATCTGTTACGGTCTTATTGTCCATAATCTATTTTATTTATGGTTCTTTGAAGCAACATCTGGTATGTGGGACAGTCGTCCTTTGATGAACAAGTTACTTTTTCCCTCGCTTCATACAAGGCACGCAAATGGGAGGTTGTCCTTTTTATCACATTCAGATCTGTTGTGATCCTCTTCGCCACAATGAGAGCATGTGGACTTTTCTTTGTTGCAGTGCTTGCTAATGTGTCCTAGACCGTAACATTTAATGCACTTAGGTACTACTAGGAAGTCTTTAACGGCTATTGACTGGAAGCCCAAATATAACAGCTGTTTGGCAATAATGATTTTTCTTAGCTGTGGATCTACTTCCGCCACATGATGAACAGTGGCTTTTCCTTTAGGGCCAGTTCTGAATTTTAAGACGAATCCTTTCTCGTAGTCAGCTTTACTGACTGTTCCCTCAAGATTTTGGTAATAAACATAGTCTCGTATTTCCTCCTCTTTCATTCCAGTCGGTATATCATATAATATTATTAACGGACGCCTTTTCTTAGGTGGCTCACATTTAAGTTCCTCTTGTAGCTTTGCATTTTCCACTATCTTTTTAGTGTCCTCACTTGACTCCGTTTCCACAATTAACAATTTTGCGGTGGTCCTCATGCTTTTGATCCTTATTTGATCTTTTTTAGGGTCTAGAAGTTCTGTAAATTTCTTTTGTACCTCCCTTGCTCCTTTCTGGTTTTTTGATGAAATAAATACAGTGCCCATCTGGTTCTGTAGAGCACTCTGAATCTGCTCCTTTGTTTTTGTGAGTATGGTAGTGTTAGAAGCCGCTTGGGCATATGTTTTTTCCAGGTTTTGAGATCACTACATTATTTTCCTTTCGCAGCCTTTCATTTTCGATTTGTAGTTCTGTCATTCTACCGATTAGCATTGCCTGAGCCAGTGGCCCATTGGGCTATCTTTTCCTTTAAGGGAGCCATTTTTATGTGCGTCATAGCAATAGAAAAAAAATAGCGGGGAAGATGTGAAAAATTATCGAGTTACCAATTCAGATAAGGGCGTAGCCAGGATTAAATTCAGGGTGGGCCGAAAATAAGGAAAAAATACTTGTTGAAAATGGTTTTACGTAAAAAAGAAGAAGAATTAAACACTGATTTAACACATTTAAAAACTAATCTGGTTCAATATTAAAATAGGGTATTTTTGTTTTTATATATGTTCTGTGTACTACTAGAGTTACATTCATGAAATGAGACAGTAAACCATAAACCAAGAGTGGAGCGTTTGATTTTCGTGGTGCAGTATCTTTGCTGTTGTTTTGTTCATATCAGCTGATTCAAGGTGGATTGTGTGTCGATGCTATGGTATCTCACATTGCGGTGTAAATACGAATGAAGAAGTGATGTTGAGGCAATAATTGTGACATGCATTAACCAGGAGATATGTTTCTTTCTTTCTAGTGTTTGTGAAGGCTTTCAGAACATTTATTTCTTATTCCAAATCAGAGACTCAAAGTTTGTTGATTTCCAAATTATTACTTAAAAAGTGTGTTTTGGTAGTGAGGTAAACGATTGTTCAATCTTAAATCAGCTCCTTCTACTTTCTTGAAGTGTAAATTTAGTTAGAATAATGTTCGTCTTAAGTTTGAATATTTCTTGTTTCATTAACTCAAAGGTATGATTAATATATCTGGACAGAATCTATGAACGTTATCTGGAAGAATTTTACTATGTTGAATTAGTTTTATTTTTTAAAATTATGTTGTTAGTATAATCCATTGATTTTGAAATGTTTACATTGCGATTCAGAAAATGAATGCTTACACTACAACACATTATATTTTGTTCTGGTCGGTGACACAGGGAGTGAACTTCATCACTGGGTGCCATTTACTTTGTGTGTGCTGCACCGTGGGTTCTCCCTTGTTGTTTTATCTGTATTAATTTGTGGTTCTCTGATAGCAGTTTGTCACAGAGCTATATCTATTAGATATGTGCTGGTCAACAGAATGATGCTAAGGGATAAATACTTGTCTTAAAACAAGAGCAGAAAGAACATTAGTTTTACTTCACCATATAAGCCGCAGCCAATGTTTTCACATCACTTGGTATCTTCAAAATGCTTACAGCAAATGTCAGCACAAGCTGACTGCCATTTTCTTTTATCTTAATAAAACACTGGATTATATTTTGATCCTAGAGCCATAGTTATGATGACCCCTTGAAACTCCTGCTTTGTTTATTTATGTTCCTGCTGATAATGGAAGAAGATGATGTGATTCTGTGTACCTCTGTTTAACAAACAATGGTGTTTGACCTTGCTGTGGCCATTGAGTATCAGGTTACATAGCAAAGACAGAGCTCTGTATTGACTTACATATACTTGGTACCAGGTTGGGAATGATGATGTCTGGTTTCTGTTTTTTTCTTCCTGAGTATAGTTTTCTGTACAATTCTAAGTACTGATTTGATAGCAGTGTGAGTATGCCTTGTGAGTCATTGCAGTGACAGCAGTATTCCCTGTATCTGTTTTAAATGTGTTCTCCATGTTTGCTGTCTCGTGCTGTACCAGTTGAGCTAGGTCATGGTTGATTGGTGCTTTACCTGTTCATCAGCCAGTGCAGCTACCCTGTAAATAACCACAATTCACTGTCTGCCTGCTACCCCCTTTCTTTCCCATTGTACATTCTTAATCATATTTATAACTAAGTTTTTCCTGCAATGACTAACACAAAACTAGCTTCTTGCTTTGAAAAATCTTATGTCATTTGTTCATTGTAATGCATGATATTATATGTCTCTATTGAATTATTTATTTCATGAATTGCTTGTTTCCATACCATATTTGTTGTTTTAGCAGTTGCACTGAAAAATATGATTCTTTTTATGTGCATCCTTAATGTCTAAATCAGTGGTGGCCAATCTTCTCAGCTGCAGGGCCAAATGCTAGAAATAGAATTTTGAATCAGGCCTCACATAATTCTTTCTTGGAGAAAAATACTTGAATATTTTTAAAGACAAAAGAAATAATCAAAAAGGAAGCATGCATATTAATGAAGTATTAAAATTATAGTTATTTGAAAGTGTTGAGGTTGAAAGGAATAGTGCTGAGTGCTGTAGTGTTTGATATCACTGTTGAAAGTTAAAGTTTATGCATATTATGATCCAGCTCCGCTTGTCACAAGCTGTCCGCGTATTGGCCATGCTTGGTCTAAATCAATCAATGGCTGGTTACAGATTGATTGTGAGTGCTAACTGACAGTTGTTTGTCATATATCACATAAATCTTATTAAAACTTTCACTTGTATAATTGTGATCTCCAGGTAGGTTGCCTAAAGAAATTATGTCTATTAGTTTCCTTTCTGATAACATAATTTTCAAGACTTCTATCATTTTTTGATATATCAGACAAGATATGTTGTTATTTCTTCATGTAATTCTCTATCTGTGCTTTGTAATAATGAAATTGAATCTGATTTATCTATTTTACAGGTTGAAAGTTGAGCTTCAGCAAAAACAATTAGTTCTGTGTGAAGAAAATGGTGCTGGCTTAATACAGAATTTGTGATTAGCAAACACGCTCTTGGTGGGATGTTGTGTGAACAGTATTGGTGCATCTAATGATAGTAGTTTCAGCGTCATGTCGGTGGTGACTCCACCACAGTATATATGTGTCACGTGTCTTCAGTATTTCACCACAAGGGACATGCTGATCAGGCATGCTTTTACTCATTGTCCAGTTGGTAAATATACCATTGCACATTTGCCAAAACTGTGGTAATATTTTCTCAAATCCATCAAAGTTGTATGACCACCATTACCAACACAGCAAGAAAACTGTATTTGAAGAGCCGTCATCAGTTGAACTTGCTTGTGCAGTCTGTGAAGATGTTTTTAAATCATGGTGCATTCTGACAAAACATGTATTTACACACAGCTCACCTATTGCAGCTCCATTATATGTTTGTACACAATGCTCTAAAGTTTTTGGCGATATGGCAAAACTCCATCTTCATACTTATGCCAGCAGAAATTCACAAGAAAGGTAAAATGAGGTTTTTATTCTTTACATTGATGCTGCATTTATTTTGTTATTTTATTTTAATCTATATGTATAATAGTTTATTTCTTGTGAACAGAAGTTTTGAACTAAATGTATGGTTATCTTTTTTTCTGTCATCAGTCTTTCGACTGGTATGATAATACTTATTATATTCATGATTTATAGCTTTACAGGCTATGCCATGTCATTTATTAGACTATCTAAGTTTAGAAAATCTAATAAACGATGTGGCATAGCCTGTAAAGCCATAAATCATGTACAAAAACGGCCACGGAAGTCTTAAGAATTATTATGATCAGTTTAATTAATTGAAAATTTAATGTTTGATCCTGTGGGTAATATTTGTGTATTTGTCTAAGAATTTGGGGGTTGTAAGAGTGCTGGTACATATTTAGGCAGATTTTTTAAAAATACATTAACTTTAGTATTTATTTTCAATACAGCTTTATTTGGCAATTCTGGCTAACAAACCTTGGGAGCTAATATTATCGAACTGAAGAGATACCTACTTCAAAATAAATTCACTCATTTAAAGACGGTATCGTGATAGTTAGACTAATTTTTTTTTTTTTTTTTTTTTTTTTGTAAGATAGAAGTAAATATTTGGTATTATCTCTATAACTAGTTAATCTTAGTATATTGACTTGAGGACATTATGAATTACCTAATGCTGGTTGCCCAACTTATGACTGAAATTTAAAAAATTAATAAAAACTTATGTTATTTTTACTAAGCAATTTAAAATAAAAATTATCACATAACAACACAATTGGTAAGACAAGTGGTTCAATATGGAACAGTGAATTTCTAGTTTTTTTAATGAGCTTTATTTTAATTAAATAATTTTCAGTAATCCAGGGATTGTAGCATTCTTGCCAGGGCCACATTTATGCTTAGGCTATCTAGGCTATAGCCTAGGGGCCTGTACCACAAAGGTGCCAGCACCAAATTCAAAAGTAAAAATAAAAAATATATATATCTATATTAGTCACTGTCATCCTGTTGTCATGCACTGCGAATAATCGATATTGTGTTTTTCATCTTTCTCTATTGCATGCTTTGTGATGTTAAACTTCTTTTATTGTTTGTTTATCTTAATATGTAGGCCTGCAGTTTCATATTATTACCAAAACTTTAAGTTTGTAATTTTGTGGGGTTTAGCTGAGGGCGTTTGATTGCAACAACAGTACTAAAATCAGCAGCACCTTATCCATCAATCATCAGTCAACAAACTGAACGTGAGGGCATCACTTGCCAACCTTGTTCAATTCAGCTTCAGAAAAGATCCAGAAAGCATGTTACGAAATTTCGATTGTTCAGTAACTTACTCTACTATCATTACATATTTTGCATGAGAAGGTTTATTAATTTAATAATAAGTAATTGATATAAAGAGCCCACACCTCAGTTATAGCCCAGGGGCCTAAAGATCCTAAAGGGCCTGCACCACAAGTATAGCCTAGATATCTGCACACCCTAAATATGGCCTGGTTCTTGCCAGTGTCTTTGCTCGTGAATGGTGCAGTGGAACGGGACCTTTGTTATTGTTATATATTCTTATACCTAGCTCTGGTGCAGAATGGGATAGGTTAAATCAAGATAGAAGGTGTATACGAGATGTAATTATCTATACAGTAGGAATCTCTACAGTGTTAGCAGTCAGTTCAAATGGAACATTGTTGTTCTGACACAGATTTGGTTTGGAATAGAAAATGTGTTGTTTCATTGTTTTTTCCGTGGCAGTATTATTTCCCTGCAATGGGTTTCTTTTGTGGTGTAGAGGTCGATAGGGTGTTAGGCAGCTGCTTTCACTCTGGTCTGAATGCTGTTACAAGGTGCTTCACTACATATGTCTTCAAAGGAAATGCCAGACAATATCTCGTGCTGTGCTTTCATCAGAAGACTGCTGCTTTTGTCTGCATACAGCAGCAGTAAGTGTTTTGTATGTGTTTTCTCAGCAGCTCAGGGAGTTGTAATCATGTCTTTTTTCTAAGACATCCATTTTAATTTCCATAGTGAACTACAATAGAGCAGGCCTGTATTAAAAACAACAGTACAATGCCAGAAATGCTAAATTTTAACTAAGCTGACGTGATAGGTCAATAATTCATTTGACAGTGGTCAGTTGATTTTATTTGATGAGCCCTTTGTTGTGGCCAAAGAAATCAGATGGTTGCCCAGCCTAGGAAGGGAAGCACTAGAAACACGGATGAGATATAGGAACATGAACGCTTGTAGCAGGTTACAACTTGACTGCATTTGATCATAATTAATTAGAAAAATGTATGATGAGCAACCCTACTCACAGTTACATTTTTGACATCACCATGGAACATTAACTTGTGCAATTTTTGCTGATACATGTTGGTAATAACGGCAACAGACCCAGAAGTCCTTTGATGAATTATACAGCACAATGGTTAAATTTTAACTATATTAAATGGATGCTGCTCTAGATAATAAGAGACTGAGCATGGTGGATGAGTGGCCTCGCATTTGAATCCCCGTCTGGGCATCCAGATTTTTATTTTCCATGGGTTCCCCAAATTACTCCAGGTGAATGTCGGGATGCTTCCTTTAAAAGGCCATTATCGAATTTCCTCCCATTCCTTGTCCCCAGTCCCTGTTATGGCTACATTCTTCCAATTCCTAGCTTCCTCTGCTTTTTTGTGTCTCTATGAATATCTGCGAGCCTTAAAGCTACAAGAAATTAGAGTACCCCATGAAACAAAAGTCCCTTTAGCTATTAATGGCTCCTTGAAATCGTTTTAGAGATTTTTGCATCTGACATAATTGTTCTGAACTATATGGCAGACCCTTAAACTTGGTCCAATCAGTGTTTTTCTTTTTTAGGCTAGTATTCTTTCAGTGCTTGGGATTCCTTTAAGGTATCTAAGTAGCTTCAACTTTGAATCCAGTGGTGTTGGTTGTTGCATATATCTGATAGGCAGTGCCAGACGGTAAATCTACCATTTCCTCAGATGACTGTCTCAGGCATCCTCTGATGTGTTGGTATGTTCCGTGGAGCCCTGCTTCAGCTCTCTTAGTGTGTCTTGATTTATGCCACTCAGGACAGGTGCACACTGCTCTCAAGCAGCAGTGAGGAGGTCGCTGAGGTTTGCGCCTAAGTTGGCTCAAGATGTTGTTTTGTGCAGTTACTTTCATCTTTTTGCTTTGCAGTAGCGATTTTAAGGAGTGAGATTTCTGCCAAGACTGGCACTGGGTGAGATACATTATTACTGTGTTTCCAAGTTGTTCAGCTTTTGCTTAGCGAATTTATGGCGTGGGTAAAATGCACATGCTTAAGTTTTTTGGGGGGTTTAGCCTTAGAACATTCTTTAATTAAATCAGAGTTTCTTGTTCTCTCTTTCTTTCTGGACTTCACATCAACACTCAGTCGCCTTATTCGTTTATTATTGTGTTAGGTATTCTAAAAAAGTTAGTGCACCTTATTCTTTCCATTTTTTCACAAGAATATTCTTATTTTCCATCGAGTTCTTGATTAATTTTGCAATGCATGTATGCCGTGGGGTGAAAAAAAACTCTGTGTTTGTGTCTAACTTGCGTTTGTCACTCTATTTGCTGCTTGGCCGTGCAACTGAATTTGTCCTGCAACAACATCCTGTTTCTCTCACTACTGCTCATACTCTCTACTCAGTTATCAGTGTTTAACCGGTTTCTGTACACAGATGCCCAAATGAATGACCGCTCTGTGCTTGCAGGTTGTTTAATTTATCCTCTCAAATGTTCTGTTGTAGATTTATGGCTCATATATATCGCTTGATTATGAGGACCAGAATGGTGTATGACGTAGCTATCCCCCCCCCCCCCCAAACACCTTCCGCAAATGCAAATTGTTTGACTAAGAAATCTCAAAGATATTAGTCTTATCCTCACAATCTGTCTTATATTCATCCTCGGCCATTCGAAATGTTATATATTGAACAGTTATAGCAAGACTATCAGCATAACTGAAATTATCCTAGTTGTTGAACCAATATTGATTGTTAGTGAAGATATTGAAAAGTACTGGAGGAAATACACTGTATGAGGAGGATCATTCTTGGGTTACCTGAATGACTTCTGATATTCTGAAGGCTGACGAATATGTGCCTGTTGATAAAGAGTTTATTTTTTATGAAGTTCATACGCATTTCTAAATAATGAATGTCCAGTTTCCATTGGGCCCCTTAAGCAATTTTATTTAAATGGCAAAAAATAGCTCCCTTTGTGTGTCTCTTGAAAAATTGTATCATAACACTCTTTGTTTACCTTGCTTCATGCCTAACAGAACTTCGTCTCAGTGGGTTTCTTCCTTTACATTCAACTCTATAGAAACGGTGTATTTGATTAAAAATTGAACATAATCCTTGTGAGGGCCTACTGATAACTGGAGTTTTGCAACCATGTATGAATAATATAGTTTTAGACTACCAGTAATCAAAGCTGTTTCAAATAGCTAAGGTGAAACAGATATCAGGAAGAAGGATACAGTATATTTACGTCAAAAATTACATCCCTAAAAGCTTGGCATAAAAATAGTTGCCAAATTTGTTAAATGCTGTGAAAGTCCTGAGTTATTAGTAATGTATAGACCTACTTAATAAGGGTCGTATCGGCTTTGTATTACAGTTAGTTACTAGAGATAAGGGTCCACTACCGCACCCCAGAAACGCAGTGTAACTCAATACACAGCTCTGAAGGTAGTTTAGCTTCTCTTTTCGCCATCTGCATCGCCTCCATGTAAAGTGTGGCTCTGTTCACTTCCAGTTGAGCTCCTTGCGATTTTTTTGTTTGTTTGTAATGGTGTTCAACAGTGAAAGAGCTAACGGAATTAATTTTTGAAGCCAGAGCATATAATCTGTCGAAGTACACTAAACAAGAATTGATTAATAGTTAAAAATTCACACATCAAATATTACACCATATTCAGGTGGTCTTATTGAACTTGCAAAGCTCCAAGGTGGTTGGAAGACAGTTCAACAACAACAACAAAAAAGTCTATAAGAAAGGATAAGACGAGTATTTTTGGAATGTAACAAGAATTCTTTGTATGGTAGTCTTTATCAAAAGAATTGGTACATAGTAATTTTTTTGGGTCAAGTGAATAAAATAATTCGTGAAAAGTGAAAAAAAAGGAATCATCTTTGACCACGACATTGCACCTGCTTAAGAATGTACTTTGACAATACAGACTCTGAGGGATTTTTAGTATAAATTGGAGCATTGCATTTACTAGATATTGCCATGGAGAAAGGAAATATATAGAGGAGAAGTGACGTTAAATCTGTGAAGCCGGCTCTAAACTCTCACGCATGCGCGGTGGTGGCAGCGGCGATTTTGCGAACCCCAACAAATGCGAAGTTCACATTGTGTTCGATGCTGTGATTATTTCATTTTGTAAGGTGTATAAGTGTTTTATAATGCCATCTTGTGTTGCATACTGTTACACAAATAGGCAAGAGAGGAAAGAACCTGGAATATCATTTCATAAGTAAGTTGGATTCTAATAATTGTTCTTGAAGTGGGTGGTAGGAATTGCAAACTTTGTTGCCTGTCTATAAATATTTAGTCATAGCTCTCAATGGAGACTTTGTTCTCAAATTTTTCTTGGTGTAGTGTAGAAAATCAGCATACCTTGCTAATTTGTACATAATAGACTAGCATTACTTTTTAACAAGAGTTGAAAATGAATTTAAAGGGTGTATTTTACATCACGATTCAGTGAATTTAGTATTTCCCTTTTTTTCGTCACGTTGCAGTTTATACTGACAGTGTATGATGAAATTAAATGTGTTAAATTATGCTATGCAATCTAGGAATCTTGTATGTGAAAAACGAACGCAAATACAGTTTGCGATTCAAATATGTTTGTGGATGTGTCTACATAGTTTGATTCTGTAGCGGCAATTTAATGGAGATTGTGGTTAGGTCTAAATGCAGTCTGTACCATAATGGTTTTGTTGTTCCATAAAGGAACAAAGAATTATCTATTACTGTTAGTAATTTCATCAGAACCAAGTTAGTGACAAAACATGTATCGCGATGTAAACTGCTTCCAGCTATTCCCAATTAAGCTTACGATGAATGGTAACAAGATAACTATTTTTATTCTGGTCTAGGCCGCATTTCAACCCAACAACAAGTGGTAGTAAAAAAACTGAAATATCCATTCTGCATGTCCACAGTGTAATTCATTGTGGCTTTGGCAGAATTAATTTTTAGTCCAGGCCGCATATCAACCCAATCGCAGTATATCTCGAAAATAAAGCAAGATGTCGAAAAATTTCATTTTTTATTTTCGATTTGTCTCGTCGTGTTACATAAGAATCGATCATTAAATTTAACTTTTGCGAAATTTTTCTTCTGCCTTTCAACTCAAGACACCTCACTTTTGATACAGTATATCTTGAGAACTAGGTGAGATATAGAAAATTTTTATTCTTTATTTTATATTTGTCTCGTCTTTTTAAATAAGAATCCATTATCAAATTTGACTTTGACCAATTTTTTCTTCTGAATTTCAACGAAAAACATTTCTCATTTGATACAGAATATCTTGAAAACTAAGCAGGATATCAAAAAATTTTATTCTTCATTTTTTTTTATTTGTCTCATCGAGTTACATAATAATCCATCAACAGATTGCGGCGTTACGTTTATCCTGGAGTCCCCTTGAGGTTTTTGTACATATACGTCGTGTCTGTATGGGTACGGCCTCTTCTGCCCGGCGTCACTGCAATGCGTGGTGAAGGTCTCTTGCGTCGTCTCCATATATTTCTGTCCTCCATGGATTTTGCCAGCTCTAGGTTCCACGCAGTTTCAAGGCAAATGAGATTTATAAATGGTCTAATACCTGTTAGTGTGTTGGATTATTCATGTGGTCTGCAGGTATGATATGTGATTTTTTATTCCAATTCAGCATGCTTGTAATGATGATGTATTTACTCCAGTGGATATGTTGCTTTATATTGCAAAATGCCGTTAGTTATTCAATAAAGTATACAATTTTTTTTTTTTTTTGAAGATCAGGTCAATTCTGAAATCTGATATGAAAAAAGGCATTCTAATCTATCATTTTATAATCTTTTGATAATTTCTTTATTTTTAGCTTGTAAATATGTCTATCAAATATCTATTACAAAATGAATTCCAGTAAATATCTCTATACTGATTTTTATTCATTCGCCATGATGTTGACCTCTTTTTTTAATAAAAAATTAGCAGTATCATTTTGTGAAAGTAATGTCAGTGGGAATAAATTCAAATTTTTATTTGTATTGGGGTATTCACTGTTTTATTCAATAACCCTGGTTTTGTAACCAGACATATTAATCAATATACATTGTCATTGGTCCATTGAGTAGTTACAGTCCTTTTAACTAATACATTCCAGGTTTTTTTAGGGAACACAAAATATTGTTTGCTAATACTAATTTTATTTATATTAGTAATGGCTTATAAACAGGCTGTATTAAACTTATCAGCGTCTTAAATTAGTAAATCTATAACTGATGAGATGATATTAGTATTTACTTTAGAGGTTATTGAAGCGTTTTAAAACATTTTTTAAATATATATCTTTAGTTTTTACTTCAAATCACAATTTCATTCATCAGGTTTCTTTAGTTTACAAATATTTAATATTTTTTTATTAGTAGCACAGTTTGTTACTTATGCATTGTAATATTACCTATAAGGAATAAGTATGTATTAAAACAATTTAGTCTATTAGTTGTAAATCTCAAAACATATCTATCAATTGTCATTTAATATTTTTTCCGTATAATAAGTTCACCACATATATTCAAAATTTCCTGTTTCTAGGGATTATTGCGACTGCAAGAAAAGTGACTGTTGTTACGAGCTGCAACTCCAAACCAACAGAATAGAGGTGCCACTCACAAACTATAGTTGTAGTAGTAGGATTCATTTGGGCCATTGCCTGAACTCAGGTGAAGATTGCGGAAAATATTTTACAAATTACTCAACTCTCAGAGAGTATAAGATGTTTCAGTCAAGTAAATGCCCATTTTCTTGTGACATTTGCGGAAAATCATTTACACCATCTAAAAACCTTAAATATCAGAAGCGCATTCATTCTGGAGAACGCCCTTTTTCTTGTAATATTTGTGGACAATCGTTCACAAGGTCTGAAGGTCTTAATCGTCATCAGCAGATTCATTCTAGAGAACGCCCGTGTTCTTGTGACATTTGTGGACAATCATTTAAACAGTCTACAAGCCTGAAACGTCATAAGCGGATTCATTCTGGAGAACGCCCGTTTTATTGTAATATCTGTGGAAAATCTTTTATACGGTCTGATCACCTTAAATATCATCTGCAGATTCATTCTGGAGAACTCATGTGTTCTTGTGACATTTGTGGACAATCATTTAAACAGTCTAGAAACCTTGAACGTCATAAGCGGATTCATTCTGGAGAGCGCCCGTTTTCTTGTAATATCTGTGGAAAATCGTTTGTTCGGTCTGAAAACCTTAAAAGTCATCAGCATAATCATTCTGGAGAACGCCCTTTTTCTTGTGACATTTGTGGAAAATCGTTTACACAGCTTGGAACCCTAAAAATTCATAAGCGGATTCATTCTGAAGAACGCTCTTTTTCTTGTGACATTTGTGGAAAATCGTTTACACAACTTGGAAACCTCAAAATTCATAAGCGGATTCATTCTGGAGAACGCTCTTTTTCTTGTGACATTTGTGGAATACCGTTTACAGAGTATAGAAACCTTAAAAATCATCAGCGGATTCATTTTGGTGAAAGCCCTTTTTCTTGTTACATTTGTGGAAAATCGTTTACAAAACTTGGAAACCTCAAAATTCAAGCGGATTCATTCTGGAGAACGCTCTTTTTCTTGTGACATTTGTGGAAAATCGTTTACACAGGCTGTAAACGTCAAAAGACATAAGCTGATTCATTCTGGAGAACGTATTTTCTTGTGACATTTGTGGGAAATCCTTTACACAGGCTGTAAACGTCAAAAGACATAAGCTGATTCATTCTGGAGAACGTACTTTTTCTTGTGACATTTGTGGGAAATCCTTTACACAGGCTGCAGCTGTTAAAATTCATCGGCGGATTCATTCGTGAATACTCCCATCTTTCTTGTGGTGTTTGTGATGATTATTTACAATATCTGAGAATCTGTAAACACGTCACTGGATGCATCCTGGTAAATAACGTATTCTTATGAAATTGTGGAATCTGGAAGCCTTAAAAATAACAAGCGGTTTCATTCTGGTGAACGCCCCCTTTCTTGTGATATTCTTGAAAATTCCTTTACACTGAGTAGAATACTTGAGTAATCAGTGGATTTAGTGTAGTGAATGACCATTATTTGTGATGTTTGTTGAAAATAATTAATATAGCCTTTAAAAAACATCTGCAGACTCATTTTGGTGAGCATTTCTGATGTTTGTGGTTAATTATTTACTCAGTCTGTTAATCTTGAAAGTCATCTGTACATTTATTGAGATGAACGCTTAATTTCTAGTGCTGTTTGTGCAAAATAATTGAGTTTTTGTATCCTAAAAAGCATGAGCAGATTCACTCAGTGATTACTTTTTTCGTGTAATCGTTGGGGAAAATATTTTCTGTTTTCTAGGGATCGTAGAAAGCATCATTTAATTCATTTAGTTACTGATCATTTTCCTATAATTTTTTTGAAATGATTTATACAGTCCTGTGGTCTTAGAAGTCATTAGTGGATATGTTAAGTTTATCACCTATTTTTAATTTTTAATGAAAACATGTATCTTAAAAGGTGTGTTAAAAAGTTTATTAGTTTGGGTAATAGACCGATTTATTATTTTAATGGACAATATTTTCTGTGATTTATGCATCTTAATAATTGTCAATTAACTCCTTTAACCAGAATGCCAATTTTGATGGAATTTTGTGAAAAATACTTTACTGGTTGAGATGCTCTTACAGAGCATCATTATTTCTTTCAGAAACCTCTGTTTTACTGTATAAATGATGAATAATGTTTTCTGTATTTTTTGAAATTGATCAAAAGTTATTTAAATGAAACCAAGTTTACTGGAAAATCCTTTTCACAATTTATAGATCGTTAAAAGTTGTGTTGGTCACTCATAAATAATTAATTGGTCATTACTAGAAACAATAAAACATTCTGTGTGTATACATATGATTTCCTGTAAAAACTACAGAAAAGTTTTCGAGTCTAAACTCAATGGAACATGAGAGTTGGTTATATTTTACTACTTTATAGATCAATAAAGAAAATTTTGCGATCAAACATCTTCAAAGGAATTAGAGGTGTAATTTATTTAACTTTCTACAGTCATTTTTTTAACATCTGTCAAAATCAGTGTAATAATTAATATAATTTTTCATAAGCCAGCTTTTTTTTTGACTGAATCGTGGTGTTTTGTTATTTAATTTGAATTTTTGCTGGCATTTTCTATAAATTAGTGCAATAGATTATTTTATGTTGTGTTTAAATCTGCCTACTTTTAATTTTACTGTCCCCACTTGGATACTTATGCCAGCACTTGTATCAGGATTGTTTATTGACAAATCACACCACTTTACCTCTTACAAACTACTCGTGCTTTTGGCAAAAATATTGAAGTACCAGAATTCAAATGCTATTATATTTTGTATAGCTCATTAAACTTTGAATGTATGCCACCGAAGCGCATGCGTATTGGCAAATTTAACATAACCAAAAATTCCAAATGTGGAAATTATTGAGATATGCATTAAGAAAAAGAAGTTTTCCCATTGCTTTTTAATTCTGTGTATGTCATTGATTCTTTC
>JARYHS010008074.1:104001102-104048360 GCA_031002005.1 Vandiemenella viatica | reverse complement strand
CGCAAGACTTGGCACTTTTTAGCGTTTAACTCCAACGGCCAATCTTTACACCGCGCAATTATTTTCATAATATCGTCTTGTAACAAAGTGCAGTCGTCCTGGGTTGTGCCTTCACGATAAATAATAGCATCATCGGCAAATAATCTTTTCATCCCCCTTATTAAGTCGCACAAATCATTAGTATATATGAGAAACAACAGAGGCCCTATCACGCTTCCCTGAGGAACCCCGGACCACACTTCAGTAAGTGATGAACGCTCACCATCGAGAACTACACACTGTGTTCTGCCCTTCAAAAAGTCTGCAAACCAGTCGCATATTTGTCTAGATATGCCGTAACTGCGAAGTTTCCTAAGTAACCTAGTGTGAGGCACATTATCGAAAGCTTTTTGAAAGTCTAATAGAACTAAATCAACCTAGGTTTGCTCATCTATAATACGGCTCAAGTCGTGAATTAAGAGAGCAAGTTTTGTTTCACAGTACGCCTTTTCTGAATCCATATTGATTTGGGTTTAAAAGCTCACCTTCATCCAAAAACCGCATGACATTTGGATAGATGATGTGTTCTAAAATCCTGCAAAATGTTGAGGCCAACGAGATCGGCCTATAATTTTGAGAATCGTTAACATTCTCATTTTTAAACAATGAACTTGCGATGGTGGTCTTCCATTCGGCTGTTATTTTTCCTTGAACCAAAGAGGCAGTATGTAATTTCATCAAATACGGCGCAATTTCCTTCGCTTACCTAGAGTAGAATCTTGTAGGAATACCGTCTGGTCCGGGAGCCTTATTGGGATTTACATTCATAAGCTGTTTAGTTATTCCCTCGACATCAAGAACGAGATCATTCATAATTTTGTTGGTACGATTGTTAAATATCGGAATCTCCTCCGAGTTTTCTGTGGTGAAAGCTTTTTGAAATACATTATTCAAAATTTCTGCTTTATCTACGCTAGTTTCTGATAATTCCCCATTTTCCATAATCAACGACGGCATGAACTGACGAGAGCCTCTTATTAATTTGACATATGACCAGAATTTTTTGATTAGTAATCAGATGTTCGGATAAATTTCTGACTTGGAATTCTTTGAACGCATCACGCCTGGAATAATTTAGCGCGATTAGACTGAATCCCCCGATGTCTCTACCGTGGCATGTAAACTGAATTTGCCTCCTGAGCAAACGTTTCACTTCCCTATTGCACTACGGGAAGTTCTTACTAACCTTAATAAACTTCTTGGAACAAATTGATTTAATCCGGTCCATATTATTTTTTAATATTAAACCTTAAGTTCCTCAACATTTGTATTTAGCGTGCACGTTTCAAATTTTTTTGCCAAATGATCGACCAGTAAACGCATCGTTTGCCTTATCGAAGCCATATACGAGTTTCATTTTGTCATGCTTCAAATTCAGCCTAGATTTTAAAGTTACCATAAGCTGACTTGTGATCACTTATCCCGTCTCCTATACAAACTGTATCTACCATATCCTGGATTGTTTGTAAGAAAAAGATCCAAAAAGCATAAGGAAACTTTGACGCTCCGCGTTGGCTCTTCGATCATCTGTTGAAGAGAATGATTCTAGGAACGTTCCGGTTATTAACCTATCTCTTCCTCATAACTTGAACATAAATGTGTCCCAGTTAGTTGAGGGTATATTCAAATCGTCTCCCATAACCAATGTATATCCGTGAAATTTTTGAGAAATACTATTAAGTGACTGTCTAAAATACTCCGCGTTATCTAATCCAGAATCCGGAGGTCGATAAAATGATCCTATTATGAACTTCTGCCAATTTGTACCTTCACCCACATTAACTAGTAAAATTTTCCGTTTCATTTACTACGGAGCAATTGACGGTTTTATTAATGGCCACGAACACTCCTCCGCCCATTGAGGTAGTTCTGTCTTTCCGAATAACATTGAATTGAGGAGCCAATACTTCGATTTATTCTACCTCTGGCGTCAACCAGCTCTCGGTTCCTAGAATTATATCGACATCGTTAGTCGCAACTGCAGAGTGGAAATAGCATACGTTCCCTCTAATACTCCAACAATTAAGGATCATTATCCTTAGTGGACTTAATATTGGTATCTGTAGTCTCAATTCGCATTTTTACAATTTGCATAACGAAAGGAAACGTGTGATGTATTTCGAGTTGTAAATTTCGATTTATTCGCGCCGTCGCTTCCAGAACCAAGATCTAGGTTATCGACGCGTCTTTCTTCGTTGAAATGAGGGATCTTCGGGCCTCTACGGTGTTCGTAAAAAATAATTCACATCAAGACGGTTCCATATTTTAGCAGCCACCTTGGTCGCCATTCTCGGTGTGTAGTGGACGCCCGACAAGTCAAATGCGTCCCAGCTGGCAGCTATCATCGGTCGAATGTCGATGACGCTGCGACACAGTTCCTGTAAACTACAATTCAAATTATAAATCTCACACCATACGGCTTCCCCACAATCGATGCGTGGCACGACACTACAAATGGAAAACTGCAACGTTACCTAATTATCACGCGCTGATTCATACGCCTTGTGGTCCAACTTGTCCATAAATTTCACTATATCTAGACTTGAGGGAAACAGAGTAATCCAAAGAATAAATTTGCACTGAAAGGTTTTATGCTGAGGTTGTACACTTGATTAATATATGTAGAATCACCAATATTAAACTTTTCCTAAGATTTAGTAGTGAAATCATACATGTGTATCAATTTACCTAGTACCACAGGAAGCACTGTGCAATTATGAAGACAGAGTAACGTAGTCGGATAACAACTCTGAATTTCTCAAACCTTTAGTGTAAGAGAGGAACGAAATTTCACACGTTAGTTAGGCTCAGTAAACTGCGTTTATAATTAAAATTTTCTGGCATACAAAGAAATTAGAGTTGAAAGTGGATCGACGATGAAGTATATGAAGAGTAAGTGGACAGAACTTGACGAAATTTTATATTTTTCGGGGAAACCCATTATCTGTGTACAGAATTTCTGTTTTTCTATAGAAACAGAAAATACTTTAGTTTTGATAATCATTGTCCGTGAGTAAGTGAGAAAATTACATTCGAGTTACTTTCTTACTAAAAGAAAAAAGAAGAACGAAACAACTTGAAAGTGTCTGCTAAGCTTGCTGATATTTGTGCATTTGAGGCAAGTAGCGTCATCCAAAAAAAATAATATATTCAGGTGCCAGAATGGCCCGAATCACTTCTAGAAGAGGGTAGCCAGTGCTTCCTTTAACTTGGCTCAGTCCAGAAATGAATTGCACAGGTGTATAACGTAAATTTATTGGGGAAATCAAATGACAAATGAATGGAAGTTATGTATTACCAATATTTATCAGCAACTTTTAAAAATATTTTTTGTTTTACAATGTCTTCTGGTAGACTACTGCGGTTATTCACCAGAAGATTAATTATTGATGCAACTCGTTCAGAGGGTACAAATGTGCAGAAGATATCAAATCTATTAAAACAATTTCTGATAGCATAGGCTAAAAAGGATTACTACCTATCCGGGATTTTAGGGGTATTTGATGATATTGTTTTAACACAGCAGTCTTTGTGCCAAAATTCTTAACAGAAATTTCATTTGACATATATTTCAAGAACATGTGGAGAACACATGAATTTTTTTCTGCTCAACATGGATAAGCTCTATCTTAATGGAAATATTGCCTCTTCTTTTATGCTCGATAGTAATGTCTTTTGACTGTCTTGGTATCGCATTAGAAAAAGCTAATGCTGTATGAAAACGTTATTTTTAATTTTTTTAATCGTGGTTTCAAGAAGGTTGCTTTGTAAAAACAAATTGCGTTCTAAAGGCATCAATCTACCATTAGTATCTGTAACGCTTATGTGCCATGTAAATGTTTTATGGCTGTTAGCGTATATATGCATTCAATTCTGAGCAGCTATAAAACTACTGCAGATTCGGTATTGACCACAGTCGCCACGGGCAAATTACCCGAAATAAAGTCATTCAACGGAGCTACGAGCATGCAAATAAAACATCACTCCGGAATACAGTTCACACTTATTTATTACGTAAATGTTCTCAAACTACTACAAACCGCAGAAACCACCAAATGAATAATGCTAATCGGACTTCGTAAATATTAAGATTGTCAGGTTCGTTTAAGCAATGAACAAGACATTAATTATCGCCACAACTAACACATGCAACGGCAACACACTTTACTGCTCACAGTTCCTACTTATTACCACTTTGCACTGAAATTATCACTGCCATTAAGTCTGTAGTCACTCTTAATAAAGTTTCTGTAGCTGACTTACAGTTTATTAGTTCATCGAACATCCACTTATTAGACCGCGCGCTTACACATCCATTTAATCTCGCGCCATCTTCCCTTCCACTACTCATACTACGCTCTCCGGTAAGGATCGATATATCGATCTATCGATTGTACCGTTACATATCTTTCAACAAAGCGTTTTGTATTGACAATCTAATTGCAGTAGATGCCTTGTACTGTTGAATATCTTGTCTTAACAAAATCCATTAGTAGTATTGCAAAAAAGGCTGTAATATGTTTTTTGTTCTTTAATTTTTCTGTTGTTATGTAACAAGAACCTGTAACGTGTACTCACGCTATTCGTGTTTGTATAGTTTAAAGTTCATTGAAGCAATTGAGCAGCTACACTTCCTAACACGAGTTTTCTTAAGCTTTCTTCCACCACTAATTACTCTTTTAATTAAAGGTTCGTTTTGCCGTGCGGTCGCCAGTCTTTCGGCTATGCTAATTGGTTAATTAAAGTCACAGAAGAAGAACACATATGCGTACTAGTTTTCGTAGATTTATTCCTCTGAGACTACACAGTCAACAAGCATGCCACCAGACAATAATACTAATGTTTCTTCGTCACCGAAGATAGCAGATTCAAGTACAGTCAAAAGGATAAATAAGCAGTGAGCACAATTCTCGAAACTAATTAACAAACAATAGCCATAGTCCGATTCTGCAGTAGTTTACTAAACACAGTTTATATTGAATCAGGTCACTCGGAAGAACCTTCATAGTCCAACATATACTTTAGCACACATCCCACAGTGTTCTTTAGTACGGAACACACGCCAAGCGGCCGTACGATGTATTCACGGGATAAACACACTGCCGTAAACCTTCCGCTCCCGCCGGCTGTTCCGTACGTTACCACTGACAATCACTGACTCCCCCACTCCCCGCGCTCGGCGCTCGCCCACCGCCAAAGACCTTACATACCTCTCAGATTACACTATCCACTCCAAATATAACCGTAACGTTCATGGTTACGTTACACCCCCACCGTTACAATGTGGCAAAAGTCGGCATTGACAAAGCACCGACTTTTGTCATCACAAACCACACTTGTTCACATATACATAGAAACATTTACAAAAAAATACAAGGTTAAATGTTTACCCAACATAAAGGGAAGTCTGGGTGGCTGCTTGCTTATCCTTAAACTAACATAATTACATACACATTAAGAATAACACACACAGTCTGAAACTGCATGAAACAAATCATCAAACCTTTCAATGTCCATATGTCCTTGCTTAGATCCATGACATATAACCAAGAAATTACAAATTGAGT
The DNA here is from genome assembly GCA_031002005.1 of Vandiemenella viatica. NCBI lineage: Eukaryota > Metazoa > Arthropoda > Insecta > Orthoptera > Morabidae > Vandiemenella > Vandiemenella viatica. Next base: position 104,042,754 of record JARYHS010008074.1, on the reverse strand, counting down.
TACAATATATTTTGACAACAATTTTTCCTCTCTTTTTTTTTTCTGATGTATGACACATGCACTGAATCGTGCCTTGTTTACTTCGCCAGTGCACTGACAGTGTGCCCTGCTCAGGCAGGTGCCTCATTCACTGACTGTTGTACACCAACACTGATCACTCCACACGCGGAAAGACGCAAACTGACATTACGCTGCGCCACACTTACATCATCTTAACACTTTAATGAAAGGGAAAACCGCACTTCTAAGTACATTGTCCAGCCTCGGGGCTAAAATTACTGGGAAACACAAACCAGCAAGAATGCCTTCCGCAACTGTGTATTAATACTACGTGGGTCACCAATCTGTACCCAACTACCAAAAGTCCTTACCCCACCAACTTATTGACACAGCCTCTTACACATTCTAATTGTGACTGCGATTGATTGTTGCAAGAAACTACTGAAAACTTACTTAAATCATGGCAACACTTAAAGCTTGGAGGTGCGGTAGATGCAACAGTGCTGTGAGATGGGCCCCTCTATCCGGTGCCTGCACCAAAACAAACCGTGTGCGGGTCGCTAATCTGCGCACAACCTCAAAAGACATTTGATACAACAACTGTACAATACCATAGAAGAAATAATTGTGATGATCAAACAACCTGAAAACCTAAACCTACCATAACGCTAAGGCATTTATGCATGGATGTTTCCATCATGCGTAGTGAGGCAACTGAAGACTGTACCTCACCCTCTCTACCTAATGTACCTACTTCATTTTCTTTACAATATTCCTTCCTTCACCAAACAGCATTAAACCCCGCTTCTTCTTTCGCTTCTTCCAACTCTCTTCTCTTCTTCCCTCTTTCTTCTTATTTACATTCTTTGCTTCATCATATAAGCGTAACTTCTTCCTGCGCCTCTGCCACTCCTCCTTCATTCTTCTTCCTCCACTTGTTTCCACATATCTTCTCAGCAAATACCATTCTTCAGGCTTCACATAGTTTCCTCTCTTCTGCATAATCTCTTTATTCCCATTAATCACCTTCTGTTTAGTGTCTTTACATAATGGATAGTTCTCATTTACCATCATACAATGTTTCACTTCGAGATTCCCTTCCGGCAAAGTTTCAGGCTTCACTGTTTCTCTCTCCTGAAGTGTTTCTTTCACCTCAAGGACTGCTTCTCGCTGTCTTCCATCTTCTTCTACTGACCTTATTTCTTCTTTTACTACAGTATCTTTCTTAACCATTTTGTCGTCAGTCACACAAGCCTTCTCCTGCTCATCTGGCTCACAAACATCATTTTTATTCCCAGTTTCTCTTCCACTGGATCTATAAGTTAGTTCTGAAATTATCTTTGCCTTTTCTTGTCCGAACCACCTTATCTCCTTCCAACTTGACCACTCTTCTGACGAGTCATCACTCTCCTCCTCATGAATGCGTGCTTTAGCGATGAACAGTTTAGCATAATCTCCGACATTCATCCAGATCACTCTTTCCTCTCCTTGATCGTTTGTAATTGGTTCATTAGAAATCTCATCTTCATCTCGCCCCCTCGTATTATCTTCTGGTTCTTCTTTTGATAGCCTCGTATCGTCTCCTGTCCCCGCCGAGGCTGAAGCAGTGACAGGCACTAGTTTACCTGTGGTGCACTCTCCACCACGGCCACCTGCACCTGATTTACTGACTCTCCTCGGGGCCAATCGTCTCCAGTTGGTCCATTATATTCACCTCTAAATCCTCCGACTCCGGTTCCACGACCACGTCCAAATCCTCCTCTTTGCCCACGGTTATTGTATCCGCCTCGATTCCTGTTATCAAAATGAGAGTAGCCCTCCGGTTGCTGTTGGGAGTTACCTCTCTCCCCTTCCGATTGCGATTTCTCCGCGTAATGTGTGGGTGTCCTCACCCCATATTCTTTTGCTCTTATACTTTTCTCTTGTTCGTCCAGCCGACCCAACATCTTTATCGCCTCGTCAATGGTACATATATTGTGACTGACAAATACAAGCTGTGTCGACTCGGGCAAACGCGCACTAATCATCCGCACATATTCCCCTTCACTAAATGGTGAACTTAAATGTTTACAAGAATTAACACACTTCAAGAAAAAATTTTGCTGAGTGCCACCACCCGGCGAGTATGGTTTTCCCATCATTAAATTCCGCCGAACAGCAATTTGCCGGTCGATGGACCAGAAATGTTCCAAAAAAGCTGACTTAAACTCCTCAAACTTCTCGCAATTATCTGCCGCCCGTTCTCCCCACATTCGGGCATTCCCCTTGATATGTTTACTGAACATTTCTATCTTCTTCCTTTCTACGGCCCTACAGAACGGCCCAAAATTTTCAAACTTCTTCACAAAATCAACTGGGTGTATCCCCCCATTATCACAAAAGTCCTCCCAGTCCACTTTCTCTTCTACCATGCACGCAGTGAGCGCATTCACATTTGGCAAGATTTGACATTTGACAACCTCTTCTCGCACAACTTGTGGAACTCGTAACTTTAGACTTTTTTCAATTTGCTTCTCTTGTAACTGTAACTTTTCATTCACCCACACTGCAGTGGAAGCCTTAACCTTTTCCACCTGACACGACAATTTCTCTACGCCGACTGTTAAATGGTCAACTTCTTCTTTTACTCCCGTGTATTTTTCGGTAAGGGTTTCTCCTAAAGTCTCCACCTTCGACAATCTTTCATCATGGTTATCTTCTATAAGCTCGACTGTTTTCTTTAGGGATTCCATATTTTGGTGCAAAACCCTAGTTACTTGTTCGCAGTCTGAACGATACTGAGTCAATTTACCCGATATTTCAGCAGTTTGTTGCGTACAAAGTTCCCTATACTGGGTCAATTCTTCCCTAAACCGCCCTAGTCGCGATTCAAAAGCATCCCGAAGACATTCGATACTCTCCTCAGTGGCGTAGCTAGGTCAACAAGGGCCCCGGTGCAAAAAATTTATTTTGGGCCCTCAGGCCAGACGGGCGACCTTTTTTTTTGCTTTGTGTGCTGGTAGGGGCCCCCTGAACTGAGGATGAGGGCCCTTGAATTATTCTTTAGGGGCCCCTGAGCAGTGGTTGGGGCCCCCCTGAGCACATGAGCACAGCGAGGGCCCTTAGTGAGGGGCTCTTGTACTCTCAGGGGCCCCTTAGGCGACGGTAGAGCTAAAAAAAAAAAAAAAAAAGGTCGCCAGTTTGCCGTGAAGGCTCGTGGGGCCCTCTAAACTGCGCTTGAAGGCCCCTAGAGGTGCGCTTTGGGGCCCCTTGAGGTATGCTTGAGGGCCCCCTGAGCGTGAGGGCCCCGGTGCACTGCACCGCCTAGCCCCATAGTAGCTACGCCCCTGACTCTCCTTATTTTCATTTAATTTAGATTCAAGCAAAATACTATTTTCATTTAATTTGGATTCAAGTGAAATACTATTTTCATTTAATTTGGATTCAAGTGAAATACTATTTTCATTTAATTGGGATGCAAGTGATTCATTTAATTTGGATTCAAGTGAAATACTATTTTCATTTAATTTGGATGCAAGTGATTCATTTAATCTGGATTCAAGTGAAATACTATTTTCATTTAATTTAGCTTCAAGAAGGGACTGAATTGACATGACAAATTGTCCCTGGAAAGCACGAAACATTTCCGATATGGACGCCTCATTACTTTCCCTAACCACTTCTCTTAACTTGTCAACTTCTGATTCACTAGCCAAACTCGTTATCGACACAGTAAGGGAGGACTGATTAATGTCTACACTGGGTGCGTCACCAAGGGACTCACCTCCCAGTACCGTCCCTCCATTCACACCACCCTCTAGCTCAGATGCCATATTACGAAATTATTTCACACAACAAATTCAATCTTCCGTTGTAGAAAAGACAAGAAGTAACCAACGCCGTCAATCCAGCAAACAGAATACACCAGTATACATTAGCACAGAAAAAAAAGGTAAAATTCTGTTTCCAAATCTTTTAACTTAACTATCAAACAAGATATACACCATGTCATAAAATACACTTTCAATTGAATACATACACTACTATCAATGACCAAAAAAAATTACGGAAACTCTAAAAATAATTTTTTTTTTTCTTGAAAAATAATTTGCTAAGCAAATCTAACACAGTTGTCCGGCATTTCAACTTTAATAAGTTAACGAAAGACAAGGAAAAAACCTCTGTTACTCAATATGCAAAAATAATAATAATTTTTTTCTCTTAAAAAAATCGCGAATTATTCGTGCCGGTTTGTGCTTTTACAAAGACTGAAAAATAAATCTTGCACTTCTTTGGAAAATCAACAAAAAAATTTACAAATTAATTCGTTAACAGAAACTGACATAACTTGACCCAAATCAGAATAAAATTATGCTTGCATGCATAAAATTTGCAATCCGCATAGTCAGTAGCTCATTTGAAGATTCATTAATGCAAAAGAAATAATTACTACCGCGGAAATGTGATTCCAATCGAAACGGTATATTTTTATTTTAATGTCAGTTTGTGTCTTTCTTTAATTAAAAAAATTGTTCGCACTTCCCTTTCGAAGAATCTCAGTTGCTGACCGCGCTGCCGTCGACCGCAATGACGCCGCGCCGCTTCTGCGTGCCCGCGTTGTTCCGCTGTCGCGTCTCTCCGCTGTACCGCGTTGCCCCGGTGTCGAGTTGTTGCTCTGGTGAGGCTTCCCTTCAGGCTGCGTTGTTCGGTTCCGATCGTGAAAGCTCGGGTCCTCTCGTTTATTACATTGTTGTGCACTCGCCGCCTCGAAGTAGCCGTACCATCGCCGATTGTTGTCTTCCCGCTCTACTCACTGCTTATTATTTCCAGCACTTTTTTTTTTTTTTTTATTAATCACTGTCCGTCCTTAACAATTTTAACTGCAACTTGTCCTGTCACGTTGAGCCATGTAACGTGTACTCACGCTATTCGTGTTTGTATAGTTTAAAGTTCATTGAAGCAATTGAGCAGCTACACTTCCTAACACGAGTTTTCTTAAGCTTTCTTCCACCACTAATTACTCTTTTAATTAAAGGTTCGTTTTGCCGTGCGGTCGCCAGTCTTTCGGCTATGCTAATTGGTTAATTAAAGTCACAGAAGAAGAACACATATGCGTACTAGTTTTCGTAGATTTATTCCTCTGAGACTACACAGTCAACAAGCATGCCACCAGACAATAATACTAATGTTTCTTCGTCACCGAAGATAGCAGATTCAAGTACAGTCAAAAGGATAAATAAGCAGTGAGCACAATTCTCGAAACTAATTAACAAACAATAGCCATAGTCCGATTCTGCAGTATTTACTAAACACAGTTTATATTGAATCAGGTCACTCGGAAGAACCTTCATAGTCCAACCAGGGGCGTAGCTACTATGGGGCTAGGCGGTGCAGTGCACCGGGGCCCTCACGCTCAGGGGGCCCTCAAGCATACCTCAAGGGGCCCCAAAGCGCACCTCTAGGGGCCTTCAAGCGCAGTTTAGAGGGCCCCACGAGCCTTCACGGCAAACTGGCGACCTTTTTTTTTTTTTTTTTTAGCTCTACCGTCGCCTAAGGGGCCCCTGAGAGTACAAGAGCCCCTCACTAAGGGCCCTCGCTGTGCTCATGTGCTCATGTGCTCAGGGGGGCCCCAACCACTGCTCAGGGGCCCCTAAAGAATAATTCAAGGGCCCTCATCCTCAGTTCAGGGGGCCCCTACCAGCACACAAAGCAAAAAAAAAGGTCGCCCGTCTGGCCTGAGGGCCCAAAATAAATTTTTTGCACCGGGGCCCTTGTTGACCTAGCTACGCCACTGAGTCCAACATATACTTTAGCACACATCCCACAGTGTTCTTTAGTACGGAACACACGCCAAGCGGCCGTACGATGTATTCACGGGATAAACACACTGCCGTAAACCTTCCGCTCCCGCCGGCTGTTCCGTACGTTACCACTGACAATCACTGACTCCCCCACTCCCCGCGCTCGGCGCTCGCCCACCGCCAAAGACCTTACATACCTCTCAGATTACACTATCCACTCCAAATATAACCGTAACGTTCATGGTTACGTTACAAACCGTTACTGTGAAGTAGTTATCATATGTGGAATCTTACGAGTAGTTCTTAGTACTAATTCGTTTGGAATGATAGAAGATTAATTTTTAAAAAACATCACTCTTGTACAGATAATAATACCAATGATTGTAACTGTTTTAATGGGAATTAATGTTTGACCCTCTTTTTTTTCTTTCTGCCTAATACTCAGATCGTAGATCAGCAGCACTAATTGTGTGTTTAAAATATGTTGCAATAGATTTTATTTGTTAAACCAGGTTTAAAAAATTTTGTGGATTTTCTTAAAGTTGTATCTATTATTAAATTTATTATGCGTGCAGCACAGTTAATCATTTTGTATTCCGCCAAAGATTACTTGACACTATCTAAAAGGAAAGGGAAAATGATAACTTATTTTAAAAAATAGGTGCCGATATTCATATTTCAGTACCGAAATTTCGATTTATAGTCCTAAAGAAAACACTCATAAATATCGATAGCTTCAAAAATAAAAACCATATTTTAATATATTATCAACAGTTCTAAACTGCACGTATGAAACTAATTAACTTTTAGAATGTGTTTAGAAGATACCTATGGAATCTGGATTTCTTTTCTTTTTTTATTGCTACTTTACACATCAAGATGTGGTACCAGGTACGAGAAAAATGGATACAAATTAATATTAGGTTTAAAGGTACACCCAACTACGTCTGTAATCATTTTCTGACATTATTTATCGAGCGTAGTGGGTGAGCGGTTAACGCTCTTGCCTTGCATTCCGGAGGACGCCGGTTTGAATCCCTGTCCAGGCATCCAGATTTTGGTTTTACATGGTTTCCGCAGATGACTCCAGGCGAATGCCAGGATGCTTCCATCCAAGGGACATGGCCAAATTCCTTCCCGTTCCTTGTCCCCAATCCCATCCCGTCTCCAATAGCCTCTACATTGACGAGGCGTAAAGCCACATTTTATCATATCAAAGACGCACACACAACTTGGCACAATGAGGATTCATTCGTTGATGCACACCAGCAGTGTGACTTAAAATTTTCATTTCCATTGCATAATTCTCTAATTCTCTATTCTAAATATCACCGAATTTACCTTGCTTCGTGAATGGTGTTTCATTTTATGCTTGTTGTTTGTTATATCAAAATAAATTACAGTTTATTTCTTAATTTAATTGTACAGAATGTAATATCATAATGATATGTACACAAATTTAACAATAGTAACTAATGAAGATACTTCTGAAAGTAGCAGAACGTATTCTGAAAACAAGCGAACGAGAAGAAATTCAATTGTTTCGGCACTATTTATTTATCAACCAAATTCACTTACATTTAGGGAAGGATCTCATGTATTAAGTGTTAATACCTTTTACAAAATCTTTAGTGTTTAATTCGTTATAATTGCAATAACCCTTTTGAGGTGTTGCAGCAGTTACTTGGTGAATTTTTTGATTATTACAGTTCCCGAATTACCATTTGATTAATTTTATAATTAATTAATCTAATTAATATAATCAATTTGATATTTTGACTACTTGATTTGACAGATAGGAAGTCGGTGCGAAATGATATGCTATCCTTTACCACAAAGAAAGTCATAACCTGACATATTTATTTAAATTATTAAGCGTTAATAATAAATAAACAACGGTAAAAAGATCATCTGAAATTTGACATGGAAAGCTAATATGAAAAACTAATACTTTATAAATGACCACATCTTAAATTTCTTCATTTTGAGTTTATTAATGAGCCATTAAGACTTTCACGTAAACGAATTAATATTTTTTATGATCGGTAGGAATATTAGACAGAGTTTTTGTATTCAGGATTTTTTATAGCTGTTAACACGGCTCAGAATGTTTGTCGGAGAGCGATATTCTGGCTAGAGCACTTAATAAGTAACGGGTCGAGGAACGTGCACACTGAGTTCTTTTGACTGACAGAATAGATTTGGTTTGCACATGAGGAAACGCACGCTTCCTCCCGACAACAGCAGGGACACCATGAACCCAGAGATGGTTCAAACGATTCTCCTTGCATGAATACGTCAGAAAGCACCTTACGCCTGGATAGTTTGGTGGTGGTCAAAATCACAAACACCTGAAAACTCCCGAGATGACTTGTCCCTCAGGAAGTCACCAACACAAGACCCTGGGAAGACGTTCGTTTTTCATGACGTCGTGTCGGAATCCCATACAGCTTCCTCGAACACCAATCCGTGGTCCCATAAGACATGTGTACACAGAATATACCAAACAGTTGGTTGAAAGTTTTAACAGCAAAGTTGATTGAAAGTTTCCTGAGGAGTCTTCAATCACGCAGTGTGGTATTTCAGAGTAATCCACAACGACTATTAATAAACAAATAATTAATATTCGAATTTATTTAATATTCATTTATCTAAATTGTAAATATTATAAATAACAGGATTAATTCATAGGTGAATAATTATGTATTAAACCGGGGCAGCCAGATTTCTTATTATATGATTTAATTTCTGTGCAAAAGTTGCTATTCAGAAAATATTAAATGTGGGAAGTTTGAACCGCAGTTTTTAACGTTCAGAGAACGGGACAATGCTCAGTGTCGCCGACTTGCTGACGCCTCCGCTCACAAAGGGGTGGCGCGCGGGAACCGTTACCTGCCGAGTGTACTGACCTCATCCCTTCCCAGTGCCCCGACAAGGTCAAGCAAAATGTGCGGGAACGGGTAGCAAATGTTAGCGACGACACGAAGCACGTGATGATGGACTTATATCGATGCACCAATCGTGAACGGATACAGGAGTACACAGTTGTTAATTCAAGGCTTCTGCTCCATGTGCGGGGAGAGGAAAGCTGGCTTTGCCGCGACAAGAGGACACGACGCCATATTCGACTTCACTTGCTGCCGAGACGAGCTACAGTGCGGACGTGTCACCCGACACGCCCTTAGCCGTTGATCAGTGACTGTGTCTGGTCGCATAGTCTGGCTCAGATGGGCTGGAAGCTGAGCGGTTCACCTGCCAGAGATTGTAAGCTGATGTGCTAGCGCGGATATATCCGCAAATCTGGCATTCGTTGCAGCAGTGGCACAGAGCGTGTCACACCTCGTCGAGAAGATGCGATTACGGTAAAGTACCGACTTGGGTTTTAACGAGGCTTGCTAACCCGTAAATGGCTCCTGAGATAAGACTCTGCTCCCATCATAACAATTACTGAGCTATCCAACGTTTTATATTCTTAACTTCAAATTCGAAGCATCTTGCTCATTGTTTTAATTTCAAACGATGCTTTTAACTTTAAACGGCGCCCCTGGGATTCTTTTGTAAATGTTAATTTTAAGTTGTTGGCCTGTGATGCCACTTTAAAACATGTTGACTTTGCAAAATCATTGAGATATCTAAATCAGTTTTATGTTTGCTTTTATCCGGCGGATTGTAAATGTCGTTTATTTTTTGTTTATTGTCTTTGGATTATGTTTAACGTAACGTTAACTATACCCGGCCTTGTATAAGCCCGAAGACTAAATAAATTGGGTATAATTTTGTGTGAAACTAACTTCTTGTAGAAATCATGGTTCTAGTTCACCATTTAACCAAATAATCAACTTATTGAATGTCATACATATTATTAATAATTATATTTCATCAACTTATTGTCTCCCCCCTCCCTAACCGAAGGTCCAATACAGCAGTTCATACCTGGATTTACCATAGCTGCCTCGCCTCGGAAATGATAGTCCGTCTTCGGTTTTGACACCACCTACCAAAGTTTCCATTCTCCTGCGAGAATTATTCAAACGATGCTAACAAAAGATTGTCCAACAAAATTGTTGACTTGACGTAAGGAAAGGATAGCTAAACCCACTCCGGGCTGCCTCCCCATTACTCCGTTATTACTGAGTTTTTCGCTCAGTTCCAGGTATACCCGGAGATCCCGTCAACTTTGTTTGAAGACGACTTATTTTCAGTGGGATAACAATTATTAAGATCAACTAGATGGACTAGCTATGGGCAGCCTCCTCTCACCGGTAGTAGCTAAATTATTTATGGAAAAATTTAAACGTGAAGTCATTTCGACAGCTAAAAACAAACCATTGATCTGGTATAGATATGTAGATGATACATATGCCCACATGTAAAGGCGGACTTAAATGTTTTATTTTTTTATTTTTTTATTTTTTTAAACCATATTAACATCATTAATCTGAAAATAAATTTCAAAATAAAATTGATAACTAATGGGCAACTGGCTTTCTTGGATGTTCTGGTGAAAAGAAAAGATCGAAAATTAAAACCCAATGTCCACAGAAAATCTACATACACGGAACTCTACTTAAATGATCAAAAAAAGTTCTCTGAGCATAACCTTATTTTGTAGAGTGGAAAGAGTAGCAGATAAAGAGCACATACAACAAGAAAGAAAACACATCCACGGTGTCCTACGTAAGAATGAGTATAGTACTAGGATGATAGCCAGCGCGTTAAGTAGTATGAAGAGGAACAATAACGAGTTACTAGGAAAGGTAACACAACAACAGAAGAAGGCTTTTTTACCTTATATGAAAGGAGTCACTGACAGAATTGGAAAAGTGTTGATGAAAGTCAATATTCAAACGATATTTAGCAGTAAGAACAAAATAAGAGGTATTTTAAGATCAGCAAAGGATCGTAGACCACCATTACAAGCAAGTGGATTATAGAAGATTCCCTGCGGTTGCGAGACTTCCCGAGCGGTTACTCTAAGACTAAAAGAATATTGTCGTCGCGCAAGACTCGGTCAAACAACAAAACCAGCTTTAGCAAATATCAGATAGAAGAAGATGTTTAAAATTCAATGTGCGTTGACAGAAGTAATAGCACAACCGAAAAGTTTCCTAGAACGGAAAATAAGGGAATCGATAGAAATGTTCAAAAAACCCAAAAATTTTAATAAAGACGGCGACTATGGATTATGTGAAATGTGGAAATGTTCACTCGTTGACAATCGCATTATAAAATCGTCAACGACAACAACATCTCTGGAACAGCTGACACCCGCTGCCGGTAAATAAAACAATTAGCCCAGCGAGAAGATAAACGACGGAGTGGTGTGAAAACCGCCACAAGTGATATTCAATTCTAAACAGCCCTGATGAAGGCCTCAGATTTTGGGCCAAACGTCGGTAGTAATACATCAATCAAAGCAGCGTAAATCCCAAAAGTGTAATATTTGATTAATTACGACGAGTATCTATCTTCAATTTCACTCCAAGAGGAAATTGTACCATGTCAATGACTACAATGTAAAAATTTTGAGCACAACCTTGATTTTGGAAATTCTCTTGATACTCCTTTTCGATGACTGTATTCATATTTTTCCAAGTGCAATTTTTTTTTTTTTTTTTTTTTTTTTTTTTTTTTTTTTTTTTTTTTTTTTTTTTTTTTTTTTTTTTTTTTTTACTTGTGTTCAACACAATGTCAAGCAGAAAATTACAAATCCACTAAGTTCAATTTACTTTCTATTTTCAGTATATTCGTGCGTACTATTTAGTGGGTTCTAAACAAGACTAAACACATTTTCATTTCCCATTGTATTATACACTAGCTGTTGCCCATTATTTCGTTTATTTACTTTTTTCCTTTCGCAAGCGCTTAAGAAATGAAATTTGATTTTCTACGAATATAATATCAGGTACTATTTCTCCACTTTATTTGCTACCTATGCATAATCAACGGTCTTTTTAAATATTGTGTGAAATCCAACAGCGTCCCAGATTTCAGTAAAACGACTGATGATGATGATGTCTTTCAGTTAGAATAAAAATTAGAACCATATAAATAAGCCAGTAGAAAGGTCTGGTAAATTAAACTATACTTCTAACAAGAGACTTTATTTATGTCTCCACTGGAAGGAGCTGAAAAGTTCTTAGATTAACCAAATAACAAAATTTTCGTGTGATCTTTATGTTCTGCTGGCAGACTTTTATAATAGTTGTTCAAATCTGCAATATCCTGACATTAAACATACATTTGACGTAGATCCCAAACCACGGAACGTTCCAGTGTTGATTACAGGCTACAATTCCGAGTACGGCATCATTGGTACGCATCTTGGGAAACATTTCTACTGCAAGAATTAACTTGCCATTAAAACGGTACTAATTTCTTAAAAATCTTAATTTCTCGTCTTAACGACGTCACACCAGAATGAGACATACTTTACTTCGCTCCTGGCTGCTACCATGGCTCATACACTGGTTATAACTCCACCCAAATTCTACTAAAAGTTTTGTGTCAGTCGAGTTTTTGAGTTAACTGCATTAAAAAAAAAAAACCTAGATGGTAAGATGTTGTTTTCTTCTATTCTTTTTAATTTGTGGCATCAGTTTTCCCCTTAGGACCTAGCCTGCGTAGTGTTAAAACGAAATGAAAATCCACAGAGTTGTTTTTAATGAAAACGTGATCAACGAAACTAAAATTTTTACCCCCAGCTAAGAGTTTTAAACCTAATATATAATTTCAAATAGCGCCCAGCTATTTATTACGGAGTAGGGCTTTTGATATTTTAAAAAATATCGTATTTTAAATATATCTGTTTTTCCTTAATTATCAATACCGCATATCGATATCCAAGTAAAAGTTTCGCTATATCCACATTTTTTTATAATTGTTATGTCACCAATATCGTATAAAAATGGGGCCAAATCTCGTGGCTGTTTACTCATAAAACGTTCTCCTGAACTAAGTCTTTTAATTTATGAAGCAGGATGGTTTCTCACAGTTTTATCGGATAGTTTTTAATTTTTTTGTACCTAAATTATTTGGCGATTATCTATATCATAATATTTACTAAAATGAAAGGCTTAATGTGAATCATTTATTCTAACTATAGGCCTCGTAAAATCCGAAAAGCTTCTAGGAAAATCATGACTTTTGTGAATTTGTAAAACTGATAAGGCAAAACAGTAGAGGCATTTATTTAGGCAGAAACTACAGGATGCCCAATGGTCAAGTTACAATTTTTTAAGTTTATTTATGGTATTTCATTTCTTTTTGTAGGCTGATAGCTTATTCTGAGTTTACTTTTTTTATCTAATTTTTTTATTTAATTTTTGCCTCTTAGCAAACGTTTGTTATTTGTATTTCCCAATATTCATTCTAACACCTTATTTTCAATTCCGAATATTTCCCTCGACAAACTATGGGCTTGCGTCCGATTTGTTCTGGCCCGGCGATGCAGTGCCTACGTTGATATCATCAACTGAGTAGGGATAAAACGATACGAGTAACTACAAGTACTTACTCGATACATTCCTTCCGATTCCAAGTACTTTTTATATCAATACTTTAAAAATAAGTATCAAGTACGTATCGGTCAAAAGTACTCGTATCGGTGTGTATACCAATATCACGAATATCATGATTTCATTTAACACGTTAATTGAAACATTAAACGCTCATTTACACTGTAAAGAATATTTTTTTGGTTGTCATTATTGCATTTTTTCGACACATTCTTTTTGTAAGTAAGTGTTGGCAAACTCGTTTGTCTATATCCGGCCTAAAGAACAATAGATTCCTCTTTGAAAATTGTTGCACCTGAAATTATGAATAAATTATAAATAAAGTTAGAGAAATTGTTAAATGGGTCAAGAACAATGTTATACAATCAGGCAAATTAAGAAAAATACGGACCGATAGTGGAGTTCCTGAGGGATGTACTAAAAAAAAATTTCTTGACGTTAAGACACGTTCAAATTCACTATATTATTTATTATATCGTTTAGCCCACTGAGGAGCGCGTGGAACCATTAATTTGCATTGTCCTTCTTATTCTTCTTGCTGTTCTTCTTATTATATGATTGATAGATTTTTAGATATATCTAAAATTGCTACGCAGCTTTTACTCGATGCTACAGATAGTCCTGAATTGGTGACTGGACAAGAAATTGAAACAGGTAGTCCCCTTTTTACAACCATTCGAATGTGTCACAAGAGAATCTTCAGGCCAGAATTATGCTACCTAATTCAAAATCATACCCACAATTAATTGTCTGACGTCGCAGCTAACAAAATTTTCATCATTAATAGAATGTGTCACTCAGTTGCAAACAAAACTACTGGCTGAATGTAAAAAAAGATTTGGGCTCATTGAATTTAACACCCTTGCAGCTTTGGGAACAATTTGAGACCCACGTTTAAAAAAATTCAATTTTCAAGATGCAAGTGCATGTGGGAGGGCGATACAAAAATTAAATAATATTATTAAAGAAGATCCGACAATGTCAACCAGTGGATTTGAAGAAGAAGAAACCCACGAAGATTTTGATTTTTGATAACACCAGAAACAACTTGCAGTTGGCCAAAAGCGGCGCCGTGCTAACTCAAAAGCCGATTAAGTTTCAATTTATTACGGCTAATTAAAATCCAACCCATTAGAGGAATGGGAGGAATTAAAACCCGTATTTCCGAACTTATAAAAACAAGCGCGAATTTATTTAAACATTGCCAGTACCTCTGTACCCTGTGAAAGGCTTTTTTCCAAAGCTGGCGCAACAATAATTTCATCCAGAGATCGTCTAACAGACAAACACTTACAAAAACAAATATTTTTGGGGAACACTACAAAAACCGACCTTTTTCATAAAATTAGTTTTATTTTGACCTAGTCGGTATTAGTCCTGTAACGATCAGTAAGGTGAAAATGTAGTAAATATCTTTCGTCAAATAAATATATATTTTTATGACTATCAATACTTATTACATACTGGTTTTTTTTTATTTATTCCAAATTACACTACGAAAAATCAATCGATACGAGTAAGTATCGATACTTTTCAATGGATATCGAATAAGTGTCGTTGCTTTACCACCGATACTGTATCGAGTAAAAGTATCGATTCCTTAATGGTATCGTTTTATCCCTACATCTAAGTAGTTTGCCAAACATTCCCAAATTAAAATTAGGAACAAGGTAAACTTTAATATGTTACTTAAGCTTTCAGATCTTTGTGCATAGTAAAAATTTAAGGCAAATAACCTCATCCAGTGAAAAGCAATTAACGTAGCAATTTTCACTTTTGGGATTGCCATTGGATAAAGTGTGACTTTTCTTATGATTTGTCAGTAAAGCCATGTATTTATACCAAAATTTCCTGGTTATAGGACAACTGGAAGTTCCGTGGAATTATAATGACAGATTGTCGTAGACGGTTAAAAAGTTTGAATTTCACTAACTTCAAAGTAAGGTGATGCACGATGTAAAATTTAACACGTTTGTCAAGCTTACTGATATTATTTTAAAATTTGCTACGTATATAGATATTAGGGTAGAAGCTATTTCAATTTTGGGGTGAATAAGATGTAAGTACAAGGAAATTCACCAGCTTTAGACTTTGTTTATGATTTGGGAAAAAAACCTGATTCCAAATTACCGCCTCATGCGATTACGGGAAGTATAGAATTTTGATTGTCACGAGTCAGGAAGCGAATGATAAAATCAGTGAGACTTACATTAAAATAATGTCCAAACTAAGAACATGAAAGAAACCAAATTTAATATGTTTTCTCAGTTTGCTGAGGTCTACTTACAATAGGAATTTGAGGAATGTTGCGTCATCCTAATTGAAAATATTAAGGTAAAGCACAGTGTTGCTGTAATGAAAATTTTCGTTAACTAAACGAAAGTTCCAGCTCACAGACGAAGTGTTGTTCTTCTACTATTTAAATCCAAGTAGTACCTTGTCCATCGAAATGGAATTTTAAACTACATTCGTTTTTGACGAAATGGTTAACCAATATTATCTTCGATTGCTACGTTTATTTCTACTTTAGTTAGTTATTCTGAGAAATTCAACTGGTAACTAAAATTCATAAGTGCTTAATGCAAATATTCTAATTAACATGCTTGTTCAAAAAAAGATATAAAATACATTTCTACTCATATGAAACTAGTTTATTTGAGAAAGCATATATAAGATAACTATGGTATCAGAATTTCGTATTTTTTAATGGATGCAAATAATTGTTTGACAACTATGTCTTTAATCACTTTCCGTTACTTTTTATACAATTCAAATTTGTAGACATGAAAATTATTCTGTGTCTTGAGGAAGGAAGTTGGACGATATTTTCTCGTATGGAAGACGCAGTTGACTGTATTTAACACAACTCAGCACAAGGATAATTCCTTCATCCGTGTGCACAGGCCGTGTCACATACTTTTTCATTTACATTGCTTAATATTTACACTCTGTTCTCATTATCAGTGACGTTAGCTTGCTTCCGAAATAGCCGTTCATTTTCTGCTTGGTGTACATTAAATGAAAAACTAAGTAGATTACAATTTAATTCGTAACTTCAGTGTACAGAACGTAACATCATAATCAAATTACGACATGTACTCACATCTAACCAGAGAAACCAATGAAGGTGCTTCCGTGAAAGTTTTGAGAAAACCACACAATGAAATCAATTGTTTTGGCGCTACTTATTTATCAAAAAAATCATTTTGGGAAGATGCCCATATATTTAGTAAGATTTTAATTTATTATAATTCTAATATTCCGATTCTGTCCAAATTCTTAACATGCTAGGAATAAGTTTGGATCTTTATCCATCTTTAACTGTATGAAAGAAATCCTGTAGTAACCCCTACTGTAACCTCCAAATTGATCATTATTTATAATTTGTCTGACACAATTATTAACCTTACTGCATTATTTAAGATTTCTAAATAGGGCCGGTAGAATATTCCAGTATAAATATACACAGTATATGGATCTTTCATAAAAGCCATGGCCGATTCCACTCCTGTTTCCTATCTGCAGACCTGTTCCTCAACTAGCTGAATCCCCTAAACTAACAACAAAAAAAATATAAGGTATATATAGTATAAAACAGATCGAATATTTTTATGACACCACCCAAACTCTCTCCAGAAGAAGGGATACTGCTGAAATTGTATAGTGAACTGTTAATTCGAAGTGAGCTTAGAACATGTATTACATCATCATATCATCTCACTGCAAAATCTATTCCCCTCAGCTGCATTTTCAGGCTAGAAAACAGCAAAAATCGCAACTACAGACGAGGTATCCCGAGATATGTTGCAGCGAGTATTAAACCTGAATCAAGTGTAAAATGTAGTAGGATTCCACAATTTTTTGGCAAAGCAAAATCCTACCCATTTTCGATACATTCGCGCTCAAATATTATTTTTAACACATCTCAAAATAAATTTTTCTTTCACATTTATGTATCTCATTCTTCTATTTGTTTTAAGCCCGATAAGCCTATAAATTTTTTGTTTCTGGTGGGTTCTCCTAATTTTATAATATTTGAAGTAGTTTCAATCCGTAATTTTATGCATAATTTTAATATTCGATTTCACATCTGCTACCGATGAATAACCTCTGATTAAGTATTGGCGTATCAGAAATTTAAAGTACACACAATTTGTTTTCAAATAAAATTATTATCTTGTTCATTTACATTTCAGGAATACGATTAATTTAAATGCTTGTTTAAGATTTAACATTACCAGGATAAAAATCATCTTCAGGATTCAGTGTTCACTGCTGTAATATATGAAGTGACCTCATTGGTCTACTTCCCTAATAATACGATATAACTAAAGCAATTCATTTATATGGTAAGACATTTCTGTTTATGCGACTACAGAACAAATTAATTTTAGCAGGACTTTTTTTATATTAAAAAAGAAAAGGAAACTTATGACATACTGTTGTTGTTGTTGTTGAGGTTTAAGGGCGCGTCGACGGCTGAGTCATTAGCACCCTAACAACGACCGGCATAGCAATGAGGCTTAAAATCTAAATATTACCGTCTGTATGACCGACTGTAGAGGGGCCATAGAAATACAAACTTCACAGCCTATGTCTGACTGGCTGTAAAGAGGCCAACCAGACATAACAAAACGAATAGAAACAAAACATAACAACAACTATGTACATGGATGAGTGGCTGTAAAACGGCCACCCATCCACATTAAAAGATTAGGCCAGTCTTCCCAAAAAGTTTGGGATACGACCGCCCAGTATACAAAATTTTAAACTTTAGCCACATTGCTAGCTTCATTACCTAAAATAAGGGACAGATCGTTGGCTAGGCCAACGTCCGCCCTTAAGTCAGAAAATAAAACACAACCAATTAAAATGTGGCGTACTGTCAAAGGTAGGCCACAAGCATCGGATTCCTGTGGGTCCTCCTAGCGGAGAAGAAAGCTGTGCGTCAGAGGACAGTGCCCTATACGGAGGCGAGTAAGGAGAACCTCATCCCTCCTCGCCCGCTGGAAGGAGCTGCTCCAAGTCAGAACGGTCGGTTTGACCTGCCGGAGCTTATTATGCTCTACTTCCAGCCACTGTCTCTGCAAAAAATAAAAATCTCTTCGCCGACGACGCAAGGTCTGACTTTGGGACGGGTTCAAAGTCGATTCTTACCATGTCGCAGGCTAACATGGCAGCTTCATCAGCTGCCTCGTTCCCCCTGATTCCCACATGGCCGGGCACCCAGCAGAATAGGACCTCCTTCCCACGGGACTGGAGGGAAAAGGAGGGCGTCCTGGATGTCCTAGACTAGACGGTCTGCTGGGTACATAGTTGCTAACGCCTGAATATAACTGAGGGAATCACAGCATATAAGGTACTTCATGTAGCGACATGTCTTCATATGCTGGAGCGACTTTAGCAGGGCATAGCACTCCGCAGTGTAAACACTGCACCTGCTGTCCAGCTTGTATTTGTAAGTCGCTCGAGGGAACACTACTGAACACCCTACACTGTTAGCCTGCTTAGACCCATCCGTATACACCGGGATAAAAGTGTGATATTGGTTTAAAATATCAGTAAAAGTATTAATAAAAACACTGTCAGCGGTTAACAGTTTGTTATGCCGGGACAATTCTAGAATTGTTCTGGGCCTCTTTAAATGCCAGGGAGGAAATTTACTCAACTCCGGTGATAAAAAAGAGGGAAGCTTGAATCCGTATTGTTCTAAAATATCCTTTGTACGGTAGCTGAACGGTTTAGTGGCTCTATACCGATTGGTATAGAGCCGCTCGTAGTTCGGATGCAGAACTATGTCGTACACGGGACTGCCAGATATTATGGCAACATGCAGGTAGTGTCTCACCATGAGGAGTTGCCGGCGGATGGTAAGCGGTGGCACGCCCGAGTCAGCACAAATGCTTACAATAGGGCTGGTGAGATATGCACCTATGGCAAGCCGAATTCCAGCATGGTGGACACTATCCAATATACGGAGATAGCTGTCCCGTGCCGAACCATACACAATACAACCGTATTACAACCGTGACCGTAAAAAGGCTCTGTAAAAATGTAGCAGGCTGTACAGGTCAGCGCCCCATGACCATCCACACAAACATTTTAAAAGATTAAGAGCTTTTAAGGCCCTGGCTGTCACATCTTTTAGATGCGCAAGCCTGTTGAGCCTTGTGTCAAAAATGAGGCCTAGAAATCGAACATTATCACTAAATCTTAAAACGGTTTTCCTCAGGGTAAGGTGAGGCTCTGGTAAAAGGCTTCTGCTGCGAGTAAAAAGTACACACTGATTTTTCTCAGCAGAGAAACGAAAACCGGTGTGCACAGACCATTCGTCCAGCCTGTCCAAAGCGAGCTGCAACTGCCGCTCTGCGCTTCTCAGGCTGGACGATGCAATAAAAATTAAAAAGTCGTCCACACATAAGGAGTACCGTATGGGACTCCTTATAATGGCTGCAATGCTATTAATAGCAATGGCAAAAAGTGTAACGCTTAAAACTGACCCCTGAAGGACACCGTTTTCCTGAATAAAAAGATCAGACACCTCACTACCGACTCGGTACCGGAAACAACGACCAGAAAAAAATGAATTTAAAAAAAGGGGGCAGGTTACACCTTAAACCCCATTCATGCAACTGTTTTAACATGCTGCCAGGTAGTATCGTAGGCCTTCTCAAGATCGAAAAAAATACCCACATGGTGTTGGCTGCGAATGAACGCATCCTGTATTGCCGCCTCCTGGAGGATAAGGTTGTCCAAGGTTTAACGGAATTTCGTGAAACCACACTGTAAGCGGCTCAGCAGATTACGGGATTCAAGACACCAGACGAGGCGGCGATTAACCATCCTCTCCAGTGTCTTCCCCACGCAGCTAGCAAAGGCAATACTACGATAACTACCTGGCAACAATTTGTCTTTGCCAGGTTTTAAAATGGGAATTAATGTTGCTTCTTTCCACGAGTCGGGGAAGTGTCCTCCGGTCCAGATATTGTTAAAAATATCCAGAATGTACTTCTTAGCATCTTTACTAAGATGCCACAGCATCAGGTACTGGATCAAATCAGGCCCTGGAGCAGTGTCGTTAGCCCTATTCAGCGCTGACTCCAGCTCCCAAAATATAAATGGGCAGTTGTAGGCCCCTGTATTCGACGAATCGAAGCACAGAATGCGCCTCTCGGCAACAGTCTTGCGTTGCTGGAACCGAGGGTCAAAATTGGTGGATGAAGTGATAGTGGCGAAGATCTCCGCAATCAACTGCGCTATTCTTCGTTCGTCGGTGAGTACGCGTCCGCGATCCAGTAAACCCAGATACTGGTGGGTGGACAGCGTTCCGGAGCTTTTCGGCATGGAGACGTCAGCTGCACGGTGAATCACTTCTGTGAAGTGATTCACCTTCTCCTGTATACTGCCACAGGGTTGCAGTAGTACAGAACGGCAGAAGAGCTGCCAATCTGCATCACTGACATCCATTTACGCCGGTTATTACCTTCTCCACGCTCACACTCAACGTGCATCCAAATAGGGAAGTGGTCACATCCATGTAGATCGCGATCCACCTCGCATAGCACGGAGTCCACGATTGAGGGAGAACACAAAGAAAGGTCAATGGCAGAAGACGGCGTAGTCGATGGTGGAACCCCACAACGCACTGTGGGAGTTTAAATCTCCCAAAAGGAGAAAGGGCCGATTGAATTGTCGTATAATGCCAACCAGGTAGTCGTAGTTGACGGACAAACTGGGTGGCAGGTAGACAGAGCATACAGTCAGTTGGATTGGACCGTGTATTTTCACCGCTACTGCTTGTGATGTGGAGGTGAGAGAAACGGGTTCGGAGTAGACAGTGTTTCGGACAAACACAGCCACTCCCCCCTTCGCTCGATCACCCTCGGTATCGTCCTTTCGGTATATGTCGTATCCTCTTAGCACAGGCTGGTGTAATGGTCTAAACCGTGTCTCCTGTAAACAGAGACACAACGGTTTAGGCCGTGCTAAGAGTTGGACTTCCTCTTTGTGAGCCTGTAAACCGTTTACGTTCCACTGAATTATGGGAGCCATCCTACCACTTTAAAACCACCCGCCCCGGTTCGGGTGGGTCCTCCGATGGTGACTGTTGAGGAACGGGATTAGGTTCATCCACCAGAATTACCTCGTCTTACCGAAGACGAATCTTGTTCTAAGGCATCGGGGTCTTGCGAATCTTTCTTCCACCGTGGCCTTCTCCCTGCCAGTTGGGGATCTGGGAGGAGAATCAGAAGGGGACTTCAAGAACATGGTGGGGTCCGTTTGTTTGAACTTCGGACCCAAACTTTCTGCACTAATTGCCATCCGCTTCCGGCAGATGGCGTTGCCGTTCTTACTCCTGCTGCTTCTGCTATGGGTGCTACTTCTGCTGTTGCAGAGGCACCCACGGCTGCAGCTACTGTAGCAGATGGCTGTGCTTTGGCTGGTGGACTTGCTGAACCTGCTGCTGTAGTGGTCGGGTTATCAGAAGCGTTACTACCGACTACCGCGGCCCTTGGTGTTAAGAACTTAATGGGCGGCTCACCACACTTGCACTGGCACGAACATGTCGTGCTCGTGCCAGTGTCTAGAACGGACGTCGGCGTAGCAACGCTCTCCTTCCTGACGGGAGTTGATAACGTTTTGGCGAAGCTAGTGGCGAAGACCGGTGTCGCAAGGGCTTTAAACCGCTTCTTCGCCTCTCCGTAGGATAGTCGTTCCTTTGTTTTCAACTCCTGTACCTTCTTTTCATCAAGGTACACTCGACACTCTCTGCTCCAGGCTGGATGTGCCCCGGAGCAGTTGACGCACACCTGTGGGAGGGTGCAGCTTACACCCTGCTCGTGTGCCGATTTTCCGCAATCCCCACAGGTGGGATTGCTTCTGCAATTCAACGTCGAATGCCCGAACCTCTGGCACTTAAAGCAGCGCATCGGGTCCGGGACATACGAGCGAACGTTTAGGTTAAGATATCCGGCTGTTATAGATTTTGGCAACGTCGGAGTGTCGAACGTCAAGACGAAGGTGGCAGTATTCTCAAGATTGCCGCTAACCCTTCGTGAGATCTGACGAACCTCGACCACATTATCTGATCCCCACTCCTTAAGGAGTTCCTCGGACGCTATATCAACCACATCACGGCAAGTGATCACTCCCTTGCTAGAGTTCAGCGTTTTATGGAGTTCACAGTTCACTGCGAACTTCCCGAGCTTCTCACACTTAAGGAGTAGGACAGCCTGTGCTTGTTGGTAGATGTCTCCAGAAGCAGTGTCCCATTCCTCAGCTTTTTCACACTCTTCAATCTTCCCGCAATCCCTTCCAGTCATTTTTGTATATAGAACGGAGAGACCTTTTCAAAGGATCTCTCCGTTCTTGCCATGATCACAAAGGCGTTGTCTATAAGACAACCCTTTCTGTTACTGCTGTCTTGTTCCGGAGGAGGGCTGTCAACCTTCACCTGCTTGTTTGAACTGGGTGTATTTTTTTTTAACCTGCGGCACACCTGGACCGCAGGGGATTTGTTTTTGCTTGTGAGATGGAATATTGGTCCCACGAGTAAAAACAGGTTTAGAGGAAATGCTTATACAACAGAGGTGCGCAGGTGCCCCTGAGGTTGCACGTTAGCAAATGATCTACCTCTCACCCATGCACCTTCTCGGCACGTGGCTGACCTTGAGTTTGAGTTTTTTTTTATAGAGGTTTGTACCGTCCTCGCGATCCGGGCGATTAAGCCAAAGATCCCCGTTCTCGTAGGAACACAACGTTCCACCGCCAAGCCCTACGGTGGTCGTTGAAGCATGGTAGGAGTTTACAGTGAGGAAAACTTGCGGTGCTTCAGCTCGGGCACCGCGGGATCGCCAAACCCGTACCTGGCACTTGGGTACCAGGCCCCTGCGGGGTTATGACATACTAAACGCTTGAAAAGCAATTCGGTTTATTGGAATGACCTTATCTTCAAAATAATGTTTATTTTTATATTTATGAGGGTATTTGTTAATTTAAAATCCTTTTACTCATTTTATAAATTTAGTACTCCTTTATGGTAAGATAACTTTTATGACCTTCCGTGAATTGTAACACATTACCTTATTATTATGAAACTATACTACACAATGATCACCACTGAAGATAATTAGCCTTGTGCGAACCGTGGATTACAATAAATTGCATCAGAGCCATTACATAACAATGAATAAAATGCAGAAAATAGTAGTCTACCAGAATGGCAAATAAAAAAAAAAAAAAACGATGGTTAAAACATTTCTTTTGTCAATGCGCTAATTACGAATCAAATAAATATTACATGTATCACATATATTAAATATTCTCGTGCTAGCAAAATAAATGATCAACATTTCTTTTGTCAATGCGCTAATTACGAATCAAATAAATATTACATGTATCACATATATTAAATATTCTCGTGCTAGCAAAATAAATGATAATTGAAAAAATATTACAAGGCATTACTTCGTAACTGACATGAGCAATGTAAAAATATTTATTAGTTCGATGTCATATTACCCTCTGCAGTAGTTGTGCTAGTAGGGAAAATTACCCACCAATAAAAGCGAGAGTGATTTAAGTTCGTATATCACTTGGCCACCACTCGCCCTTTCTTGCAGCAAAACCTCCGAATCGCTCACTACAACGATCTCTTCACCTCCTCTCAAAAATAAATACTCCCGCAAACTCCTCCTGTCCTCTCACTTAGTAAAATACATCTTCGTGGCTAAATTACAAAGTCCCACATTTAACGTCACTCAAGAGTATTTCTGAAAGCTGAGTCCTATTTCTATGACTTGAAACTCCTCTCGTCACTTCTTTCTATAGCGGCTCCCTCACTGAGCATGGCAGGTGAGCAGTAAGGGAGCGTGCACAAACTACGTGGTACGGACCAAAGGGGGTGGGGGGGGGGGGTTGGCTGGAAATCTACGCTGGGCTACGTGGGGGGAGGTGAGGGTTCCGAGCCAGGCCACGTAGCTTTCCTTTCATAACATTTTTCACAGTAAAAATGAGGAACAGAACACACAACAGCATGTGAAATATTTATTTCCTTCATTTAATTATTTTCGTATGTAATTTACAGGAGAAAACAGAAAAAAATGTCTTCTGGAATCAGAAGGGGGAATAATCAAAGTGCTACGTGGTGCGGGAGGGGGGGAGGGGGTAGAGGTAAAAGCCACGTAGGGCTACGTGGGGGGGGGGGGGTTCACAGGAGGTCAACATGGAGCTACGTGGCTTATGCACGCTCCCTAGCGCACTGGCCGCACAACCTGGAGGACGCGGATTCGAATCCCAGTCCGGCTTTCAAGATTAAAATTTCCCCATAGTTTCCCAGAATCACTTGAGGAGAATTCCGGTATGGTTTCTTTTAAAGCCCATTGTCGAATTCCTTTCCGTTTCATTGAATCCATCCTTTCCCGCATCTAATGAACCCGGCGTCAATGAGGCGTAAAGTCATAAAAATAAAAGTAACAGTATCTCCCAACAGGGCTGCTACCAGTGTCCAGGCTTCCGTGAAAGTTCTGACTTTCAATAACCTTCACTGAAATTGTTTTGTCTGTAATGTGGGATTTTTTAAGCAATTTTGACTAGTGTCTTGCAATATTTGCTTTAATATCTTAACATTACGATATTGAAAAACTAGAAACTTTGATTGAAATGTTGTTTTGCAATATCTCCTGATATTCCTGATCGATGACGCGGTTAGCTTGTTATCAACTTGTCGTTTACTTTTAGTTGTTATTATCATAATGTCCTGGAAAACATTACACAGTTACAAAGTACAATTCATTTGCTATTTTTAGTGTACCTTTGCGTGCTACATACCGTGAATATGTCTCAATTTTAGATCATATTATTTGCTAGCTGTTGCTTTCTTTCACACGGTTAAGAAATTAAGTCTGGTCTTCTACCAATATTACTTGCATGAATGATTCCTCTACTTCATTTTTAACCAATTCATATCATATGTTGCATAGAGAAATCCAATGTAGTTTGCATCTCAGTTATTAGTAAAACGACTGATAATGATGATTTTCTGTTATAAAAAAAAACAGAGCACAACATAAAAATGTCAATAGAAATCACGGGTAAATGAGACATTTCTTCTAACAATACGTTTTATCTATGCTTTCACAGGAAGGGGCTAATAAGTTTTTACTATAAATACATCATCATCAGTTTTCTGGCCTCGGGCAGGTTTTCACTTGGCTGCTCTCCATGCTATCATCTGCCTTTCTCTTAAGGTCCATTTAGTTGCCGTCTTCCTTGATGTTATCTATAATTTTGCACCTCATTCTTCCTCTCATTCTCCTTCCACAAACTAGACCTTTCAATGCGTCTTTTATCAGGCACTCCCCTCTCAACAAGTGTCCCATCCAGTTCTTCTTTCTCTCTTTTATTACTTGGAGTATTTTTCTCCTTTTCTAACCATGTCCAGCACTTCAACATTACTTATTTTATCCACCTAGCTTATCCTCTCCATCCTCCTTCACATCTATATCTCAAACTCTTCTAACCGCTTTTCATCCTCTCGTCTATGTGTCCATGTCTCACCCCATAAAGAGCCACACTCCATACAAAACATATTCCCTGACTTTTCCTGAGTGCTTTGTCTATTTTTCCAGCTAGTATCCTCCTTTTCCTATTAAATACTTCCTTCTCTACGGCAATGGGAGTTTTTAGCTTTTGGTGGCATCTCAAATTTTCGGTGATCATACTCCCAAGATTTTGAACGATCTTACTTGCCTGATATATCAGCTGTTCCTAACTTAATATTTATTATTTTCCTTCCTTTTCCAATCAGCATACTATTAGTTTTTGCTGTATTTATTTTAATTCCAAACTCTTGGCAAGCTTCGTCTATATCTTTCAGCATACTGTTTAGAGTTTGTTCTCTTTCTGCCAACAATACCATATCATCAGCAAATCGTATGCACTCTATTCTTTTGCCACAAATACGCACTCCACTTTTTCCATTTAAGCTTGTTCCAATAGTATCTTCTAGGGATAAATTGAATAATAACGGGTAAAGGCAACAACTTTGTCTTACGAGTCTCCCATTGCAGGTTTCTCCCGACATCTGGTTTCCGATATTCATAGTTTTTGTTGTAAATATAGGTTCTGTATCAACCTTCTCTTTCCAATCTACGCCTTTCCTCTTCAAGATACCGATCACCTTTTTCCATTGCACCTTATCAAAACTTTTTCCAAGTCAATAAATACGGCATAGATATATCTTCCTTTCTCAATATATCTTTCCCCTATGATTCTTAACAGGCCGATAGCATCTCTTTTTCCTTTTCCTATCCTAAATCCAAACTGTTCTTCTGCAATCCATCTATCTAAATTTCCATATAGCCTTCTGTTCAGCACTCTCAACAACACTTCAGCTGCATGTGAAATCAGGCTGATAGTCCTATACTCTTCACATTTATTAGTATTCTTTTTTTTGAACTAGTATCATTAATTTTGCGAGAAAGTCATCTGGCCATTCCCCTTTGTCATTTATCTCATTAGAAAGGTATACTATCTCCCTTCTTCTTATGTTTCCTGAACTATACAACACTTCTGCAGGTAAATTATCGATTCCGCATGCCTTCCGATTCTTCATCTCCTTCAGAGCCTTTTCTACCTCTGACTCTAGGGTCTCATACCCCTTTCCATCTACTGTTACCTGTGCCTTTTTCTTCAATTTTACTTGGTATTTGATCTCCCTTATATAAGCATTCAATATGTTATTGCCACCTACTCAGTACCTCACGTGAGTCTTTGACTAATGGGCCATCTTTTCTTTCTATATCCATGTTTTCTTGTTTCGCTTACTTTCAAAGGCTATCTCAGAAGCCATTTTTTACAACATTTCATATTTTCCCTGTTTCTCAAGTTTTTCTATTTCCTCGCATTTCTTTTTAATCCGTATTTCTCTTGCTTGTTCTCTTTTTAGTTCATTGTTCAGTTTCCTGTACCTCTTTCTTCCTTCTTCGTTTCCAGAATTTTTCCATTTCATCCGTTCTCCCATCTTTTCCAGCAGTTTTCCTGTTACCCTTTCTTTCCTGGTACCTTTGGACTCTCTAATTCCTACAGTTTCTTTGGCGGCTGTCATGAGCCATTCCCACATTTTTATCCATTTTTCATTTATACATTCTTCAAAATTTTCCTCCTTTGTAGTTTTGCAAAATCCTTTCTTCCAGCTCCAAAGCATTACCTTCCCCCCTTAAGTGTTAACTACAAAGAAATAATTATATTTCCGTTTATTCTTAATGATCGATTGTCAGAGTTTGTTACTGTTTGCTCAAACCACCACTGTAGTTTAACATGGAATCAAAACCACGGAGCATGCCACAGTCAATTATAGGGTACAGTTCTGAACAATTTCATTTCCATTCCCAATAAGAGTATCTCTACTAAAAAATTCGCTTGCCAGAGTTAATTTGCATTTAAATCTGTATTAATTTACTAAAACTTTTATCTTTATTTCTCGTCTTGATGATGTCACTCCAAAATGAGTTTCATCCTATATTACACTCACAACAATGGCTTGTACATTCATTAAATCTCCATCAATATTCAGCAACAGGATTTTGTGTAAAATGTCTTTAACGGAATACAGATCCTATTTTTCTGAAACTTTTTTTTCTAATTTCTCATCTTTACAGCACCGTGACCAAGGGCTGTGTATTGAACGCATTTCTATAAAAATTCAACCACAAATTCCGAATCTTATTCACAGATAATACAAACAGACTAAATTGCGTAGACTTTTTTCAAGTTCTTAGGTTGCCACAAAATCAAACGCACCCTACTTTACTCCTTAGACTCTGCATCAAAATGGGAATACAAGTTTTTGATTTAACCGCGAACAACAAAACAAACCATAGACGGTCAAATGCTTTTTTATTTATTTTTCAGCTTACCGACTTCTCATAATGTG
Source organism: Vandiemenella viatica (assembly GCA_031002005.1). Lineage (NCBI taxonomy): Eukaryota > Metazoa > Arthropoda > Insecta > Orthoptera > Morabidae > Vandiemenella > Vandiemenella viatica. Next base: position 104,014,522 of record JARYHS010008074.1, on the reverse strand, counting down.
GAACGAACCTCACATATATGCTACTACGGGTGCCATTCACTGCCTGAGCTTTGCGTGGCAGATTACGTTGGAGTTTTTGTCGATTGACATTTACTCCTAAATCAGAAGGATTTGGTATTGCATCTCGTTTGGTATTTCTTGTTTGTTGGCATTTTTGTTTGGCTTCCTTTAGCTGGTGGTTTCTTTTATAGTATTAAAGAAATTGGCATCTTTTGCCGACCGGCGACTACCTCGTAGCGGCCAAGTGCGCTGACCATTGGGTTGAGACTTGTTTCTGCGTTGCTGTATAATGCGGTAGCTAGTGTCCTAAATCTTTCCTTTATTGGCGGGACTCCTGTGGCTTCATGGAGATCCTTTGTTGGAAAACGGAAGGTGGATTCATTGCCCACTTCAAGGCTCTATTTTGTATAACCTGTAATCGTTGGATGCGCTTATTCGTCGCGTAACCACAAACTGGGCAGGCATACTCTAGTAGAGGCCTTACCAGAGTCAAATAGATACGCACACCCAGTGATGGAGAGATTGTATTGGGTTTATTCAGTAGGGGGCAAAGTCATTGTAATCTCGCGCTGGCCTTTCTTCTTACATCTTCTATGTGTGCTTGCCAGTTTAACTTCGAGCCCAAAGTACTTGAGCGTGGTTTTCCACGGTATGTCTTCATTATGTATTATGTATTCATTATTTAAGCAATGGAACCGGGAGTTTTCCATTCCGTGGACCGTATTTTCTAATAATCATGAATATGCTGGCTTGCTGGGATGCATAGTGTTCAAATTCCATACAATAATTTGCAGGGTTGATGTCACTGAAACTGTGGTTAACAAAACGTAAGTGTTTTCTCGCAGTCGAAATGTCAGTAAAACACTATTTTTAACTCAAGTAGCACCATTATTATTCGTGTTGTGAGCTGTCTTTCTACTCTTTTATGTGCGTTGATCACTATCAATGAAATCTTTCTACATTAAGTTATATCTTTTTTAATAATCGAGGTTCAGAATAGTATTGCCTAAATTCTGGATTTACCAGTAGAATTGTAGGCTTTCAGAGGAGAATAATTGCTTTTAGTGGATAGTTGTTTTTTCTAATGTCACTATAATTGATTTATTATTTGTAATTGTATGTGATCACTTAAATTGTGATATTTATCTTTACGAACTCTTAAAAAAAATTGAAGTTCTACGAAACATGGTGTTTGTGGTAGCGCAGAATTTTATTTTTTTGTATTTTCAACCAATAAAATTAAATGATGAATATTATTAATAGAACCGATTCAATGCATAAATATGTTCAAACATTCCTTACTCGATCAACGCGATGTACAAGATAGGGCTGTTGATATTTTAAAAAATATCGGATTTTCGATATATCGATATTTAAAAAAATATTTATATTGGGTTCGATATATCGAAGAAAAAGTATCGATATATCGACCCTATTATATAAAAAAACAATGTTACAAAAACAAATCATTTTAAAAAAGCCGAAGTCTTGTGGCTATTTAATGATGAACAGTTGTGAGATACCTTTTCTGAATCAAGTTTTGATTTTCTGAAAAAAATGGTTTTTCATGACGTTACTGATAAATTATATTTTTTTAAATTGTCATTTAGCCATTATGCTACTATTTTACTAAAAGGAAAGGCAAAATGTTTATGATTTACTCGAAGACTTGTGAATCCAGAAAGAGCATCGAGGGAAATCTTGGCTTTTGTGAGTTTAAAAGCTCAATAATGCATAAATGTAGAGACATTTATTTAGGTTGATGTTCTATTATCAGAGTTTGCATAGTGACCAAGTCACTTTTTTTTACAAGTATTGTTTTATGTGGAATTTAATTTCTTTTTGTAGGTTGATAGCTTATTCTGAGTCTTCTTACTTTTTTGGACCAAATGTTTGAACCTTAGCAAAGATTGTGTATCAGAATTTATCAATATTCCTGCTTACATCCAATTTTCATGTCAAAATACTTTCCTCGACAACGCACGCTCATGTAAAACAACGGGTTCGCGTCCGATTCGTTCTGTGCGAGCGGCGCCGTGTCTGCATTGTTAACATCGGTGTATGACTACTTGTAACTTCCAAATTAAATGTAGTAACAAAGTAAAATTAATTGTGTTTTTTATGCTTCTGATCTATGTGCAAAACTAAAATTTAAGGCATATAGACTCATCAAGATGAAAGCAATTAACCAACAAATTTTCTCTAAGACGTTTCAGCTTTTAGATTGGCATTGAAAAAACACAGGAACTTTTCTTATACTGTGGGCATGAAACAAAGTATGTTTACCAAATTACCATTTTCTAGGACAACTGGATGTTGCATAGAATTATGATGAGAGAATGTCATAGTCATTTAAAAAAGTTTCAAATCCAAAAAAGTTCCAAACTAAGATCGTGAATGAAGTAAAATTTTGCACCAAAACTCATGTCAGAAACTTCATTGGACATACTTTTCAAGAGCATGAACTCATGTTTTTCCCGTTGTTTCTTCTACTATAAATGGAGAACTGCCTACATTAATTGAAAATTTCCCCTTCTTTGATATTGCTTTGCAAATGGGTAACGCTTTACCATAATACAATTTTTTAAAGCTGAGATTCTAGGTGGAATGCAGGATTTAGGGCGAGGGGTGGGGGCAAACTGGGGTACTTGCTCTGGGCGATAACTTGAGGGGTGGGGGGCGGCAAAATCGTGTCCAACAATGCGTTTGGCAAACAGTTAAAGTGATGTTATCAATGCGTTTGGCCAACAATCAAAGAGGCGAGTCTCGGCTGATTCTCGGGGTCTGGCTGGCAACAATGTTTGAAGAGGCGGCAATCTCAGTTTTTCCCGGCTTGAAAATATCCTAGAGCCGCTACTGTCAAGGCAGTTCCTTTGGCGTTAACAAATTGTTTTTTAAAGGCACCAATCTATAATAATAAGTTTTTAGCATAGCCCTTTGTAAAGGCAATCCAAAAGTGGTAGATTATTTTTTTCAATTTCTTATCTTAATAAATTCGTAAGTGATATAACAAAACTGGCTGTGACATAATTTTGGAGCTCAAGTCTTCTGTTGGTATGGAACAAGAAGCGTATCCAATTCGTGCGAAATATATAACTGCGGAGTGCCAGATACAGGGTTATAATTTCCGTGACATTTCTGGGTCTAAAAAGTAGTTTAGCGGTATGTTTAAAGAGTGCACAAAAATGCAAATTACTAAAAAATTCTATTTTATGTAAATATGCTATCAAACGTATATATAGCACCTCTTTTAAGTTTATTAATTAAACTATGGTAGAAAGACAACATCAGGTATTATGAATAAAAAGGAAAAATTCTAAACATAAAACAAAAATTAACCACCTCGTTAGGAATTTTTTTTACTTTGGTACAAAATCAACATCAGGTATTATCAATCAAAATCTCAAAAATATTAAACAAAAACTGAACACTTCTGTTAGGCTCATTAATTAAAATTAGGCAGAAAATCAACATCAGGTTTTATCAACAAATAAAAAAAATTAGCATCTATCTTTTGCTAAATCAAGATCAACATCAATCAAAATAGATCTTAATCAACTACTTTTAAAATATTTATTATTAGATTTTGCCATTTTCATAAATATTTCTCCGTCACTGCTTTGCAAAACTGATAAATTTCTCAGCAAGAGTTTTCAAAATTGATTGAGTTTGCAGTTCAGCCTTGATCAAATCCATGAACGTTCTGTTTCGCTCTTATTTCATAAATTATTCAATGCACTAAAACTTGTCTCGTAAAAGTCATTGCTTGTTGGAATTTAAAAAATAAAACCAACTTTTTTTTAAATATTCAAAATAATTAAAAATGCTTATTCTAAAGAAATTGGCCCAGATTTTATCGTTTGGAAAGTCTTTTGGAAGAACCTGAAAAACACGTTTCAGACATGTGAACTCTGTATAAAGGGAGTTAATGTTAACTGCGTCTAGAATTTTCAAAGTCCCAGAAAATTCAGAGTATTTTCCTGTCATTTTCAATTCCTCTGATTTAAGGGACATTCCGACCTCCCGCTGCGAGCATGGGATACTTGGGTTGGCCTCATGGCCACCGTGGTGAACTGAGTTTGAGAAAAAAAACTAGTATACGGTAATTCCGGGATCAGACACAAAATTCCGGGACATTCCCGGATTTTCCGGCTATCTGGCAACCCTACCCATACCTGGTACATTACGATTAGTTTCTTAATACTAATACTTTTGCATTGATTGAAGACAAATTTTAAAAACTTTTCAAAATGTCCAGACAAGAATTCTAATGAATATTAAATGAGTTATTTTACCTTCGTTTTTTAATTCTCCACAGGCCCGCCGCTAGCTGTTTGAGCGCCCGCGTGTAATAGCGATTATGCCGCCCCCTGTCCAACTACAGCCAGTGGTGGATCTAGGAAATTTCCGAAACGGGTCGAAAACCTGTGAGATTGCCGCCCCCATTGTTGCCATCCCGAGTGTCGCCGTCGACCGCCCGAAGCAGCTGTTGAGCTAAAAAAAAAGGGTCGCCCGCTACATAATATGCTGCCTTGCACGCCCGCTTACGGCGGCCCTGCTTCTCCATGTGCTCGGATCATAAATTGTTTCTTAAAATTCTATCTATGAAAATGTATTGCATGTGCAACACAGGTAATCGTTTTCCTTCCAATAATAACTTGGAATTTTCTACGAGGAAAACTGAAAATAACAACTTATTTTTAAAAAATATCGGACTCCGATATCCAGATTTCAATATCGATATATCGTCCTAAAAATATCACTCATAAATATCGATATTTTTTAAAAAAAATATCGATATTTTATCAACAGCCCTAGTACAAGATGCGGAATAGATTCAACCGACTATAGACATCGTATCTCCACGTATAAAGTTTAAAAAAGTATTCTACGGGGAATCCCCGCGAATAGTGTATCGAGCGTGATGGATGGTCGGACGGATTCTCCGTAAGAGACAGGGATTCCCCTAATTTTTAATAACAGTTTACTAAACTTGGTAACCTAAGACTCAGTGTTTTGCATCTGCCAATTGTGTTGTATTCTTTTTGCAACTTCATGCGCCATTATGCCGATATACGCAAAAGTTCTGGTTTCTTGGCTCCAGGACCAACTTTTCAAGAAATGGCTTCAAGTGACTGAAAGCACTACTCGTCAACTAGCGAAAAGCAAATTATGTGGTACGGTTTTAAGTAGTCACTGCGGAGATTTGAAATCGGATGGGATGTCTAAAAACACCTACAAAATAAAAAGGTACATACGGGTGCCATTCACTGCCATTTATTTATCGTCCTGAGACTCCACAAGCAGTTGATTGGTTATTATAATGTAACGCTTTTCGCCACATTCTAAGGCGCTTTTTATTATATAAATCATATTGTTAGAATAATATTCATAATAAATCTTGGGTGACCACCTAGATAGTTTTTAGACATGTCCTAAACTACTCAAGATTCCATGTGAGGACTGTAATGCCAATGGTGAACATTCACTGTATCTTGTTGCAATGAATAGAGAATCGAGTCATTTCCGAAAGGCATTCACCGGTACAAGCATTAACCATGGCTACAAAATGTCGGGGATAAAGGGTTTTTCCGGACAACACTTCCTGCCTCCTGGGGATAGGCAGTCAACAAGAGGTCGCTCACCTGGCGGGGAATGCCTGCCGCCCTAGCACAGGGTCGTCCCCGAACTTAGCCGAACATTTCCGACATCTGTGATATATACGCGGAGCGAATAAGATATCGTCGATATCACGTGACATCAGGATGCCAAACCGAGACCCAATCAAAGCGCTGCCTGTAACTAAAATCCTTGGAATTTTCTGTTAAATGTGATCTTCGAGACTACAAGTGCGGAGCCGAAGTTTTCCTTGGAGATGGAACAGCGACGATCTTCATTGTGTTGCGGACTGCACGGCGATACAGTCAGTAATGCGATGATGCGCATTACCAGAATGGACATGCTTGTAGCCGCCTTCTAAGACAGAGGTCCCGTACCGTGGGCCGTCATCGCGTACGTCAGATGCAGAACTACAATGGTAAGATATTACGACCAAGCCATCTGATTCTACATTCCGTGAAAATGAACCCTCAAGCGTCTTTGAGAGAATAGATTAATGTTCTAACTTTGTAACTGAAAACCCCCTGAGCTAGCGGTGTAATTTTCCAGAACTAGTTGTTTTCGAATGGCATATTGTTCATTCGTGACGCTTTGATTTATTGAAATGTAAAGTCACAGTATTATGATAGCTATGCCTGAGGTCATCATAACTTGCATTCTATATTTTTTCCAAGAACCATTCTTTCTTGCATATTATTTCTGAGATGGGTTTAAAGGTAATTTACAATTGTTTGCTGGATCATGACGGCTAATTGTACCTCTGAGCTTTGATTTGTGATTTTGCCTACTTGTGTTAATATCAACGGTAAATTCGCACAGTTTTGTAATCGCCAATGAAACTAAATAAATGTCATATTGTGAAAGTTTTCATTTATTCCAAATAACATCGATATTCTTGCAAAATCTATATTCTCATTCCTTCATAAAAACAAAATTAAAATACCCATTATTATTCATTAACATATGGAAGATAACTATAAGATATGCGTCCACCAAGGCACATCTACTACATTATAGCTTCTCTTTAGGTGGTTCTTCTCGGTTGGCCATAATCATTGTTTTAATGCAGCAGTCATTGTGCCAAAACTTTTAACAAAAATTTATTTTGACCGATTCTTCAAGAGAATATCTGTGGACAGAAGACTGAGCGTTCTGGTGGCTCAGTGGTTAACCCGTCTGACTGGAGATTGAAAAGTCCCCGGTTCGAATCAGTCTCGGCGGGGATTTTCAAAGACACTTAACCCGACTTTCACCTCTGGCATAGCCCGCTGTGTCAAGTGAAGTACGCCAGAACTCTTCCGTGGTTCGGATTCCACGTGAAACTGTAGGTTCCCTCTACCCGGCAGGATTGTCGGGTTAGGTTAAGACGGCTACGATAGGGGCGGAATGCGCAGCCAATAAAAACCCTGTCACGAGGTCATTACGACCACACGGAATTATTATTATAACCGAATACTATTTTTCTGCTCAACGTGGATAAGCACCTACGTTAGGGGAAATATTGCATCTTCTTTATGCTGGCTAAAATGTCTTTTAACGGATTTTATTGCGCATTAGTCTAATCCTGTACCAATATGCTATTTTTTTTTTTAAAGCGTGGATCCAAGATGGTTGCTTTGGAAAAACAAATTACGTTCTAAAGGCACCAATCTATCATTAGTACCATTCAACATAGCGTCTTGTATTGACAATCTAATTGCAGAAGATGGCTTCTACTGTTCGATATCCTGTCTTAATAAATTCATAAATAGTATTGCTAAACTGGCTGTAATATATTTTTTGTAAATTTTTTCTGTTATTATCCAACAAGAAACGTAACTGTTAAGTAACTATCATATGTGATACCCGATTACTAGTTCTTAGCACTAACTCGTTTGGAACGATTGAAAACTATTTTCGTTTTATATATATCTCATTTAGGCCTACAGGAAATAATACAAACGGTTGTAACTGTCTGAATGAGGATTAATGTTTGGCCCTCTTTTTTCATTCTGCCTAATACTCAGATCGTAGATCAGAAGACTCTTTATGTATTTAAAATATGTTGCAATAGAATTTAATTGTTCAGTCAGGTTTAAAAAATTTGTGGTTTTTCTTAAAATTGTTTATTGTGCGTGCAGTACAGTTAGTCGTTTTGTATTTCACCAAAGATTACTTATCTAAGAGGAAAATGAAAATGTTAACTTATTTTTAAAATTATCGGCGCCTATATAGATTTTTCAGTATCGAAATATCGATATATCATCCTAAAGAAATCGAGAGCCAAAAACCATATTTCAGTATATTATCAACAATTATAAACTCCACGTATGAAAATGGTTTATTTTAGGAAGTGTTTAGAAGATAACTATGGATTTTGAATTTTTTGCATCAAGATATCGTACCAGGCACGAAAAAGTGGATATATATTAATATTGGGGTTGTAATGTCCAGCCTCGCTGTTTTTAATATTTCGTCGCCTCGCAATATATTTCGCTCAGCCGTTATTTGTGAGATGGCGGAGTGTGGAATTCTAGCGAGGCGGCAGGTTGACAGCGTTGCTAAATCCTTTGTTTGGTGGACCCAGGTACAGAGGGCGCCTCCGACTAGGAGGGGGATGCGTGGACATGCAGTAGCGAGAGACACAGTGGGTTGAGATCCCATGGATTACGCACGTGTGTATTGGTAGATGCGGACTCCAGAAACGTGGAGGCCGTGTTTTAGTCACGACATCATTTGTCGGGCTGTTTTTCCTAATGTGCTTCCACAAGTGAAACCACCTCAGTTGCCAGATGGAGTTAAAAGTGTTTCGCCACAGTCAAGGAAACATCAAGGTCACCGACAGCCTCCTGCAGTTACGATAAGTAACAATTACATATAAACATTTTACCCAGTACGCCCAAACCTACGAAGTTTCTTGCTCTCCCTAGCCGGGAACAATTTTGTTGATTGTCTGATAGCTTATTTTCGTTTTCTTTTGCTGGCTGAGTCCAATTTTTTGGTGAAAATATTAAACAAACATGTAATTTTTCCAGTGTTTTATTTTATGAATGTAATTTTTCCCTTTTTGTAATTAGAGGGTGTCATTTAAATTTAAGCCAGATTTTTGCAATTAAAAACAAATATTAAAAGAACATTTTTTAAGAAATAAAATCTTGCATCTCATGCACGTAAATGTTTTCTCGGCAAAACGAGCCGAGACATTTCAATGGCGCGCCTACGTGGGGCCGAAATAATCAGGCCTGATACGATGTTTTTAAGGATGTTTATTAAATTGGAGTGAAGTTTATTTTTCAAATTTTTGTGACAAGCAGAAGTATCTAAATTTACGTTTCAAGTAAGCTTCCATGTAGGGTTTTGTATATCCCAATAGTGTATAAAACTATTAATTATATTTTTGTTAGGAATAATATACGCTAATATTTCTATTGCAGATTTTTTTGATGCAGTTTACGTGGTGCAAATTTATTTTGTTAGTGTAGCTGTCGAGGTGTTTTTTTTTCTCTTCTCAGGACAGCATGTTGATTATTCTAAAAATGTTGTTGCTGGTTTTGTCCATCTGTTTTTTTTATATGTTTAGGCAATTTTTGCTTTACTCAGTGGCATGTGTTTCTAATGGTTTGCCTTTCGCCGTTGTTGGTTTGTGAGTAAATTGTTAAATATCAGTTCTATCCTGAGAATAATTTTTGGAAAAGCATAATAAGGGGATTTTAACTGCTGACAAATTTTATGGAACTTCGCTCTGGTAAACTAACAAGTGAAATGGATCCAACAAACTCTGCGAATGTTGTTAGTGAGTCCACGTCAGAAGCTGGAATGTGTCCAGCGGTAGCACCACGCTCAGAAACGGGCGCGGATCAGCAGGACGGGGCAGCTAGCCTATTGTCTCTGGAGGTGCCGTTACCTACTCAAGCGTCAGTTGAGAGGGAAACAACAGGTAGTCGGGATGTCACACAGGAGAGTCTGGTTCTTTTTTTGACACAAATACAGGACAGCATAATAAATTCTCAAAGTCGGACCGAACAGATATTAGCAGAAATGAAACAAGACTTTCGCGAGGGAATTGCGTCAGTTACTGAAAGAGTTTCCGGAGTCGAAGCAAGGGTCATTGAGTTAGAAACATTTCGTAATGAATCAGCAGAAAGAATCCGGGAAACACAAGAGTCGGTCTGCGAATTGAGGGCTACAAATGATAAAAAATGTAAGGAGAGTGAGGAAATGATCCAGGTGATGGAGGAAAAATTTAAGACAAAATTACAAGAAGTAAACCAATCGACGGAGTCTATAAACAAAGGATTGATGCGGTCGAAGAAGAACAGTCATTAATCTCGCAGAGACAGACGACGTTCGAAGAGCAGACCAAGGGAAAACTTGCTAATTTGGATACAGACATAAATTACATTAGGAAAAGAATCAGTGATGAGGTACCTAGTAGCGCATCTGGGACGCGGGGCAGAATTGATCACGGATTGCCTGTCGGTTCAATCGACATTCAAATACCGATTTTTTCCAATAATAATAACGAGACACATCCTAAACAATTTTTGAAAGATTTGGAAAACTATCTGGAGATCAAGAATATTCCGGACAGATTTCGAATGCGTGTGGTCCAGCAGGCACTGGTAGGTCATGTTCGCATATGGATGCAGGTGTCATTACCGGACGATTGTGAGTACAGCCGTTTCAAATCTGAATTTTTAGAAACCTATTGGGGACCCGACGCACAGGCAGAGTGTAGACAGTGTATTTTTCGGGGGACCTATCCGGAAAATTCTGGCTTGAGTAGAGAAGATTATGCATTTGAGGTAGCCTTGAACGCACGGTTTCTCGAACCACCAATGAGTGATCAGGAAATCTGTGGAGCCATAGCAGGACACTTCAAGCCGTATATTAGAAGGGTTTTGACTCCCAGCAATAGAAAAAATTTTACTGAATTCATTCAGACCCTGCGGATGTTAGATACTATCGATTCACAAGGTAACCGTTCTGGACCCGCAAGCCCGCAAGAACACAAAGGAAGCCGGGGTGGCAGACATGAAGTGACAGGTAGACAGAGAGAGGGGGCAGAACGGTTCACACGGTGGATAATTCTAGAAATTCATTCCAGAGGGGACAACAACACAGGAACGACCGAGGATTCCAAGTTCACCCGCAGGTCGATGAATGGTCTAAGACCGAACGACAAGAAACGTGGCAAGACAGGAAAATAAATGAACCGCGTGTGCCGACAGCGGGATGTAATGCCCTTTCGCCTCAAGATGGCGAACGAATTGAAGTTAATACGGATTTATGAGATTGCACTGGGGCCTCTCCCAAGACGACTGTCTGCATAATGCAACCGGAAGACATGCATTTTTGGAGAGATGGTTTGAATTCCTTTGAAGAAAATGATTTAGAGCAAGAATTAGATAGGAAGGAAATTGGTAGATGCCCCATGGTTAAGTGTATGAGTCAATGGAAGAGATTGCGTATTATTGCTTGATAGTGGAAGTGCCATTAGCGCAATATCTGACAACTTTGTGAAACGAAGTATTGATAGCGGTGTCGAAATTAAGATAATACCGATAAAAAAGAAATTTGGGTTGGTACCTGCTTTCGGTTCCAAGGTTAAGACGGCGACGGAACAGACAATAATTCGAGTAGATTTTTGTACGGAGGCAATAGAAATGGCTATGGAGATGATGGAAATAACTGCAATAATAGTGCCTGGGCTTACAGTTGACTTAATCATTGGGTCAGATGTGCTAGAAGAAAAGAAGGCATGCATTAGCTGGGAAAATTTCACTTTGACTGGTTTGACAAAAGGGATAATTAAGTGGAATGAGAGCGGTAGAGGCTATAGCTTTAAGCAAATCGAGGTCATTGATGTAAAAACAGTGCCACAATTGGATCCTATCTTAATGGAAATCTGCGTAATTCTCGACGAAAGAAATGAGATACTCAGTGAGTTGCGGAAACGAGCAACCACAAATAGTGCATTAGATGACCCGCAAAAAGCCAAGTTGAATAAAATGCTAGAGAACAATGTCTCCGTGTTTTCCTACCGCCCCGGAAGGATTGTTGGGATTAAACATAAATTCCGAATTTTGGACAGACAGCCTTTCAAATCACACAGTTATCCAATTCCTGTCAATCATAGAGAAGCCGCGATGAAAGCATTGGAAATAATGCAACGGGAAGGCATAATTTCAAGGGCACCATCACCATATGTTAACCCAATAACGGTTGTTGCTAAACGGGATGGGACAGCACGCATCTGTCTCGATGCAAGGAATTTGAATAAACGAATAGAAGGTGATGCTGAACGCCCAGAGTTGGTTACAGAACTAATAGGCAGATTCCATGGAAAAAGGTGGCTATCTACGGTAGATGTGACGTCCGGGTTCAACCAGATAGAACTCCACGAAGAGTGTAGACCGCTTACTGCTTTTCTATTCGGGGGCAAGCAATACATATTCAATAGAGTACCATTTGGAATACGGGACTCGTCATGTGCTTTTATTAGAGCAATGAATGAAATATTGCCTGTCGAAGTAAAAGAATTCTGTGCCATTTATGTCGATGATGTACTGGTTTTTTCAAATACTTTTGAGGAACACCTCTCTCACCTTGAAACGCTCTTCAAAGTCCTGGCAAGTAAAGGAGTCACGCTCCGACCCGACAAGGCAAATTTGTGTACGCGAGAGGTAATTTTTCTGGGTTTTAAGATAACGCCGGAAGGGGTTGAACCCTCACCCGCGAAAGTTGAAGAAATTCTGTCTTTTCAGACACTGTAATGGTCCAAATTACATTTTTCATGTTTATGTTTTGTTTTCCATCTTTTGTACATGTTCATGTATTTTATTTCATGTTTATGTTTTGTTTTCCATCTTTTGTACATGTTCATGTATTTAATTTTGGGTACGACTGGCTGAACTAGCACGACCTGGCTATTTTGGTTCCTGGCTATCTTGGTGTGAAGTCTTATGGTAACAGGCTACTGAACACTCTGAGTCATTGTGAGAGATGGCGTGATATGTAAATAACAGTCCGGACACCCCTGCTGGAATGCATGCAGGGTGGGGTGGGTCAGGTGCTGGCGGACGGGAGGACGGTCGCGAAAAGACAGTGCGGGAGAGAAGGTGTATAGACTGGTGTGTTGAAAAGGTTTAAGTGAACGTCGCACGTGAGAGTGATTAGTGTTTGGTTCACTGCCAGTACACCAACGGGACTCCTGCCACATAATGATATTTCACTGTGCTACGACAATTGATTATTGGAAGCAAAACCTTTTCCACATAGTGAAACAACGAGACGCCCCACAATTTATTGCTGAGGTCAGTTATCCTCAGCGCAAGTACACCTCCAATTCAAGTAATCGGCAAATGGGCTGATCAGCATTGGGATGACCTATAAGCGCCCTGAGTTTAAGAACAATTTCACGCTTTACAAATAGCCAGGACATATTTTGTTCAAGAGATTAAATTTTGCTAGTCGAATATCAAATTATTTTATTTCATATTTTATTAGTTCATTTTGGTAATTGTTTCAAAATGTTAGTAACTACCATTAATGATTTGATTAACAGGTGTTATTTATATAAAATAAATTAAATGTATATGAAAGATCTTTCATTTCTGGAGGTACCTTGCAATATTGATGAAATTAAAATAAGAAAAGTAAGATGACTATTACAACTGGCGCACCAAACTACGGGCTATTAATTGTTGCTAATTAATTAATTAATGCATAAAATCAAAATTGTTTAGGTGAACAACTCAACTCGGTATTGCGGGGTTTTCTTTTCTGTGACATTTCAGAGATCATAGTTTGAGTGATGCAT